>NW_021024896.1:758579-975861 GCF_004153795.1 Camellia sinensis
CGCCCCAAATTTTTTTTTTATCTTATTAGAAATTGCTTCTATGATATTTAAATTTATATATCTTATTGTACATATATGTGTGTTATGATATATATGGTGATTTATTTATTATGTAAAAAATCTTTTGTTATGAAATATTGGGTCTGCCGTCTCTCCACCAATACTCCATCGTGCCTCCACCGTTTGCTCCGACGTTCCTCCGACGATCCTCCGCCATTGTTGTACCGTAGCTCCACTATCACCATTGTCATTGAGGTTGCTTATTTACCTGGTAAGAATCTTTTGTATATATATGTATATATATAAGCAATCTGTTATATATTGAGGTTGAAAAAAAATCTTTTGTATATATATTGAGGTTTGTATACAATCTGTTATCTTCTCCTAAAACACCCTTGATATTGAGGTTTGTATACAATCTGTTAAGAATATTTTGAATATATATATATATATTGTATTTATTACAATCTATTATGTGTATATATATATGGTGATTTATTTTCATATCAAATAGAGATTGTGTTTTGAATTGGGGATTTTAATATAATATTATAGGATTCTGATATGTGTATGAATATGGTGATTTGTATCAAATTGATGCTATATTTGGCGACTAAATAATTAGTCGGTAAAATTATTAATTTTGGCAACCAAAGTGTTTGGTCGCGAATAGGTCTATTGTCGACTAAAGTTTTAGTCGCGCAAACATTATTTTTGGCGACTAACACTTTTGGTCGGGGAATGTGACAATTGGCAACTAACATATTTAGTCGGGAAAACATCACTTTTGGCGACTAAAGTGTTTTAGCAACAAAATCGTTTAGTTGCTGTAATGTAACATTCAGCGACTAAAAATTTAGTCGACAGATATAACTTTTTCCTGACTAAAAAAATTTTTAGTCGCTAATTACTTTTCCCGACCCTCAATTGACGACCAAGGTGGTGACCAAAAAAATTAGTTGCGAATAACTTTTGCCGACTAAAACTGGAGTTTTGCCGATCAAATTTTTAGTCGGCAAAAGTGCGAATTCTTGTAGTGATTTAAGACAGATTGTTTTCAAACTCATTTCTAACAACTAGTTGACGTGATCCAACTCGGTATTCGACATATTAGTTGGTAAAGTGATTCAGCGGCTACATAAGGTTAAATGGTGGGATAACTTCAAGATTCAACGAATTGTTGAAATTGTTCAAACTGAGTTCCCGATTAACATTCATGCTCCTACACCTCCATGGTTAAAGCTCAGCAGATCCCAACTGCTCCAGTCACTCAAGGAAGCCAACTTCCTCCAGTCAATCTTGGAAGCCCATCATCCAGTTCTTCCAAGCCCAAGTCATCCAAATCAAAGATTAAATCCAAGTCAACAAAGCCCAATACTGACCAGCCCAAGTCAAAGGATAAGTCCAAATCAAAGGTTAAGCCCAAGTCCAAGTCATCCAAAGATGAGCTCCTTCAAATGGCTCGTCTCCTCATGGCCCAAGCCAAGTCAGACTCGGATAACAGCAGTTCAGAAGATGGTTCAGACAGTTCAAACTCTTCTGAAGGTTCAACTACTCAAAATCCATATGGACCCGAGTTCTAAGATGCTCAGGACCCATATGCTTAATTCAGTCATTGGATTCTATGTGGCTATAATTATCAGCTTCAATCAATACTCGTCTTTTGAGAAAAGCTGCTGATATATATATCTATATTGATTCCCTCAGTCACATGCCTCCAAACAATGAATAGTAAAAAGTCACTATTCATCATTCATTATTCATCAAAAAGTCAACATTACTATTCATCATTCATCATGATTCATCCCACCGACAAATTCAGCACAGTAAAAGCTTTAGTCACTCACTGAAAGCAGCATACAACTCCCATGTGCTTCTGATGCTCCTTTCAAGTCAAGACTATTCACTCACAAGGCTCACAGGAATCACTCACAAGGCTAACAGTGGTGGTCTCTTTTGATTATAAAAGAGCCCCTTCAGTCAAGAATAAGGCAGAGTTAGAAAAATTGAGAGCATTCCTTCCTCAAGAGAAAAACCTATCTCTGTAATTCTATTTTCAAGTCTGTTTTCAAGTTATGTATTTTGAAGAATTGTTTATTTCACTCCATTAAACAATTGTAAGTTTTATTATTAATGTTTATTTAAACTGTTTCCTTCTTCTTCAGTTTTAGTTTAACTTATTTTTAGTATTATTAGTGCTGTTTCCTTCACGTTCTTCTTCATGTTCTTCATGTTTCTGTTTTAATTTTATAATAAAATATTAAATTATATATGTGTAAATATATTTCTTAAATATAATTATTGTAGAAGGTTAATAGAACATGACAGGAGAAGTACAATCGGTTCCCATCGTACTTTCTTCTCGAGGTGAAACACCTGTTTGCTTAGTTATGAAGTAAGTTACCAAAAGTATACTAGGCTAGACTAAAGTTAAGTTTGATATCTTTAAAAAAAATTAAAAAGTCAAAAAATTAAAAAGTCACTATCTTATTTAAGTCATATCATCTTATTTAAGTCACATCACCTCTCTATCACATCACTTCAAACCCAATTCATATTTCATTAAAAGTCAAAAAATACATTTATTTAGAACATCCCAAACAACCCCTAACACGTCAAAACTTTTGAATTTTTTCCAACTTTTTTGAAAATTATAAAATATAAGTAAAATTTAATATAAAATAATCCCTCCGTCCCAAAATATTAGTCCCTTATTCCATTTTTCATTGTCCCAAAATATTAGTCCCTCTTTATAAATCAAGTACAAAAATAATGTAAATTTCCTATTTTGTCCTTCTTTTAAACTAATAAACAATTTAAAAAGTACAATTATGACATTGATATTCTCAAAAAATGTACTATCAAAAGGGTAATTTTAGAAAACCAACTTTTTTCAAATGCAATAAGTGTACTACCAAAAAAAAGTTGGATTCCCCAAAAGGGACCAATATTTTGAGACGGCGCGTAGGGTTTAGGTCATGTTGCAGAGAGTGCGTAGACCGTTTGATGCCCGTAAGTCGTTGACAGGCGTGCTAATCTTCACCTTTAGTAAGAGCACCTTTCATGGTATCAGAGCCACGTTTTAATTATCACATAATAAAAATATAAATTTAATAAATTAGACATATATGATCACAATACAACCATGTCCAATCCACAAGATAATACAGTAGAAATACCAGAATCAGGATCAGTAACATCAGTAGGAAATACTATTTCCTCTCTAGCCGAAGCCGCTGAATTAGTAGCCTACCAGGATGTTAAGGAAGCCTTAGATAAATGGACTATCCCAACAGTAGATCCAGCAACCATTTACAAGAAAGGAACTTTTAACTTTCTTAGTAAAAAAATAATTAAAACCTTTGAACATGCATCCTGTATTCAGAACAATGATGAAATCATTCATTTAATTCATATAAATGATTTTATTCCATTTGTTAAACAGTATAAGTACATCCATATAGGATTGGTACAGATCGCCTTCAAACCACTGACCCTTCTTGGTCAGAATACCAGTATCCAATGCACCCTACGTGATGGTCGATGCCTTAACTGGCATGCCTCACTTATGGGCGCTATTGAGACAAGTTTGTCTCATGGACCAGTTTATTTTGATATATATCCGAATCTTAGTGTTGCCTTGTGTGACACTAACCTTTCCGAAACCTTAGAACTTAGAGTTCTTACTCATGGTTATGAGTATAAACCAGGAACACCTCCCTTTTCAGTTCATTCCAGAATTTGTATTAAGGCTTTAACAACTTTAAATCCTTATGTCAAAAAGAAAACTGAAGCAGGAAAAACAGTATTGATTGAAACAAATCTTTACAGCAGTCAAGTAGCTGTTCCCAAGATCCTCCCTTGGAAGGATATAACTTTTCCTGACAAATGGGAAATTCCTAATGCTGTCCCTCCTAAACCACTCATACAGCACAACATCGATGATGTAATCCAAACAGACAGAGGCAACGTATACCTCCGATTCCAAAAACCCATGCTTACCAGGAGCAATTCTTCTAATGCCAGTTTTCGAACTGCCCCTAGAAGTTTTTCCAACAACAGTTTTCGTTCTGTCCCTCCTTATCAAGTGGATTATCCGGAATCTAGTCATCAATCTGTTGACAACTTACCCTCCAGAAGACAAATAGAAAATATTCTCCAACAGATACCATCTAGGCCTCCTAGTAGACCACCTAGTGATCCACAGGATGATCCTATGACATCAGAAATCCAAGGAATCCGTCTTTCTCAAAATAGAATCCCTCATGGTCATGAAAGGTGCTCTTACTAAAGGTGAAGATTAGCACGTCTGTCAACGACTTACGGGCATCAAACGGTCTACGCACTCTCTGCAACATGACCTAAACCCTACGCGACTTGGGTGACGTCCCACTAACCCTAACATTTAATTAACCTTACAAAAGCACAAACCCAAGAATTAATACACACATAATAATGACATAAATAAAATAAATTAGGATATATATGATCTCATAATACCTTTACTGTTGGGGTGGTGGAGGCCTTCTGGCCGCCTACACCACCAGATGCTCCTGGATCAGCACCTGGATCTCCTGTAGATACTATTCACAGGTGGCTAGCCTTTCTGATATGTACTGTTGGGTATAACAGTCTGGTGGAAGACTAAGATAAAATTGTTTCTGTTGTAACCAAAATCTTTGGGCTGATAATAATGATTCTAATAAATCAACAGAGGGCATACATAGGTAAATACTAGAGACAACCTTTTATTAAAGAAGTAAAATATTTTATAGGGGGTTGGAAGAGATTACAAGGGAAGCAAGAGACTGAAAACAAAAACAGAATATGAAAATTTCTAAGTGCCTCAACAAGGGTGAAGGCAATCCCTTAAATAGACAAAAGAAGATAAGATTACATTATTACATAAGACAGGTGGCCTTCTTCGATTGCACCGACAGAATTCCTCCTTATCAACTTATCTTCACTTTTCGGAATGGAAGACAGCATCTTCTTTTTACTGTTGGAAATATCTGCTTTAGGAAAAGTTGTTTGTCCTGTTGCTTGTCCTGTTGTGCCGACGCTCTAAAGCTCGGGGCCCTTGCCTTTACTGGATTTGTCTTTAGCCATCTTTTCCACTAAGACAGTTGTGAGAGAATCCCAAAAGTCGCCAAGATTGGGTTCTTCATCATCTTCGGATTGTGACTCACCGGCCAACACGTGTTCGGCTGGATCTGACGCTGGCTCAGAAGGAGACTGACTGGTACCTGATCTCATAGATACGTCATCTTCTGGATTAACAGATTGGAGAAATTGTTCCTTCAGATAATCTATACTTTTGACAATTAATTCATTGTCGGAAAGATGGGGATATTTCTGTTTTAGCTCCTTTTGGATCTGGACAAAAGGATTAGAGACTGGAGAAGAGGATGGTGCTGGAAGTGCTGGTTGTTTGACGGATTCCCAGTAGGCTTTGGTATGCTATTGAATTTTCGGAATGAGATCCTTAAGATCCATCATATCCCACCATTTAACAAAGAAGATTCTTTTTAAACGGGGAACCTTATTCTGGTAGTCACAGGCAAAGTCCCATTTCCAAATCCAAGGAATACCAAAACGGATTGAGAAATGGACAATTGATTTACTGATAGATAATTCTCTGTTTTTATTTAAGAATGAATATGCACAGGAGTAGGCCACATGCCATTCATTATATTCGGTTCGAACAGATTCTGGTAAGATATCAAGAGAAAGTCCGAACTTGTCCCACCAAACGAGGAACTAGTTAGGAACATCATTTTTGAGAACATCGGACAGAACACGGATAAACCAAGAATGATTCTTGATGGGATTCTGGTAGTAAAATACCTGGGAAAAGGCATCAATATAATCCCAGTATGAATATTTACACTGTTTATTCCGGAGATCTAGATCCCGGGTAGTATGCGGATGAATGCCCCAAGTAGAAATGGGCATGATATGACGGATAACGATTTTACTGTATTGAATAGGACTGGCAGCCTTGTTGACATCATGCAGAGTATGCTTGATTTCAGCAGCTCCAGTTTCAATCATTATCTGTTTATAAATATATCGGTACTGGTCAAAGTGAGGAAGTGACTGTTGAGTGGTGAGATAACGGCATTTGATCTCCCATGGGTCTATCATCCACTGTTCATCTGAGGGTTCAATCCAAAGGACTGTTTCCTCTGTCAGACTATTTGGAGTATACGGATCTTCCGGTCTAAGGAGGACATCCTTAGCCGTTGGATTACTGGTTTGACCTCCTCGAGAGAGGGGTGGATATTCTGATGGATCATAGCGGGGGTTAGAGCCCCGGCCACGACCACGACCACGACCTCTTTGGCCTCTACTGGACATTTGCTGATTTCTGCAAATATTCACGGGTCAAAAAGTCAGGCAAAGAGTTAGTTTCTCCTTTAATATATTCAATATCAATATTAAAATCAAAATTGGATAAATAACCCTGCCAGCTTACGAATATCTGTTTAGAAACAAGATTTTTAACATCTTGTTTAAATATCTGTTTAGCAGCAGAGCAATCAACTCTGATGATAAAATGCTGGTTTAATAAATCATCCTGGAATTTAATAACACATTTAACAATGGCTAAACATTCCTGTTTAATAGTCGGATAATTTAAAGCAGCTTGATTCCAATGCCCAGAATGGAATCGTAATAATTCCTCTTTATGAGTTTTGGGATTAAACTGTTTTAAAATTCCACCAAACCCTTCATTGGAAGCATCGGTTTCAACAATTTTCTTCCATTCAGGATTAGGTAAATTAAGACAAGGTAACTGTTGGACTTTAGCCTTAATTTTCCGAACTGCTAAAGTATGTTCTGGTGACCATGGTGGACGATTCTTCCTTAACCTGGCATACAAAATGTTAGCATCTGCGGATAAATTATGATAATAGTCTCTAATATAATTAAGACTACCTAAAAATCTCTGTAATTGAGTTTTGTCTTTAATTTCATCTGGGAATTTAGAGGCAAACTCCATGCTTCTGTTAATAGGAATAATACTACCATTAGAAATATTATGTCCTAAATATCTGATGGTGGTTTGAAATAATTGCATTTTTGGTGCGGATAAAACTAAGCCATTTCGGATAATAACATTCTTAAAGATATTAAGATGTTTAACATGCTGGTCAATTGATGAGGAGAAAATTAAAACATCATCAATATAAGACAAAGTAAATTCTGTAAAAGGATTAAAAATATCATTCATGATATGCTGGAATTCTGATGGGGCATTTTTCAAGCCAAAAGGCATGACATTCCATTCATAATGCCCAAAGGGTACGGTAAAGGTTGTTTTATAGCGATCCTGTTCAGCAATTTCAATTTGCCAATATCCTGATTTTAAATCAAATTTGGAAAAAATTATGGCATCTTGGAGACGTTCTAAAAGATCCTTTTTATTCGGAATAGGATATCGAATCCATTTCAGTTTATCATTTAGCGGTTTGTAGTTAATCACAAGGCGAGGTACTCCTCGTTCTAACTCTGCATTTTTATTGACATAAAAAGCGGTACAACTCCACGGGGAGTGACTAGGACGGATAAGTTTCTTTTCAAGAAGATTTTGGATTTCTGTTTTACATAATTCCATATATTCCTTCTTCATTTGACTAGGGCGAGCTCTAGTTGGAATATATTTTTCATCAAAATCTGGTTCATATGGTAATGTTACAGTATACTTTTTGCGATTCCAAAAAGCATTAGGAACAGTACCACATACTTCTGTTTGAAATTCTTTTTCAATTAATTTAATTTTCTGTTGAAAAGCAGATTGATTTAGCCTTTGTTTTGTTGTTAAAAAAGAGACTTCTTTTTGAATTAAATTTATCTGGTTTTGTTTAACATAAATTAAATCACGAATTTGATCTAATTCTTTTGTATACGGTTGAGTAATAAATTCAAAAATGATTGTTTTTCCCTGAAGTTGAGAATAAATTCCTGTTGAGTCGATTTTCTGGATAGGCATTAAAAGACAAAGAAAAGGTGTGCCTAAAATGATATTTGTAGCAAGATTTCTGACTAACACAAATGATGTGGGAAGACAAAGATCTTGATTACAAATATATGCTTCTGGAACTTTATACCTGATCTGAAGAGAATTACCACTGGCGCTGGTGAGACTCTGAGTAGTCTTCTCAAAATATCTGGTTGGAACTATACCTTCTTGGATACAGTTCATATCAGCTCCGCTCTCAACTAAGGCAATAGCATCCTTAATGATAAAATCCGGTTTAATCATAAAAGAAATTTTTATATACCATTTCTGAAATGTGACTTGATTAACAAGTAATAAATAAGGGGTTGAAGCTTCTGGTTCTTCCTTGTTAAGATCAAGTTTTTGTTCAGTTTCTTTTTCTTTCTGTTTGGGAATTTGGGTATGAAGATATTTAATATCTTTGATGGTAGCTTCACTGGCAGTTTGCAAGTATTTAACTTCTGTTTTGAGGATATTAATTTCCATTTTTAAATCCTGGAGAGTAGTTGGTTGTTCTACTACGGATTTAGTCTGAATTCTGTTAATTACTGTTTGAAGATTATAAGAATAATCTGGAATAGGAGGGGTTTCTGTTATAGTTTGCTGATGGTCGTAACACATTTTTAAATATTTAATTTTTATTTCTGGATCCTGGATCTGGTCTGCTACCGCTAGCATATCCTTTTGGGTATCTGTTAAAACATTAATACTACTTGGTTCTCCTAAGTGTAAACCATTCATTTCCACTATGGATTTCCAGTAATTAATTTCTGATATTTGTTCCTGATTGGTACTACAGGGACAGGGTTCTTCTGATCCATCTTCATCAGTGGAAGTGGAGTATAACTGGTTAAGCTCATCATCAGAAGGGATTTCGTCTTCAGTTGAATTTTCTTCTGCTTCTAAAGCTTGGATTAACTGTTCTTTAATGTCTGGATCAAGGTTTAATTCATTAACCTTAGATTTTGCTTTAGACTTACATCTATTAGCATAATGTCCTGTTTGGCCACACTTATAGCATTTAACGTCTGATTTAGATTTTCCTTTTTGTTTACTGGTAGATCTTTTTGGATAAAACTTCTTGGGAGATTTCGGATGGCTAGTCTTGGAGGACTTTTTTCTGTATGGTTTAGAAGATGTTTTATGAGATATTTTTCTGGTTTTATTAGGATATTTGATGCTAGGTTCATAAGCAAACTGTTCGCAAAATTCTCCTAATTCTTTTCTTCCTGTTAAATTCTGTTGTTTCATCTGATAATGAAGTTTAAGGTCATTACAGAGGGAAAGACCTTCATCAGTTATAATGGAACAGAGTTGTCCATATGTGTACTGTTCATAAGGAATAGACATCCGGTCATGACGTTCCCGAAGTTTTTTCCTAACCCGTTCGGCAAAGAGGGTAGGAAGGCCATCAATAAATTTGGCTTTCCAATGAGTACTGTTAGCATCAGGGCGTTGGGTAACCTTAAGAAGGAAAACATCCTTATACCAACGAAAATGGGTTAAGGAAGGACAGGTTCTCCTAAGTGTAAACCATTCATTTCCACTATGGATTTCCAGTAATTAATTTCTGATATTTGTTCCTGATTGGTGCTACAGGGACAGGGTTCTTCTGATCCATCTTCATCAGAGGAGGTGGAGTATAACTGGTTAAGCTCATCATCAGAAGGGATTTCGTCTTCAGTTGAATTTTCTTCTGCTTCTAAAGCTTGGATTAACTGTTCTTTAATGTCTGGATCAAGGTTTAATTCATTAACCTTAGATTTTGCTTTAGACTTACATCTATTAGCATAATGTCCTGTTTGGCCACACTTATAGCATTTAACGTCTGATTTAGATTTTCCTTTTTGTTTACTGGTAGATCTTTTTGGATAAAACTTCTTGGGAGGTTTCGGATGGCTAGTCTTGGAGGACTTTTTTCTGTATGGTTAGAAGATGTTTTATGAGATATTTTTCTGGTTTTATTAGGATATTTGATGCCAGGTTCATAAGCAAACTGTTCGCAAAATTCTCCTAATTCTTTTCTTCCTGTTAAATTCTGTTGTTTTATCTGATAATGAAGTTTAAGGTCATTACAGAGGGAAAGACCTTCATCTGTTATAATGGAACAAAGTTGTCCATATGTGTACTGTTCATAAGGAATAGACATCCGGTCATGGCGGTCCCGAAGTTTTTTCCTAACTTGCTCGGCAAAGAGGGTAGGAAGGCCATCAATAAATTTGGCTTTCCAATGAGTACTGTTAGCATCAGGGCGTTGGGTAACCTTAAGAAGGAAAACATCCTTATACCATCGGAAATGGGTTAAGGATGGACAACCCAAGTTCTGGAGAAGCTCACGACCACGGTCCTGAGTAGAGGTACTGGTACCAACAAAATGGTAGATGATGGTCTGAATAAGCGTATAAACAGCATCGGGCTGTTGGACCTGCTGGTTGGTAGTCGGGTCAAGCTCAAGTTTGATAGCGGTTAAGATTTCCGTTTGTTGGATGGGAGTCATAATATTATCCCACCAACCTTTAAGAACTCCGGTAAAGCCATTAATAATAAACTTAGCAATGGCCTGATCATTATTACTGTATTGGCGGCAAACAGTAGCATACATCATCATTTGATGTAGCTTTTTGTAAATACCAAATTCTGATTCACCATCAATATTCCATTCATAAATGGTTTTACCATGGTAACTATTCTGTTCATTTAGATAAGCTTCTTCATAAAGAATATCTGGTGGAGTAGATCTGGAATAGTAATTTCTGGTGTGAGGCAAAAATCCTGGTTTAGAAGAACTATAATAGTTTAATTTATTGACGGATGAGGGTTCCTGGAAGTTCAATTGAATTTCCTAAATTTGTTCGGGAGATAAAGTATCCTGGTCAGGGTTGGATTCAACTCTTAGCATGTGGATAGTTCCACTACTAGATTGTCCTGGAGGCTTAGGAGGTTCTGGAGGGCGAACATTGAGAGTTTGCATTTTTTGTAATAAAGTGTCCATAAACTCAGTATTAGACGATTTTAGCTTAAAGTTAGTGATGTCTAATGATGGTTTAATGGATACAGGATGGAGAGTCGAGACTCCTGTGACAAGTGGAGCTAGGGTTCTATCCTTAAAGGTAGAAACAGCTTCTTCAACTCGGGTTAACTGCTTACTGATGGTTTGACAGATAAGATTGGTATAGTTATTCTGTCTTGCTAAAGATCCTTCGGCATTGGAAAGTTTTCCTGATTGAGCATCTATATATGCAGTGGCTGATAATGGTTGTCTGGTTGTTTCTCCATTTGGTACTAACTCCAAGGCTTGAGGAAGGGGATGTATCGAATGGATTACTTGTCCTTCTGTAGTAGTCCAGGCTTTGTACTGGTCTTCAATAACTGTTACTTTTGGTTGGGTGACTGTATTATACCATTCAACAAAGGGTATTAATTTCTGATGTAACTCAAGATGTTGATAATATTGAGTTTTATAATTGGCTAACTGGTCAGAAGTATGGTTGGTAAAATACCAATCCCTAAATTCTTTATATTGATTCTGGTTAAATTCCTGATTTAAAATTTTTCTATTTTCACTTCCTGGTGTAAAATCCATTAAAGATCAAAATTCATATCGTTGGCCGTTGGGCTATCTGGTGATGGTGTTGGTGCGGTATAAACACCATGAGGGATTCTATTTTGAGAAAGACGGATTCCTTGGATTTCTGATGTCATAGGATCGTCATATTTCTAATGGTAGTATTATTCCTATTAACCGCAGCATGGAGTTTGCCTCTAAATTCCCAGATGAAATTAAAGACAAACTCAATTACAGAGATTTTTAGGCAGTCTTAATTATATTAGAGACTATTATCATAATTTATCCGCAGATGCTAACATTTTGTATTCCAGGTTAAGGATTTTAATTTTATAACAAAAACATTAAATTATATATAAATATATTTGATAAATATAATTATTGTAGAAATATAATAGAACATGACAATAGAAGTACAATCAGTCTCCATCCCAATTTTTCCTCGAGGCGAAACACCCCCGTGTGCTTAGTGATGAACTATAACCAAAAGCATGCTCTGCGAGTCGAACATGTCAAAAAATTTTTGAATATTTCAAAACGTTATTGACAATTATAAAATATAAGATAAAAAATAAATGAGTAAAAGTTAATATTAAATATAATATTTTAATATTTTAATTTTTAAGTAAATTATACTGACACTCTCTGAGGTTTCTGTTTAATACAGATCTTTCCTCACGTTTGAAAAATTATATTTAACTCCCTGTCAAATTAAAATGACATATTTGCCCCTTAACTTTTATACATATAAAATAATAAAATAATACTGATATTTTATTCATGTCATTTCAAGAGAAATAATAATCATCTTCTTTGATTTAACTCATACAAAAAATTGAATTTCTTTATTTTACACGATTCCTTTTATTTTTATTGATTTTTTTTAATATTTTAAGTAATTTTTTATTTTTAGTTTTTAGATACACCTAATCTAAATATACTTAAGAAGTATAATATTTTGTATTTTTTTTTAAATTCACCAAATACAAAATATATATATATATATATATAAACACAAAAATTCAATAATATTGTAATAAATGTGAATGACGATGTTTGGTAATACTGTGATAAATGTGTGTGAATAGATGATAAAAGAAAAATGATGGTGGAAATAAAAATGAAAAATTGTATTCATATATAAAAATTTATACAAAAAATATCATACAAATATTGTGATAGTGATGTTACTGTAAATATAAATCATGTTTATGGGTGTTTTGTTTTAAAGTGAAATGTCACCATTAAGCTATATAATTGCATTTGAAAATTTTATATAAAATTTATATTTCTACATCATCACTCAATAAGAATATGTTCAGGTAGAATTTAATGATGGAAAGTTGTAAAATGTAATCACAATGATAAAAAAGAAGAAATGTTAAGAAAAAGGGCAAAATGGTCATTCAAAATTTTTAGGGCATGACATTATCCAGGGGTTAATTTGTAATGAGATTATAAATCTTAGGGAGGGAAATGCAATTTTTCAAATGTGAGGAAGAATTTGTATTAAACAAAAATCTTAAAAGTGTCAGTGTAATTTATCCTTAATTTTTTGATAAAAGATTAATATATATATAAATATATTTAATAAATATAATTATTGTAGAAGTCTAATAGAACAGGACAAAAGAAGTACAATCAGTCATTATCCCATTTTCTTCTTGAAGCGAAACACCTCGTGTGGTTAGTTATGAAGTAAGTTACCAAAAATGTGCTTTAGGAGTCTGTAATGCCCAAAAATATAGATATCAAACTACCTAATATGTTTCTCATTAAACATATGAAAGTCTAATTCATCTCAATCATTCGATATTAGAAACATTTCCAAAATTGGGTTTCATTCATAAGTCCTATGAGTTTTACAAATTAACATCACATGCATTAATACATTCATCAATCCTAAAATATGAATCTATAGCATGTGATTTATAAGGAATAACATTAAACAAATATAAGTTCATGCTTTATCGGTTACAAGTTTTTAAGACTTTGCTTGGTTATAATAAAAGTGGGCCATAAGCCTAATACACCAAAGCCTTACACTATCCGAAAGAAAATAAAACAACATGAGCCTTAAGCTTCAAGATCCTCCTAAGCTATTATCTTGATAGAGTCACGCCGTCAACACCTGAAAGTTTTTCCACATAGGGTGAGCAAAATATCGGGTAGAGATAACTCAATAAATTGTATGATGCTTTATAATGTAATGTGGTGAAAATGCATATGAAATGCCATGCCAAAAATATGAGTTTTCCTTTTTGGAACAATGTTATGGAAGAGTTCCAAAATCACATGTCGAACACTTTCTTTTAAATAGAAAATATGGTAGTTGTGTGGGTGATTTTCTGACCACACTGCCCGCTTAGTAACTAGTTAGAGAGCAACGGCAGAATAGATGGCACCTGACTGACCTGCAACAAAAATATAAGAATCCTGAGGTGGTTTCGACCACCTGGGGGCACTCCGACGATCAAATCAGTATATCTCTCAAAGATAAATCAAGTACTAAACTCACAAGCTTGAGTCTCAAAAGCATATCTTAGACCCATGGGGGTGCCTCTCTTTTATAGCCAATACAATCCTAGTCCCAAAAGGAGCCTGGCCCTAATGGATTTAGGATTACTGCTAATCTGGGACTCCCAGTGGGATTAGGATAAACTCTCTAAGAGTCTTATCTTTACCCAAACTGAAGTCTTCTTCCAATCTAGGACTCTTGTCCATATCCAAGTTGAGTTCCCTCTTCATTCTAGGACTCTTGTCCCTTATCCGCTTATCTCGGATTCCGATATCTTCGGAGGCAACCTCGGCCTAGCGAAGATGACCTCGGTACAACGACCAAGACACGTGCACCTCGGCTGACACGTCGGCGTCACCTTGCCACGTGTTGGTACTCAGAAAATATATCCCCACAACTGCCCCCTAGGTCTATTGAACCTCGGCATTCTGAGGTGATGGAACCTACACTGTTCGTTCATCTGTGCCCCTCTGTCCGAGATCAAACTCGCCGACCTCAAAGTTCCCTAGACTTTATTGTCCACTTCTGTCAAGTATCAATCTTTATGCTTTCCTAGCTGCTCGAGATCATACCTCCTAGCCGAGGTTCTTGTTCCATTAATTCGTAAACTCCAAGAGCTTTGCAACTGCTTCACTCACACTCTCTGATGAGTTCCCGATTTCCAGTCATCTATTTGACTCCGGTGATTTTCATATCGGCGTTCATTTGGTAAGTTCATAAATTCTTACTTTTTTATTAAGCTCAATCTTTCATAACTCTTTTGATTTACTTTGAATCTATTTATTTACCATTTATGGCCTTCTGTTCTCGTCTGTCTTCAAGTTTTTGATTTATTGCTAAAATGCCTGGAACTGTTCTTGTCATATCCGCTTTCTGTTGCTAGCATCATGTCTGGTTCATTACTTTCTTGTTCTTCACATACTTACTTAGTGCCTGTGTACTTGGCTTTATTCTTTGAACTTTGTCATCTTCTTGACTTCTGTTTTTTTATTCAATCCTCTGGCTTTTTCTTTTTCTAGCTCTTTTGCTTAAATCCGTCATTGTTCCAAGCTTTCAAGTTTCTGCAACTGTCTTCGTTCCTCTCCTCCGGTGAAGCTTACGTCATTCTGTCATTGTCGTCAGACTTCAGCAATTCTCATTCTAGCTTCCCTCTTTCTGGTAAGCCACTGTTCCTCCTGGTTTTATTTCTTGTTGCTTTCCAAGAAGCTCTGCTTCATTGTTAATCATCATTACTGTTTTACCCGTTGTTTCCAAATCATCTTCTTGAATACACACTGTTCACACATCTGTTGATTTCTGCCACTGTTCTTGGCTTGACACACTTGTGCAATCTTTTTGTCTTGATTTCCTGATAGCTTCATCACCATTCTTGATTACAAATTACATTTTTGTTTCTGTTTTCTATGTCTTTTTCCAAATTCTTGCTTTCGTTTCTGTTTTCTGCATAGTCTTAGAACCACGTCCCTTCTTGAACTTGTTGCCTAGATAATGGTAAAGAAGCTCTTCCCAGCTGACTGCCAATGCTGAACCACTGTCAACCGTTAAAGTAGATTAGTCCAACGTTCTTGCCTTAGTCCCTAGTTCTTAGGGTCTTCATCTCTGTACTTTTGTTTTCTTTGCATATGTCACCTTTTTTGCTTCTGAAAAATGTCTGTTGTTGGCCGATGTTAACATTCCTTGCTCCTTGATTATTATTTCTTCTTCCACTGTATTTGATAGCCATGTCGGGTAATTGACTTCTCGAATGGCCCTAGGCTCCAGAAGTCTGTCTACTTCTTCCTCTACTGCTTCGACGTGCATCAACGTCGGTCCTCTTGCTCGTTGGAACAGGTTTGGCCAATTTGTCGACATCATCTAGGACCTTCATGTCCTCGTCTTCAATTTCTATCTTCTCCGGTTTTCGAATGCTGCAGGTGGATTTCATTGCTACCATGGAGCAATTCTCCGCCTGCAGTTGATCCCCTCTGACTTCTTTAATCCCATGTTCTGTTGGGAACCGCAATAGTTGATGCAATGTTGAGGGAACTGCCCCCATTGCATGCAACCATGATCTTCCCAAGATTTGTAAGGAGATGGAGTGTTGATGATGGTGAATTCTGTTGTGATCTTTCTGGTGCCAGCCTGCACCTCCAAGCTTACTGCTCTTAGTGGCCATGTCGACGTTCCATTGAACCCAACCATTGGGCCATTGGGTTACTCCATATCATCTAGATGAAGGCCGAGCTCCTTGTAACATTGGACATACATGATGTCACAAGAGCTTCCTTGTTCAATCAGGATGCGTTTCACTTTGGCACTCCCCAACCTGGAGAGATACTACCAAAGCATCATTATGCGAGTGCTGGACCATCTCGAGGTCGGCTTCGGTAAAAGACACTACTGGTCCCAAGAACTCATCTGCCCGATGTCTCTTGTCCCCGACTTGGTACACATGTTGCAGGTGCTTTCACCTTCTGAGTCTCCCCCCTAATTTCGTTCTCATTAACCCTCGAGTGAATTACATTAATTACCCGAGGTCTTCCTGCCTGAGGTTGTTGTGCGGGGGAAGGCGGAGCTGCTGGCGCCCGAGGAAGTTTTGTCTGTTCTTCCCTTGTTCTGGTCTCATCGACGAGGTCCCTTCAAATTGCCTTGCCTCATCAGATCTTCTAAGTGAGCTTTTAGTGCTTTGCAGCCCTGAGTCATATGTCCGTCTTCAGCATACACCTTTAGCTGTGCAATCTTCCTCGAGGTATAATACCTCGGTTGTACCCATTAATCGGTTTATCTCGGCTTTGACCTAACACTTTGAAAATATTTATCATAATATTTCCACAAGTGTTATTTTATAACTTGATACTTCACTTTTTAGCAAGACTTCTGTCTTCAAATTCCTTCCAAGTCTTGGAAATATGGTAATCTCGGCGAGTATGTAGATACTTCTTTCAACATAACCTTGGTTTAACTTGTAAATTTTTGCTCAAAAAATTTCAACAAGTATTTAACCATAGTCTTCAACTTGTAAACTCTTCTCAAGTTTCAACAAGTGTTAAACCATCTTCCTGGTTTAACCTAACTTGTAAACTTTTTCAAGTTTCAACATCATCTCGGCTTAACTTCGGTTAAGCATTATCTCAGTTTAACTTCGGTTAAACATCATCTTCGGCTTAACTTCGTTAACCATTATCTCGGCTTAACTTCGGTTAAGAATCATTTGGGCTTAACTTCGGTTAAGTATCATCTCGGCTTAACTTCGGTTAAGCATCACTTCAGTTTTTGAAGTTTTTCCTTCTTGTTCAATCAGGATGCGTTTCACTTTGGCACTCCCCAACCTGGAGAGATACTACCAAAGCATCATTATGCGGGTGCTAGACCATCTCGAGGTCGGCTTCGGTAAAAGACACTATTGGTCCCAAGCACTCATTTGCCCGATGTCTCTTGTCCCCGACTTGGTACACATGTTGCAGGTGTTTCACCTTCTGAGTCTCCCCCTTAATTTTGTTCTCATTGACCCTCGAGTGAATTACATTAATTACCCGAGGTCTTCCTGTCTGAGGTTGTTGTGCTGGTGGAGGCGGAGCTGCTGGCGCCCGAGGCAGTTTTGCTTGTTCTTCCCTTGTTCTGGTCTTTATCGACAAGGTCCCTTCAGATTGCCTTGCCTCATCAAATCTTCTAAGTGTGCTTTTAGTGTTCTGCAGACCTGAGTCATACGTCCGCCTTCAACATATACCTTTAACTGTCCAATCTCCTCGGGGTTACATACCTCGGGTATAATAGCTACAAAACTTTTTACTTCGGCAAGATACTGACCTGCAAACTTTTCATAAATTCTAACAAGTGTGAAACATATAGTACTCAATGTTAACTTTGCAAACTTTTTCTCAAGTTTCAACAAGTGTTTAAACGGTGATCTCGGTCTAGCCTACTTGTAAATTGCTACAAATTTTAACAAGAATTAACATATACTGTAACAGGGATCAACAAGGATTAACATAATAAGTGTTAAACAATAATCTATTTGTAAATTGCTACGAATTTCAACAAGTGTTTAAACAACATACTTAGCTTTTTCCTCAACCTGTAAATTGCTGCAAATTTCAACAGATGATCATATGTCGGCTTAACATTATCTTGTAAATTGCTACAAATTTCAACAAGTGTTAAGCATCTTCTCTGGTTTAACCAACCTGTAGATTGCTACAAGTGTTTAGCAATAACCTCGGCTTCACTTCGACTTGTAAATTGCTACAAATTTCAACAAGTGAAGAGAAACAGTAATCTCGGCTTAACTTCAACTTGTAAATTGCTGCAAATTTCAACAAGTGAAGATAAGGAACCATCTCAGCTTAACTTCAACTTGTAAATTGCTACAAATTTCAACAAGTGAAGATAAGGAATCAGCTTAACTCCAACTTGTAAATTGCTACAAATTTCAACAAGTGAATTAAGGAATAATCTCGGCTTAACTCAACTAAGCATTATCTCGGCTTAACTTCGGTTAAGCATCATCTCGGTTTAACTTCGGTTAAACATCATCTCGGCTTAACTTCGGTTAAGCATCGTCTCGGCTTAACTTCGGTTAAGCATCGTCTCGGTTTAACTTCGGTTAAGCATCATCTCGGCTTAACTTCGGTTAAGCATCATATTGGTTTAACCAACTTGTAAATTGCTACAAATTTCAACAAGTGGTAAACGCATTCTTCTTCTCTCTGCCCCCAGTGTGAACTTAAAATCCACTTGGGTTCTCATCATACATGTAGCTTCGACCTTGTCGCCGAGGTTTAATTCAAGCCGAGGTTGTCGGCCTTGGTTTCTCTATTGATCTTACTTAGCTCCAACTTGAGTTTGATTTTCGGTCTCGCATCGGCGAGCCGTTTCTCTTTTCTTGTTCCGACGCCTTTGTTCCCGGCATGTCTTCCTTGGCCTTAGCATACTTCTGGCCAACTTTAGTTTGATCTTGTGTGTTTCCTTTTATCTTTTGGGATCTGAGATCTGCTCATTGTGCTCTTCTCTTCTCGGACTCAGGTCCCGAGATCTTAGGGATTTGGGATCCAGGTTTTGCTCACTCAGGTTGAGCTCTTCTTTTCTCGGACCTACTCATCTAGGCCGAGATCATGTCTTCTGGGATCTGGGATCTGGGATTTGCTCACTCAGGTTGAGCTCTTCTATACTTGAATGTTATCTCCTTGGGAGCGCTCATGCCCCCTGTCTTTGCATCCCTTCTGGAAGGGTCTTCGTTCCTCCGCAGGTATCTATCCTTCCATACCTGGAGGTTGCTTCGATCCGTTGTCTTTGGTGCGTCACCTTCCTGGCCGGCGTCTTTCACTCCGTGACTCTGGTCACGAGTTTCTGTGTTGCAATCGTCCCTTTCAACGTCGAGATCGATAGGTCTCCCACTCCCAGCAGGAGCGTTGTCTCTAATCTGATCCTTTTGTTCGTCATTGACCATCTATTCTTCTTTCTTTCCCACAGACGGCGCCAAATTGTGTGGGTGATTTTCTGGCCACATTGCCCGCTTAGTAACCAGCTAGAGAGCACCGGCAGAATAGATGGCACCTGACTGACCTGCAACAGAAATATAAGAATCCCGCGGTGGTTTCGACCACCCGGGGGCACTCCGACGATCAAGTCAGTATATCTCTCAAAGATAAATCAAGTACTAAACTCACAAGCTTGAGTATCAAAAGCATACCTTAGACCCATGGGGGTGCCTCTCTTTTATAGCCAACATAAACCTAGTCCCAATAGAAGCCTAACTTCTATGGACTCAGGATTACTGCTAATCTTGGACTCCCAGTAAGATTAGGAAGGAGCCTGGCCCTAATGGACTTAGGATTACTGCTAATCTGGGACTCCCAGTGGGATTAGGATAAACTCTCTAAGAGTCTTATCTTTACCCAAACTGAAGTCTTCTCCCAATCTAGGACTCTTGTCCATATCCAAGTTGAGTTCCCTCTTCATTCTAGGACTCTTGTCCCTTATCCGCTTATCTCGGATTCCGATATCTTCGGAGGCAACCTCGGCCTAGCCGAGATGACCTCGGCACAACAACCAAGACACGTGGCACCTCGACTGACACGTCGGCGTCACCTTGCCACGTGTTGGTACTCAGAAAATATATCCCCACAGTAGTAAATACAACATTGGTATATACAAGTAGGCTCTCAAAGCACTACCCAATAACCATTTTACCAGCTCCTAACCGAAAGGAACTTGGTATCTACACCGACTGTGTTTTCAGACTTTCATCATGAACCTACAGCCAAATTAATAATCCACAACCACACTTCCTAATCGAATTCACCACAGCATTTACCTTCCCCACCCCCCCTCATCCTCTCTCAAAACACAATTATTTCCAAGATATAAAATATGAAGTTCACAAATCCATGAAATGAGGCTAGAGATTATTTGAAATATTTTAGAATTCACTTGATATTACGAATCTCCTTCAGGTCTGTTTCACAAAAGAAGATCGAGTCATCTACGAATTGTAGATGGGTGATACAAACATCTCCAATTAATGCCCATTTTATGATATTTAATTCCTTTACCTTCTTAAAAATTAGATTGAGACCCTCCGCTACTACAGGAATGGAGAGAGTGGATCACCTTGCCTAAGGCCCCGTTGAGGTGAGAATGAGTCGGTGGGAGATCCATTGATGAGCACCAAGAGTGAAGATGATGAGAGGCATTCTTTGATCCAGTTGCACCATGTGTTCCTGAACCCTTTAGGTTTCAGCATCATAAGAACACAAGACCAACTAATAGAGTCGAATGCTTTCTCGAAATCAATTTTGAACAAAATAAATTTGGTTCTTTTCTTTTTCCAGTAGTCCACAATTTCATTAGCAACAAAAATCCCATCTAAAATCTGTCTACCACTAATGAAAGTTGATTGAGTTGTGTTGATGATGCTTGGAAGGACATATTTTAACCTGTTAGTAGGCAACTTGGCAAGGATTTTGTAGTTGCTCCCAATAAGGCTAATGGGTCTGAAGTCCTTAAAATTTTCAGGAGAGTCCCTTTTAGGGATTAGAGTGATGAATGATGCCTTTGACCAGTTTTCCATTACGAAAAAATTCCAAGAGAAAGGCAGATATGTATGGTTTGATTGATTTCCAAAACTTTTTGATTGAAGTAAAATTAAAACTGTTTAGACCATGTGCTTTTTGGAAAGCACATCTTTTGATTGCTACAAGGATCTCCTCTTCATTAAATTCAGATTCAAAAACAAGGATAAGCCAACATCTAGACAGCCTCCTAAGTTGGAAGCTAAACGAGGCCTCAAACCTCATTTTTCTGAGAACAAATTTTTTCAAAACTTAACTGCCTCCCTTTTGATGAGGGTAAGATCATCAACAATATTGTCTTCAATAATAAGATGCCCCACGAAAATTTTCCTTTTGCGGTAGTTTGCCATTGTGTGTAAGAATTTTGTGTTGCAATCCCCTTGCTTAATGAAGTTGATCCTCGACTTTTGATACCAAAAAGCCTCCTTGTAATGATGAGCTTCTACCCAAAGGATAGTAAATTCTTTCCTCTTCACTAAGTCATTAACAAATAATGAACAAATTTCAGCTAACAGATCTAGATGGTGAATATTCTCATCAAGCTTTTTAATGTCAGCATCTAAGGCCCTGAAAACATTATTTTTTCATATCTTGAGTTTTGCCTTGAGCAGTTGCAGTTTCTTCATAAGTACATTTAGGATTGTCTTGAGTAATAAGTACTTATGAAGAAACTAAGCCCCTAGACAATTGAAACTAATGAAAGAAATTGATACCAAATCGAAACTAAGCCGCTAGACAATCCTTTGTGTAACACCCCGACTTTTATTACTCGAATAATATTACCATATCCTTTAATCAGTCAATTTTGATAAAGATAAACATGCGCAAGCATTAAGGAATGAATAATTTACAAAGTCCCATCTCGTATACATGCTATGAAATACAATATACACCCATAGGCATACATCATCAATTACAGATAGACAAAATAAATAAAGGGATTAACCCTTTTTACAACACATTAGCATTCTGCGTACAATTAAAAAGCCTCATGGCCAACAAATAATAAACTTCAAGTCTTGAGCGACTCTTCACTCTATGCCTGAAAAATTCTTAGCAACGTGGGATGAACACAAAGGTCCAGTAGAGATCCCAATGATTCTAAACAATAATAACATGTAGATATATATGATCATGAATGTTCCATGTATATACATATATAGGTAATGTGCATTTCATATTTCAAAATATACTTATATAAGTACATTTTTCCCAAAAGACCTTCTTTAACAAGACAAAAAAAAGGACCATTCTTATCATTCTATTATTTCCATTTTATTTCCAATAAAACTCACGATAACCTTTGTTTTTTGAACACAAGTTTATATATTTAAAATAGATTCTTGTATCTGCCACTATTCCCCTTTATCAATCTTAATCATTAATTACATTACCACAGTCTCACAATTTAATTAACAATTAACCCACTACGTATATTAAAGCACTACACTCACCAAGATAGCCACCATGTTCTATGGCCTTAAGCACAAGGGTAGGTGGAGTGCCTACAACAAGACATATATACATGCAACAATAGACATGTTGACAAACATTGCTCTATTATGCCGATTACAAGCATGGAAGGCCAACAATGCATCCCTTTTCATCACAACACCAATATGAAGATAAACTACACATAATTATCACATAATGTAACCCGGCTTCGTCAAGCCATTACCACCACAATCCACTTTACCGGGCGTGAAAGGGAGGGGAGTAGAACTGATTTCAAAGGGCCAAACTTTAATGGATCTCGAGCCGGTGGGGAAAGAAATTTGTTCACACTTTATTGGGTATGAACCAGAGGAGAGAGAGAGACCCAAATCAAAGCGCCAAACTTTATCGGGCGCAAATTTGGATGGTAGAGGAACCCATATCAATGTGCTCTTTCATTCAACATAACAATTAGCACATTATTCCAAATTTCACAATTTATTCAACTCGTCTTTCAATTCCAATTAATTCAATTTCAAATTCATGCCGTGTTTAAAACTCATAATTAAATTCCCTTCCATCACTACCATCCTATCTTTATGATTCAATCTTTAAAATATTCAATTTTGGTTCAACAAGTAGTAGTTTCATCACAATTACAATTATTCACTTGTTTTAAAATTCATCAGCTCTTCTTACTTCTCATTTTCATTTCTCCATTCACAAAAGTATATAAGGCTCATATTGATTTCAAAATTTATTTCCTTTCGTCCTAAATTACCAATACCAACAACGAATCATCACACTTTTCTCTTTAGTTATCAAAACCCAACTAGTCAATTTATTTTCATAATCCAACACATACATAACACAAATTAATCCCATCGCTCATAAATAAATAATCAACGGATTTGGAACTTTTCATCGCAACCCTCATAAACGAGCTTAACCAAGCCACAATCTTCCGATACATATAACATTTACCAACACCCTTTTTTTTATTTCTTCAAAATTTCAATCCCATGACAATTATTACAACTTAACAATTATAAAACCTTAGATGATAATTAACACAAATTAAGTTTATGACAAATTCCTTTATTTTCTTACATACCCATTTTTACAATTTTAATACACAATACCTCATATGGTTTAAATAATATCAAATCATCATTTTTCCTCTCTTTCTCATAATCCATAAACAAATAATTAGGGTTTTTTACTCCAATCCTTTTAAACATATTCGACAAACATACAATGTCATAGATTTATAACAAATCACAAGATTTAGCTCTATAACATAAAATCCTAACTCTCAGCACATGCTTTTTGAAAAATACCTAACACATTAAGTTTTTAATGCAATAAAAACTACCACATGTCTATCTATGATAAGGTATTGAAAATGAGCAAAGAAATCTCTACCTCAAAAGAGAAGAGGAGAAAAAGTCCAAAAATCAACTTCACTGGAAATCAATTTCCACCGGTCAAAATGTAGCTCTCGAAATGCTCGCCATTTCGGTACATGGAACTAGTACCAAAATCTCAATGGATTTGTTGGATCAAAAGAAAATGTAAAAGTTTGAAGGTTTGGGTAGAGAGAGATGAGAGAAAAAAGAGAAAGAAATTGTAGAGAGAGAGAGATACATAAGAGAAATGAGGAAAAAAAGAGAAATGATCAGCAAAAGGAGCATGAGATGCACGAAAATTGAGGTAAAAAAGGCACCTGGCTACATGTGCGGGCCCCCTGGCTGCACGTGCAAAAGGCCATGGCGCACGTACAAGATCCCTCGTCGCATGTGTAGATCCTCCCGACACCAACCCAAGTTGCACTCTTGCAGCTACACTGCACGTGTGGAGCCTCCCACCGCATGTGCGGGAATCCCTAACTAACCCAAAATTTTATCAAGGTCTCCCACCTCTCTAGTTTCGTCCTTACACTCGAAACTTGAAAATTTTAACTCGGTCTTATGTTAAGAAGATTAAACAAGTTCGAATTCCCAAACATCGATGCAACACAGCAACTCAAGGTTTTGAAAAAAAAAACTGTAAGTCCGAAAAGCACGTTCAAGTCGGGTCTAAGACTTGGGACATCACACTTCGGCTTCAACAAATGACCATTCCGAAGAACCCTTGTGCCAGACTTGTTTATCCATTATTATTTGATTAGAGAGGATTTTGTTTCTTGAATAATCATGAAGTGAATGCTTTTTCCTTCGATGAACTTCCTTATGCGTTGCACTTGTGCACTCTCTCGATACCTCTGATATTCCAAGAGATTAAATTCATAATGACCTAATTGTAGAGCTCCCGAAAAAAGATCCCAATATGGATTCAAGGTCCATCAGGGCACCCATGAACGACGACATTATCAAAGTCATCAAGTTCAATTATTTGTTGGACAAGCTCATCATTCTTGCTGCCCTATTATCAAAATCAGCCTCTTCAATTAAAATTTTGTTTCTATTTTGAATCAAATAAGAGGGTATAGATGAAAGGGAGGATGAAAGAACTGTTGCACTAGCTTGGACAATGACTTTCTTTTCTGTCTGAGCTTTCCTAGGTAGTCCCCTATGTTGTAGAGGTCTAAAAACCCCACAAATTTCATTCAATACCTTTTTCTTTCACTTTGGGTTTGGTTTTGGAACTGAGGGTTTATGGGGTGCAATTGGTATTGCTGACGGGAGTACTGTTCAGGGAAGTGGTGATACCAATAGAAGGGATAAGGTGGGAAGATGAGAACGAGGGTTGGATCTAGATGTGAGATATGGGTTTTACATTTATTAACAATATTTTAAAAATTTTGCAGTTAAATATCTTTTTTTCTTTTTCTTTTTTTAAAAAAAACTTTTCCAGATGACTTTTTAGCGATTATTTTCACGCCGACAGATATTGACCCCAAAATGTCTTTTGCAACAAAATTTTTATTTTTAGAACAAAATTTTGGTTTTTAAAACTTTTATTTATTGTAATGTAGATTAGATTAGTAATCATATAAGCTCTACACAAATCATGTGTGATTGGTAAAGATAAAATGGGACTATGAATTACCCCACATGATACGATTAGTATTATCATAGGGGTCCGTTTGTTTTCCAAGTTACATCTTTGGACTGGACTAACAACAAGCTCTTCCTCACTTCACTAAGTTGATGTTTGTTTTCCTTTTTGGCCAACGGAGTCACAATCCCAACGGACTCTAAGTTCCCCCCAACAAGCGGATTAGCATAAGCCCAGGGGACTTGGTGTTAGAGATAAAGCCATTGTTATTATAGTGTGAAAGACAATTTTACCATAACAAGATTTGGCCACATCATCTAACTCAATGGTATTTCATAGTTTCCGAAATTGAAATTTGCAAGAAAAAAAATTCGAATTGACAGTGATGACCGGCGTCGGTGCCGGCATCGGTGTCGTAGACGGTGATGATCATTATCGTTGTGGTGATCTCGTTTTCACTCTCCATCGGCGTTATCAGCAAAGCTCTTGTGACGACCCCTACATACGTATTATTTTTATATATTATTTTAGTGAGCATAATTGCATGATTATATACTTAATTTGTGTCTATCTGTTTGCTTATGAAATATCTATTAGAATATCGACTTAGAATTCGAAATCAAATGCCTAAATGAATTCAGAAACCAAAATTGACTAGCTCAATAGGTTAATTGGAATATTTAGGGTCATATATTAAATTTAATTAAACTTTGATTCAGATGAAAATAATTAGAATAAATTAATTAGACTTGACTAAAATTAACTAAGCCTAAGCTAGATTAATTAGCCTAATCTAATCCTTCTATATATCTTCAACAAACGAGGTTGAGATTGTAGAGAGAGAGAGAGGCCAACTTCTAGAGAGATTGTAGAGAAATTGAATAGGGATTGAAGAACTTAAGCTATCAACACCAAAATTCAAGCTTTAGGTAAGATTATCACCTATAATTCTTGTAAATAATCCATGTAGAAGTTGAATTCACGAAGCTTGTAGGATCAATTGCATGTAATTGAGAAAAGAATGCTAGAATCACTTGAATTCTAGTAGGATTAAGTTGAATTTGAACATGCATGCATAATTCTCCATCTTTGAGTTTAATTTTCTACAAATTCATACATGCATGGAACTTTTACACATAAACTTGAGGGATTCTACATGTTTCTACAGTTCTCATGTTATTTAATCATGTTTTGAAAGGATAGAAGTACCAAACATTACATGTCCGGCAAGACCATTGAGTTTTAAACTTTGTTTTGGAGAATTGAAAGAGAAGTTGAGGATATGATTTCATAATCTCCATGAATTCATGTTTTACAAAGAGTTTTTACACATTTCTACCAAGCCATGAAAGCTTTGAACATGAAAGATGCATTTTTGAACTTCAAAGAGCAATTTGGAAAACCCAGAATTCGCCAATTCGCTCAAGTGACGGATCCGTGGCTCGAGCGCACTTTGCTTGCTCCCAGTATCTTTACAGACATTTACACTTGGCTCGAGCAACTAAAAGTTGGCTCGAGCCTAGATTTCGAGCATCCAGAAGTTTTGTAGAGTTTTACAAACTGCTCGAGTGACCAAAATTTAGCTCGAGCGAGCACCCTATTTTCAGCAAATGTTGGCAAACACTCATATGTGCATATTTGCATCCTCATGTCCTTTTAGGTATTCTTAAGCATTATTTAAACATCCTTAGTCATGGTATAAGCAAGAAACATACGTAAGAGAGTTGAATTAAGATACACGAATTGTTATGAACGTGTGGTTCAATGTGTATCTTGGTTATGTGTTTTATGTAGGTGGTTATCCGAGGTCCAACACTTGTGCCAACCCACTGTGAGTAGTATATATGCAAAGATATGTTGAAATATGTTTTTAAATTACTGCAAGAATGTTATTTTAAATGCTCTTTTGATAAGAATGAACGATTGTCTCATTTGAAAAGTAATTGTGTTATGCTTTAGTGAAGCCCTCGCCTGGGGGTAACAATACCATGGCCTTTTGTTTGATAAGGCCATCGCTTGGAGGAAACAATATCCTGGCTTTTCATTAATAAGGTCCTCACCTAGGGGAAACAATACCAGGATCCTTTGCTATATGAGTGCAGAGATCTCTGATACTGACCCAAGTGGTTCCTTTTCTTGACCTATATGGTCCTTTTGTTTAGATCCATGTAGTCTCTTTGATATGCCTTTTGGCCCTTTGCTTTGTGCTATTAGATGTACCACATATGAGATATGATTTATGAACTTTGACATGTCAAGTATTTAATGATGATTTGTTTCGAAACTCATGAGATATGCTTTGTATTATGATAGACATCATTCATTTAACCTCTTTATACTGATATTACTCACTGGATTTTAGCTCACCCCCTTCCCCTATATATATGTAGGTGAGCAATTGGAGCATCAAGTCTAGAGCACCCTATGGAGTCCACCTTTTTGTGAAGCTGCTTTAAAGTGCCTTCGTGACGGGGCGTGCTTGGACTCAAGAAGAGCCAAGCTGTGTTTTGTTTTCTTTTGTTATTTGGAAACTTTCTATGTATGGATGTTTGTATAAGTGTCTAATAATGTTGTGATGTATCTATGTGCTTATATCTATGTAAGAAGGTCGAAGTTTTAAATACTTCTGAAATTTGCATGTATGCACCGCTCGATAATGCTTCCCCAGTGCCTCGTTTACTTTTATTAATTATCTGTTTTGTCTTTGAGGCTGGGTAATCTGGGATTACTGGTCGGTCATGGCCTAAACCTTTAGGGGTGGGTTCGGGTCGTGATAGTTTGGTAGCAAAGCATAAGTTATATCTTAGTCACTTGTCCATTGAGCAATAAGGTGTCTAGAAAAGACTTAAAGATTGTATTCATGTGCATTTTAGTACAAGAAAGATATGGCTTTTGTAAATGTGTATATGATTATGTTTGCATACATTGTATTTATTATAATACCAAGTCTATATAGATGATGGTGATAACAAGAGGGAGTGAACTGGAGGAGTCAACCTCCTCAAGGCTTGATAGGATGGAAAGAATGATGCATGATATGGCCGAAAGCTTAAGGAAACAACAACAATGGCAACAACAACAACAACCGCCACCCCTACCTCCAATGCCCACGCCACCACCAATACAAAACCAAATAGATGACTGAATTATCACACTTACTAAGGAGTTCAAAAATATGAAGCCACCCTTGTTTCATGGGGGGAATTAACCCACTAAAGGCTGAGGCTTGTGTGTTGAGATCAAAAAACTGTTTGAGGTGTTTCCATGTACAGAGGCATAGAAGGTTCTGTTGGTCGCATTCACTTTAGAGGGTGAGGCGAGAAGATGGTGGATGTTGGTACGGGATGCTAACAAGGAAATTGATTGGGCTCGATTTATAGAGATCTTTTACGAGAAATACTTCTTGTAGTGTGTCCGAGACAGGAAAATATCAGAATTTGAGGGGTTAAAGCAAGGGAATAAGACAGTGGCAGAATATGAGGCTTAATTTATTGAATTGGCATAGTTTGCGAAGCATATGGTCGACATGGACAACAAAAAGGCCAAAAAATTTGAAGGAGGTCCTCGGGATTCGATTTTAGAAAGAATCAATGTGTTAAAATTACCCAAATATGTTGATGTTTTAGACAGAGCATTAATGTCAGAAGCAAACATAGTCGCTCGCAATTGGAATTTTGAATGGAAGGGTAAAAGACAGAATGCCAATACGAACAAAGGGGCAACATCAGCAACAAATAAGAAAGCAAAATCGAGAAATTCAAGTAGTTCGAGTCAGAGTGGTAACTTAGCACCTATTTGTCTAGATTGTAGGAGAAATCATTGAGAAGTATGTTATTGGACTACGGGGCTTGTTTTCTGTGCAGAAAGGTGGGAGACATAGCGAGGGAATGTCCATAACCACGACAACGTGGTAACCAATGTGTTACAAGTTCAACTGGATTAGCATCGACTGTAAGGGTCAATGTAACCCCGACTACAACCAGGGACAATCAAAGACAATGAAGGGTTTTTGCGCTTGTTCCAGGGGATACCCAAAATGCAGAGACTGTGGTTTCAGGTATACTCTTTATTTGTGGGCAGTATGCGTATGTCTTAATTGATTCAAGGTCTATACATTCTTTTATTTCTATGCTATTTGCTAATAAACTAAATAAACCTTTGGAAATTTTGAGATATGTGCTGTGTGTATCATTACCATCGATAGGATCTATTCTGTGCTCATCTGTTTACCCTGCATGTGAAATTTTACTTGAGAATGCCATCTTATATGTTGATTTATTGCCCTTGGATATGACTCATTTTGACATCATATTGGGTATGGATTGGTTATCCAAATATTGTGCAACCATTGATTGTGCCTCGAAACGAGTAATATTCTGACCTCTAGGAAAAATGAGTTTTATTTTAGAGAAAGGTGTAGTTCCCCCACCATACTTAATTTCTGCAATGAAGGCTCGTAAATTAATTAACAAGGGATGTCAAGGGTATTTATGTAGCATAATGGATGTTCAAACTACAAATACTGTTTTAGATGATATTCCAGTTGTAAAAGATTTTCTTGATGTGTTTTCGGAAGAGTTTCCTGGACAATTGATTGATAGGGAAATTTAATTCGTGATTGATGTGATACCTGGTACTCAACCCATATCTAAAACTCCATACCGTATGTCAACTACTGAAATGAAAGAATTAAAAGTTAAGTTGCAGGAATTACTTGATAAGGGGTTCATCTGGATGAGCACATCGCTGTGGGGTGCACCTGTATTATTTGTAAAGAAGAAAGATGGAACATTTTGTCTGTGTATTGACTATCGAGAACTAAACAAGGCAACCATTAACAATAAATATCCTTTACCTCGGATTGACAATTTGTTTGATCAGTTAAGGGGGCCCAAGTGTTTTCCAATATGGACCTAAGATCAGGATACCATCAGTTAAATGTTAAAGCCGAGGACATAGAAAAGACTGCTTTCTGAACCAGGTATGAGCACTATGAATTCTTAGTCATGCCTTTTGGAGTCACCAATGCACCTACAGCTTACATGGATTTAATAAATCGGGTCTTTAAACCATTTTTAGATAAATTTGTTGTGGTCTTTATTGATGACACCTTGATTTATTCAAAGAGCAAAGACGAACATGAACAGTACCTAAGAATAATCCTTTAAACACTCAAGGAGAAACAACTGTATGGGAAATTCAAGAAATGTGAGTTTTGGCTAGGTGGGGTTACATTTTTGGGACATGTCATTAATAAAGATAGGATATTTGTAGATCCATAGAAAATTGAAGCGATTGTTAATTGGCCTACTCTGACTAATGTAATAGAAATCTAAAGTTTTATGGGTTTGGCAGGTTACTATCAGAGATCTGTTAAAGATTTTTCCAAGATTGCTATACTATTGACCCAACTGACCCAAAAAGAAGAACCATTCGTTTGGACGGATCAAAAGAAATCTGTATTCTAAGAGTTGAAGACGAAATTGACTACAGCTCCAATCCTGACTTTACCCTCAGGTACCGAAGGATTTGTAATTTTTAGTGATGCATCTCACAAAGGTTTGGGTTGTGCCTTATGCAGAATGGCAAGCTGATTGCTTATGTGTCTTGACAGTTAAAACCGCACCTGACGTATGATTTAGAGCTTGCAGCCATTGTATTCGCATTGAAAATATGGCATCATTACTTGTATGGGGCTAAATGTAAAGTGTATATGGATCACAGAAGCTTGAAATATTTCTTTACACAGAAAGAATTGAACATGCGACAGAGGTGATGGCTTGAATTGATGAAAGATTATGATTTGCAGATTCATTATCATTCGGGTAAGGCTAACACTGAAGTTGATGCACTTAGCAAGAAGAATACGGGAACTTTGGTGTGTTTGCTTACGGACCAGAAAGAGCTTTTGCAAGATCTAAACAGACTTGAAATAGAAGTTGTGTATCATGGGCAAGACAATGTATTAGCTGCAATATCTGCACAACCGACAATTATTGAGGAAATCAAATAGAAGTAAAAAGAAGATCGGTTTCTTAAGAAAGTGTGTGATGAATTTGAGACCAAGCCTAGACCGGGATTCACCACTAAAGATCAAGTGTCGAAGTTTCAAGGAAGACTTTGTGTTCCTAATGATGCAGAATTAAAAAAAGGAATTCTAGAGGAAGTCCACAAGTCGATGTTTGCTATGCATCCGAGAAATACCAAGATGTTACAATATTTGAAACATGCGTATTGGTGGCCAAACGTGAAGACGGAAATTGCCGATTATAACTTCAAATGCCTCCAATGTCAACAAGTCAAAGATGAACACTAGAAACTGGCTGGTTTACTTCAGTCTCTTCCTATTCCATAATTGAAATGAGAACATATAATCATGGATTTCATCATTGGTCTACCTTGTACGTCTAGAGGCATGAATGCTATACGGGTTATTGTTGATAGATTGATGAAATTTGCTTACTTTATTGCTGTGAAAACTTCATTTAATGCTTATAGACTTGCTACTATCTACATTGATGAGATTATCCGCTTACACAGGGTTCTAGTATATATTGCACTGGATAGGGATCCTAAATATGTTTCTAGATTGTGGCAAAGTTTGCAACAGGCAATGGGCACAGAGTTGAGATTTAGCATTGCCTTTCATCCACAAACCAATGGGCAAATCGAGAGAACTATCCAAACACTGGAAGATATGCTTCGTTGGGAAACTTACTTACCATTGGCTGAGTTTGCATATAATAATAGTTTCCACACTAGTATCGGCAAGACACCATATGAGGAGCTGTATGGAAGGAAGTGTAGGTCTCCAGTTTACTGGACTGAGGTTGGTGATAAGGCTTTATATGGGTATGAACTTGTGCAAGAAACAACCAGAAAGATACAGATTATTCAACAAAGGCTCAAGACTGCTTAGAACTGACAGAAAAACTAAGCAGATTAGATAAGCAGAGATTTAGAATATGAAGTGGGAGATCACGTGTTCATTAGAATAACACCAATGAAAGGGAAAACAAGGTTTGGTAGAAAAGGAAAGTTGACTCCATATTATATCGAACCGTTCCAAATTCTGGAAAGGGTTGGCCCCGTTGCTTACTGAATAGCTTTACTGCTAGGAATGGAACAGATGCATAATGTGTTTCACGTGTCAATGCTCCGCGGGTATCTTAGGGATCCATTCTATGTTATTGACTACCACCGAATAGCACTTGATGATGACATGATCTATGAAGAAAAGTCAATTCAGATTATTAATCGATAAGTCAAGCAATTGAGAAACAAATCGATTCTTATGGTGAAAGTTGAATGGAAAGAACATTACGGAAATGAAGCTACGTAGAAAAATAAGGATGAAATGAGACAATGTTATCCAGAGTTGTTTCCGAATGAAGGTAACTCAAGTTTGGAGGACCAAACTTTTTAAGGGAGAAGAGACTGTAACGATCCTGACATACGTATTATTTTTATATATTATTTTAGTGAGCATAACTGGATGATTATATGTTTAATTTGTGCCTATCTATTTACTTATGAAATATCTATTAGAATACCGGCTTAGAATTCAAAATTGAAAGCCTAAACAGATTCATAAACCAAAATTCACTAGCTCAATAAGTTAATTGAAATATTTAGGATCATATGGTAAATTTAATTAAAATTTGATTCAAATCAAAATAATTAGAATAAATTAATTAGACTTGACTAAGATTAACTAAGCCTAAGCTAGATTAATTAGTCTAATCTAATCCTTCTATATATATATATATGTGTGTGTGTGTGTGTGTGTGTGTCTTAAACACTTGAATTCATTTCTTCATCTTCAACAAAAGAGGTTGAGATTGTAGGGAGAGAGACAGGCCAACTTCTAAAGAGAGAGTAGAGAGATTGTAGAGAATTGAAGAGGGATTGAAGAACTTATGCTATAATACCAAAATTCAAGCTCTAGGTAAGATTATCAGCTATAATTCTTGTAAATAATCCATGTAGAAGTTGAATTCATGAAGCTTGTAGGATCAATTGCATGTAATTGAGAAAAGAATACTAGAATCACTTGAATTCTAGTAGGATTTAGTTGAATTTGGACATGCATGCATAATTCTCCATCTTTGAGTATAATTTTCTACAAATTCATACATGCATGAAACTTTTACACATTAACTTGGGGGATTCTACATGTTTCTACAGTGTTCATGTTTTTTAATCATGTTTTGAAGGATAAAAGTACCAAACATTACATGCATGGCAAGAACATTGAGTTTTGAACTTTGTTTTGGAGAATTGAAAGAGAAGTTGAGGATATGGTTTCATAATTTCCATGAATTCATGTTTTATAAAGAGTTTTTACACATTTCTACCAAGCCATGCAAGCTTTGAACATGAAAGATGCATTTTTGAACTTCAAAGAGCAATCTGTAAAACCTAGAATTCATTGAGTTCACTCGAGCGATGGATCCGTGGCTTGATCCCACTTTGTATGCTTTCAGTATTTTTGTAGACATTTGTACTTGGCTCAAGTGACTAAAAGTTAGCTCGAGCCTAGATTTCGAGCATTTAGAAGTTTTGCAGAGTTTTACATACCGCTCGAGCGATCAAAAGTTGGCTCAAGCGAACATCCTGTTTTCAGTAATTTTTGACAAACACTCACATGTGCATATTTGCATCCTCATGTCTTTTTAGGTATTTTTAAGCATTATTTAAGCATCCTTAGTCATGGTATAAGCAAGAAACATACGTGAGAGAGTTGAATTAAGATACACTAATTGTTATGAACGTGTGCTTTAATGTGTATCTTGGTTATGTATTTTGTGTAGATGGTTATCCGAGGTCCAACACCTGTGCCAGCTCACTGTGAGTAGTATCTCGGTAAAGATATGTTGACATGTATTTTTAAATTACTGCAAGAATGTTATTGTACAATGTTATTTTGATAAGAATGAATGATTGTCTCATTTGAAAAGTAATTGTGGTATCCTTTAGTGAAGTCCTTGACTGGGGGTAACAATACCATGGCCCTTTGTTTGATAAGGCCCTAGCCCGGGGGAAACAATATCGATGCCCTTTGCTATCTGAGTATAGAGATCTCTGATACTGACCCAAGTGGTCCCTTCGCTTGACTTATATGGTCCCTTTGTTTAGACCCATGTGGTCTCTTCGATATGCCTTCGGACCTTTTGCTTTGTGCTATTGGATGTACCACATATGAGATATGATTTATGAACTTTGATCTATCAAGTATTTAATTATGATTTGTTTCGAAAGTCTGATATATGCTTTGTATTATGATAGACATCATTCATTTAACCTCTTTATACTGATATTATTCATTAGGTTTTAGCTCACTCCCTTCCCCTATATATGCAGGTGAGCAATTAGAGCGTCAAGTCTAAAGCACCCTCGTGACTCCATCTTTTTGTGAAGATTCTTTGAAGTGCCTCTGTGATGGGGTGTTCTTGGACTCAAGAGGAGCCAAGTTGTGTCAACCCTTTTGTTTTTTTGTTTTTTTGTTTTTTTTTTTGTTATTTGGAAACTTGCTAGGTATGGATGTTTATATAAGTGTTTAACGATGTTGTGATGTATCTATGTAAAAGGTTGAAGTTTTAAATATTTTTAAAATTTGCATGTATACACCGCTTGACTGTGATGGGGTGTTCTTGGACTCAAGAGGAGCCAAGTTGTGTCAACCCTTTTGTTTTTTTGTTTTTTTTTTTTTTTTTTGTTATTTGGAAACTTGCTAGGTATGGATGTTTATATAAGTGTTTAACGATGTTGCGATGTATCTATGTTCTTATATCTATGTAAAAGATTGAAGTTTTAAATATTTTAAAAATTTGCATGTATACACCGCTTGATGGACATAGTTATGTTCTATTAATACTTCTGTAGTACCCCATTTACTATTATTAATTATCTGTTTTTTCTTTGAGGCCGAGTAATTTGGGATTACTGGCCGGTCAAACCCTTAGGGGCGGGTTCGGGTCATGACAGCTCTACTGATGGATGAAGGCAAAGCTTTGCTGATGGATGAAGGCAACAACATTTAATTGAATAAAATCTTTCACTGCACTGTTTTAAAACCATGGATTAGTTTTGAAAAACCATGGGTTGATTTGATTGTTTTTTTTTTTTGGGTTCTCTCATTATTTCATAATTATGTTTTATAAAAATAATTTAATATATTATTTTTATAAAAGATAATATTTAATATTAAAATATATTACAAATAAACACAATTTTTCATAATCCACTCACTAACAATTTCCAAATTTGATAATAATGAAACAAGGGTATTTGTGAAATTTTACTGGTTAATCTCACTCCTATCTCTCGAAACAAACAAGAATTATTGCTAATCCACTAGTTATCAAACAAACACAAATTTTCTTAGTCCCCTCACTGATAGCCCTCTCACTAACAATCCCCTCACTAATAATCCTACCCAATCTACCTCTGAAAACAAACAGACCCTAGGAGGGGTGAGATTGCTAATCCAATCCCATGGGAATGAGTGTGAAAAGATCATTTTTCCCTCACGTAAAAAAAAAAAAAAAAAGTGACCTTTTATACGATAAGTATTACTAACAAACTAGTATACGAGCAAATATATTTTATCTTGTGTTTCCAACTTAATACCACTATAATAATATAATCTCATGGGAGAGGGTTCTCTCTAGGGGTGTAATTTTGGCCCGTGGCCCGCAGGCGGCCCGAAACCTGCTCGCGGCCCGAGGTGGGCCCGACCGGTTAAGGCCCGTTTAGGCCCGAGCCCAAACCCAGCCCGAGGCCTTGGACCAGGGCCTAGGCCATCGTTTTGAAGCCCGACTTGGCCCATAGGCCTGACCCGCATGGCCCGGTTGGTGGCCTGGCCCATTGGCCCGCTCAAGGCCCGCCCAACCCACTCGATGCCCAGTGTTACTTTTAATGGAAAATAATAAAATTTTGGTGGAAAAAAAAAAAAATTTTAAATTGTTTAGGCTCGCCCAAGCCCGCCCAAAGCCCGAGCCCAGGGGCCCAGCCCAAGGCCCGGCCCACTGGCCCGCCCAAAGCTCGAATACCCCTAGGCCTGGGCCTAGTTTTCTGGCTCGTGGGCCAGGCTGGCCCGATTTTTTGACGGGAGCCCGCAAGGCCCGACATGGGTCGGGCCGGGCCAAAATTACACTCCTAGTCCTCTCTAGTTGGGTTTCCCATCTGGAGGGTGTAGTTGGACTTCTATTAGGATTGCAAATGAACCGAACTGTTAATGAACAAGTTCAACTCGGCTTGTTAAGTGCTCGGCTTGGCTCGACTCATTTAGTAAACGAGTCGCTCGAGTTCGAATATTAGGCTCGTTTATTTTTATTTAAATTATATAATAAATATATTATTTATATAGTAAAAATACATTATTTATATATATTAAATAATATTAATAATATTTTTTATTTAAATAATATTAAAAAAAATCTTATCGAGCCGAACTCGAGTTTCATTAATATTAACGAGCCGAGCCGAATCGAGCCAAGCTCAATTACTTATCGAGATGAGCTCAAGCTCAATAAATGAGCTCGATAAGCAAACAAGCCAAGCTCAAACTCAACAAAGCTTGGCTCGTTTGCAACCCGAACTTCTATGGCCTCATTACGGAGCTCGCATAGATGATCCGAACCGTTCAATATAGCTCATTGACTACTTTATCCTTGAAAAAAATCACATTGATCATATATCAATAGACACTTGATTAGATTACATTTGTATCAATAATTTATTTTAAAAATCATATATACCGTTGACACAAATGTGATATAATCAAATGATTATCGATATTTTATCATCGTGATTTTTAGTAAGGATGAAATATTCGATGAACTCTTCACATTAAACGGTTCGGATCATCAAAATGAGCTCTGTGATAGGCCCAAAGAAGCCCAATAGTACCCTCCACTTTGATTTGGACCAAAAAGAAAATTTCCGCTAATCTCATTCCTCAATCACATTGTATTTATAATCTTACCTAATTTAATCTGCGAAACAAACAAAAGGCCTAGAGGTGTCCCTAGAGTCTCTCTTTACTCTTATATTTTTGTTTTGTTTTTTTAGGGTGGAACCAACAAATGATGTTGGTGAGGCACTATGTTCCCTCGTCCTCCTGCAATTCAGCAAACAAGTTCAAACAAAATGGCATATTCCAACCCCATTCTCACTCACCGTCGTCATAGTTTTAAGGCCTAGTTTAGGAAGACTAAATAAGTGTTTTTTTTTACTTTTTATGAAATATGAGTTGAGTTTGGGTTGGGTTTGAAGTGATATGTTAGAGAGGTGATGTGACTTAAATAAGATGATGTGACTTAAATGAGATAATGACTTTTTGACTTTTTATCTTTTTTCAATCATGCCAAACTTGACCTAAGTCTGACTTATGACATCCCCTCTCCTCCCCCTTATGCTTAGAGATATATGCATAATCTGATTCTTGTACTCAAAAAACAAAAACGAAAATAGTGATGCTACATATATGTAGAATTTTTATTTATAAATTTATCCAAAAATCATAAATAAATATTTGAATACATTTTATATATGAACCGACAACACACAAGTTGAATATGAGACACCTATCGTCTGATAAAATAAAAAAGCTTATACGTAACAATCTTAATTAGCTAATTAATTGCTTTAGAAAGCAAACTGCAATCTGATTCCTAGGTTCCAAAAGTCAACCAAGCAAGCAATCAAATTTAAAAAGTGATTAAATGGGAGTTCTTGAATGTTGGGTTCTATGTAGCATATTGTGTTAGAGTAATGCTAGTTATCATGAAAAAATTTTCATGAAAATGATCATGAAAGATTTATGATCTTTGGATTACATTTAAAATAAACACCACACACTAATCAAGGTAATTCAAGGGTCATAAATTTTTCATGACCAGTTTCATGAAATTTTTTTTATGATCCCTATCTTTTCTCATTGTGTTAACCCATCTTTGGGCGTTGCTTTCTATGCTAACGGTATATACCCCTCTCTCTCTCTCTCCATTGAGGGATTTTGCAACTTTGAAACGACAATCGTCCATTGCTTCCATCGACCCTTTTCCCATTTCTCTCTCTCTCTCTCTCTCTCTCCATTGACGGATTTTGCAACTTTGACATGACAATCGTCCATTGCTTCCATCGACCTTTTCCCCATTTCTCTCACTTTATAATCCTCTCTCTCTCTCTCTCTCTCTCTCTACTACATTCTCTCCACTAATACATTCTACATTCCAACATTTCTTCATAGACTGATTTCCGTGAAATTGCACTATCTTTTTTAAATCATGACAATACTAGCTCTTAGATTTCACACCTTCTATCTTCTTTTACTACTAATATTTCTCTTCAAAGACTTCACACATTGCGCACTTCCTCTACCTGGTCAACCTGCTGCTTCATCACCACTGCCGCCATCACCACTGTCACCGCTGCCTCCACTTCCACCATCACCATCTTCACCACCATCCCAAAGTCCACCACCACTGCCACTGTCACCACCATCACCACTGATTCCACTGCCACCATCACCATCTTCACCACCACCCCAGAGTCTGCCACCGTCACCACCACCACCACTGCCTCCACTGCCACCATTACCATCACCACCGTCACCACTATCACCGCTGCCTCAACTGCCACCATTACCATCTTTACCACCACCACAGAGTTCGCCACCATGGCCACCGTCACCACTATCACCGCTGCCTCCACTGCCACCGTCACCATCTTCACCACCAACCCAGAGTCTACCACAAGAAAATTCACTGCCATCGCCACCGACGGAACCAAAAGGTTCAACCGTGAACGGTGGACAGAAGGCTGGGATTGCAGTCAGAGTTTTTGCGGCCGCAGGGGCTGTAGGGCGTGGAGGAATGGTGCGGTAGAAACGCCGGACTAACGTCCAACGATCAAGATTTGGTTATGCACCCAGGACCGCTGGTGATACCGCTGTCATGATATTTCCAACCCACAATAAAATAACATGATGTCGAACGTAAACTTTAATTTTTAGGTGCCATAAAAAATAAGAAATGATTATATGGTGATACTAATGAGAGAGTATTACCAATATATTAATTTTTTTTTATCTGTTTGTGAGAGGCTTGCGAGATTTTTATTTTTAATTTTTTTCTTCCACCATTTGATTTTATTTTAGGACAAATTATACCCAGTCCTTACAGTTTGTGTCTTGTATCAATTTGGTCATCTAGTTATTTTAATTGTATCAATTTTATGCTTTCAATTTTTCAATATTAATTTAGTTTAATTGATAACAGACTGAAATCTATAAGTAAAATAATCGATTCACTCTTTTCAAAGTAATTAAAAGTTTAATGTCCAATTTAAAAGGGCTCATTATAAAAAATTCTTAATAAACCCTACGAATCAAACTAAACTAATACAATATGAAAAATTATAGGACAATTCAAATTAAGCAATAAACAAATTATAGAGATTATGACACTATAACATTTTCTTAGTTTAGTGACATTTAAAAGTGCCACAAAACTATTGGTTTAATGATATTTTTTAGTCTTGTAGCATTTTGAATAAGTGCCATTTGTATCCGTGCCACGGTAGATATTAGTGTCACGGTAGATACTTGCAAGTGCCACTACACCATCATGGCTAAAAAATTTTAATGACATTTTAACGAACCGAGCTCGAGTCGAGTTGGCTTAGACTCAATTCGAGCTCGAGCCTGTTCACGAACCTTAACGAGTCAAATGAGACTAAAGTTATAATTAAAACTTTGATTATACAATTATATATACAATATATATAAACATACTAAAAAAAAGTCCATATTTTACTAAAATAATAATATCTACTACCACTATTATATAAATATACTATCTATAGTTAAGTATTATTTACATTTATATTTTTTAGATATATAAATAACATATTTCTCTAATTTTTTATACATAATTTTATATTATTTAATATATAAATAATAAATATTAAACGAGTCAGCTAACGAGCTGAGCTTACGAGCCGAGTTTTAGACTGTTTGGGCTTGTTTATTAAAAATTTAACGAGCTCGAGCTCGAGCTCGAGCTTGAACGGCAAAAAAATTAACGAACCGAGTTCGAACGAGTTCTTACCGAGCCAAGCTCGAGCTTGTTCCTGAACAGCTCTATTCATTTGCAGCCCTAGACTTGTGGCATTTTGAACAAGTGCCATTTGTATCCGTACCACGGTAGATATTAGTGCCACGGTAGATATTTGCAAGTGCCACTACACCATCATGGCTAAAAACTTTTAATGACATTTTGATGTCATTGTAGATATTATTTGTAGCACTATCAAGCGCCATTAAAAAAAGAGTTAGTGACACTTATAAGTGTCATTACACCATCAAGACTAAAACATTTCAGTGACACTATAATGTTATGGTAGGCACTATTCGTGACGTTATCAAGTGTCATTCGTGACGATAATTCGTTGTAGAACAATTTGATCCGCTCTTGCGGAGACTCGAACCACTAACCTCCCGCATCATAAACCTTATACACCACACTCTTCCCACTACATCTTTATAGCACCACATGATTATATATGCAACATATATTATTTATATAGTACATACATCCATATTAATATAAAAGTATATGTATAAACATAATTATTTTATTGAACATAATTTATGTAAAATAAACTATTTACTAGCAAAATAAAAAAAAGACCACTTTTGGCTACTAATTATTTTTTAGTTGCTAAAAAACTTAACTTTTGCCGACCAAAATCGGATTTGGTCGCCGAAGATGCACTTTCAGCTACCAAAATTTTGGTCGCCAAAAAATTTAATTCTCACCTTAGGATTTTAGTTCTCCCGCGCTAAAAATGACCACTTTTGGTGACTAAACTTTTTTTTTAGTCGCCAATTATAGACTTTTGGTTACTAAAATTTTTTTAGTCACCAAAAAGCTTTACTTTTGGTTATTAAAATTTTTTTAGTCGGTAAAACCCATATAGTCAGCGGCCAAATTTATTTTTAGTCACCAATTGTAAACTTTTGGCTACTAAATTTTTTTAGTCGCCAAAAAGCTTTACTTTGGGCTATTAAAAATTTTTTAGTCACTAAAATCCATATAATCAGCGTCCAAACTTAGTTTTAGTCGCAAATTGTAGACTTTTGGCGACTAAACTTGTTTAGTCGCCAAAAAGCCAAAAATACCATTATAAGCTCGGAAAGTTTTTGGCTTAGTGGCATTTCTCAAAATGGTATAAAATATTTGTTTATGACACTTTTCACCTAAGTGCCATAAAAAGTAATTTGCACCTACCTAGTGTCCTGACATTTGTTTTAAAATGCCATTGCCACTAAAGTATAGTGGCATCTGTTGGTAAAAGTCACGAACATAATTTTTTGTGTCATTATTTTATAAAATGCCATAAAATTGATGTGACATTACTTTATTGAAATGCCACTAGAGTCTTATATGTTTGTGGTTCTGTGGCATTTTTCTAAAACATTTAATGCCAAATTTTATTTTTGTGGCATTTTCTAAAAACATGCCACTAGTGTAGTGTCACTAAAGTGTAAATTTGTTGTAGTGACATTTTTGTTGTAGTGAAGTGACACTTTTTTTAATTGAAATGCCACTAGAGCCTTGTATGTTTGTGGCTCTATGACATTTTTCTAAAAAATGCCACAAAATATTCTTTTTGTGACATTTTTTAAGAACATGCTACTAGTATGGTGTCACTAAAATGTGTTTTTGTTGAGTATAGTTTGCGCTTTATTTTATTTTTGCATAGTCAGATTTAGTATTTTTGTCCTCGTCCACCATGTACCAAATTTCTTAATTTAGGGTTATCCTACAATACACTTCCCTCTTTGGGTGTGTACCACATATAAATTATGATACATAATTAAATTACTTTCCGTCTTAATTAAAGAAAATGTGGAAATGTCTATTTTTCTAAAAAATGCCACAAAATATTCTTTTTGTGACATTTTTTAAGAACATGCTACTAGTATGGTGTCACTAAAATGTGTTTTTGTTGAGTATAGTTTGCGCTTTATTTTATTTTTGCATAGTCAGATTTAGTATTTTTGTCCTCGTCCACCATGTACCAAATTTCTTAATTTAGGGTTATCCTCCAATACACTTCCCTCTTTGGGTGTGTACCACATATAAATTATGATACAAAATTAAATTACTTTCCGTCTTAATTAAAAAAAATTGCATAATAGATCATAACTAAACACTTTTTAATGCAAATGCAAATGCCAAAAAAATAAAAAGAAAAAAAAAGAAAAAAAAAGGGTTATAATCAAAATAATGGTCATAATAGGTATAACTAATATATAACCAAGGGTTATAACCAAACATTATTTGAGACATAACTAAGACATCCTTAGTCATAATAAAAATAAAATCATAAAAGATCATAACTAAGTTATAATTAATTTTACAATGTGTCATAATCAACATAATCTCGTTTGAGAATATATTATTTTAGTAATTATGTAGCTTTTTGACTAAAATATGAAGTAAACAAAATAGCATGTTTGGGATAATCTTTTCACCGAAAAAAGAAAAAAAAATTACAAAAAATTGAGAGAAAATGAAATATTTAATCTTTTTGTATAGCTTGTCGACTTTTAACTATTTTAGTGATTTTTTGACTTTTAGAAAATTAACATTTCCCAAACAAGGCTTTAATTTTTTAGTCAAAAGCAACTTTGTCCATGAATGGGTAAGGTTAAGAGCATATTTGGTACGATAGAATGAGCTCGAATAAAATGCTTATTCTAACTTTGCATTTCCTTTTCCTTATTTGGTAAGCCTTATTTAAGTACGAACAACCATTCCTTTGGAACGGCTATTCCAACAAAATGTGGAAATGTCTATTTCTTCCTTCAACTTAAGGAATGACCATTCCATCATGAAATTACCATAAAATTTTATTTTTATTATTATTATTATTATTATTATTATTATGTTAGCACTTAAAAAAAATATTCAGTGTGTTTGTTTCAGTTTTCTGAATTCAGTTTTTTTGAAAATTGAATTTTTTGTTTTTAGTGATTATTTTTTAATTTTTAAGTAATTTTTTTACTTTTTTAGATGCACTTTACTTAGATGTATCTAAATAATAAAATATTTGTGAAATTTTTTTTTAAAAAATTAATAAATACACAAAAATACGAAAATGTACTAAATTTTCATTTTTTTTGGTTGTATTTTTTGGTATTTAGTGTATTTTTTAAAGATTTGTTTCACAAATATTATACTTTTTAAGTGTGTTTATGTTAGATGCGTCTAAAAATTAAAAAAAAAAATTGTTTAAAATATTAAAAAAAATCATTGAAAACATTAAAATACGAAAAATAAAAAAGTAGAATTTTTTGAAAATTATTTTCTAAAAATTGAAAACAAACAAGCTGATTATTATTTAACTATTACTACCATTCCATTCTCTTACAAGCTGAATATTATTTAACTATTACTACCATTCCATTCTCTTACTACCCTATCGCCACCGCCACCGCCACCCTATTGCCACCACAGCCACCACGGTCACCGCCACAACCACCACACTACCATACTCTTACCACTATACTATTGATGTTGCCAATACTACTACCCCCACTACCGTTGGCCGCCACAATTGCCGTCGCCGCCACCACCATTGCAACCACAACACTACCTTACCATCATCACTAAGGCCACAACAATCTACTACCACTATCCTACTATTATTGCTATCATCACAACTGATGCCGCCATTGCCGCCACCATCACCACCACCAGTACTATGACTCACACCATCACTTTCACAACTATTAATATTATCATGATCTATATAATTTTTTAATTTATTTGTTATTAGTTTGTTAAAAAAAATAATAATAACAATTTATTTCATTCCATGAGTTTAATAGGTATAACCAAACATGAGTATAATGGTTTCGATTTAGATCCGACCCTTCTTATGTTCTTTGATCCGGAGTTTCGTATCTTTAATTGTTATTTATACAATTTTCATCTTATTGTTAGTCGAGCTTGATTGTTTAGAATTGTTGGTTGTGTTAGAAACAGATTGTGAATTAGTTTTTTAAAAGAGTTGCTGTCAATTTCATTTTTTGTTCGCTCGAGTGGTGCTTTGGTCCTTCGAGCAGTCTTTGAAATCTTCCAATATTTTTGTAGGTCTGTAAAATTTCTAAGAGTAGGGTGATCTTCACTCGAGTGGTCTCTTACATGTTTGAACTTCTAGGAGGGGGTCATTGTGCACTCAAGCCATGCTTTGATTGGTCGAGTGGTGTCACTTTCTTGTGTCTGTTGCTCGAGCAGTGGTTTGGTTGCTCAAGTGGTCTGTGTGTCTATTAGATTGAGGAAAAGTAATTTTTAGTCACTTTTTCATTCCTCTCTCTCTCTCTCTCTAAAGCATTTCTAAACCTAATTTCTTCACTCACTCTTTCTAGTTCTTGCCTAAACATCTCAAATACACTCAAATCCTTTGATCTCGCAACTCTTGTGCTCTGGAGAAAAAGGTAGAGATCATTAAAGAGAACATTTTATTAGGTGAAAACCTCAATTTTGACTCTGTTTCAAGTTCGGGCTTGCTCTCTTCTTCTTCTAAACTTTAGGTATGAATTTCATCAATATTCCAGTATGATTTTTAACTTAGTTATGTGCTCCTTGTCAAGTATTGTGGCTTGAGAGATAGGGGTTTTGATTTAGGTTTAGCTCTTGAAATATAAAAGAGGGGTTTTCAAATGGATTCTTGGGAAAGGTTGTGGGAGTGGAAATGTTGTTGAGATGTGTTGAAATGTTGGAAATTCTTTTTTTAAATGTGATTTTAAAAGTAAAAAATGTTTTATTGGAAAATTATTGATGTTTGATTTATGAAAGAAAGGGAAAAGATGTTGGGTTTTAAAAAAAGAAGATGAATGTATCTGTTGATGATGAGAGTGGAGTTGGATATGTAATATCACTCCCATTTTGAAATTTATGAGATTATATCCGTTGTTGTTGAAAAATTTTCTATTGAGTAGAAATATCTGTTTTAGGCTATCGATGGATGATAACTTTGATTGTTATAGAAATTGCATGAGGATTAGGTTAATTGAAATTAATTACTTATACATCTTGCATTGAGTATTGTTTTATGCTTAAACATTAAAAATATATTATTTTGAGAAAAATTGGTATATCTTGGTGAATCTGGTTAGAAGGTGTGGTTGTGGTTTATTATGTTGGCTTGTGTCTTATTGGTGAAAGTCTAGAAACCCGTGCAGTTAGGTACCGATCCTTTCAGTTAGTATTGGTAAAATGGCTTTGGTAGTACTTGTATAGCCTACTGGCAAACACGTACTTAGAGGTTCCTAGTGTTTTGTTTCCACCGCCCTATTTTCTAATTTGAAAATGATTATTTATTGAATTGATATACATATAATGTTTTGGCAAATAGCATGCATTGCATTTGCCATATGATTTTATTAAGCTTCATACATTGTGTTTGAGTATCTTTACTGGGCATTAACTCACCCTACGTGGAAAACAACTTTCAGATGCTAATGATGTACCTCCACCAAGGGCATAGCTTGGGAGAAATTGGAGCCGAGAGCTTTCTTTTGTTCCTTTTGTGTAATTATTTTGTACGAGCCTTGGGCTTTCTATGTGTTGAGTTTACCTCACTTTTGTTGTACCCAAGCATTCTTTTGGAAAGATGTAGCTATTAGGGCATAAATTTATTTGTACTTCCTTTTATTACACTTTATGTACACATGTCATATTTCGTAGATTTAGGGTTTAGGATCTATGAATGTATATATGCATGTGCTATCTTTTGTACACAGAAATCAAATCAATGAAAGGTTAATATTATGTTAATTTCTGTTCTTTCATTTAACATCATGAGGTAAGTTGTTGTTATTATTTTGGGTTATTTCTATATCGTTCCATGTTGGCAACCAAAAAATGGAATGGGGATAGACATTCCATTCCATTCAACCTTGTATTTTATTCTTACTCCCATTTCATTCTCACTTCATTTCATTCCATTGTACCAAACATGCTCAAATTGAATTTGGTGGTCTAGACCATCACCTAATTTTGATTTTGAATCAACTATTCTAAATATGTGATATGACATACTCTATTTTTTCTTGAGAAATTCTATGGTACATGTCTTTCTAAGGATGTATATTATATGCACTATATCACAAATTGGTGTAATTTTATCATAAAATTTCATAACATTAATCATAAAATGCGTAACATCGTCATAAATTGGCATAATAAAAAATGTCATAACCAAGCCAAAAACTGTTTATATGAACTACAGAATTTTGAACATTTTGTTACGCAAATTTGTAATGAGGTTACACATTTTGTGATTGATATTACTAAATTTTATAATAAAATTACACCAATTGTGGTAGGATGTGTAGACACCTCATTTTTTACTGCCCTTACGACTTGGGTACCACCAATTGCGCACCCAATGATGAATTTGTATATGCTTGCCAAATGTTCAAAGTCCTCAGCAGAATGCCTCAGCTTTGAGCCTCAAAACCCTGTGAACCTCTTGCCTTGTTTTTGGACCAAAATAGCAGTGTTTTCAAGCCTAAACATCCTGGGACCTGCTGTAGACACCCCATTTTTGACGACCCTTATGACTTGGACGTCCTTGCATGCACACCAGATGATGAGTTTGTTTGCTCGCCAAGTGCTCGAAGTCTTTAGCGGAACACCACAACTTTGAGCCTTTCAAACCCTGCATCCCTTTTGCCTCATTTTTGGACCATGCCTTGGTCTTTCCAGCCTACAACCTCTGGTGGCCTGCCAGCCATCCCTAGAGGCTGCCGGCCTTCACTTTTGCGCTGCCGGCCACTGATGTGGCTTGCCGGCCACCAGTGTATTTTGTAGATATTTTATGCCAACTGTGCCAGTTGTTTGCACAAATGCATTCATCTTCACCCACGTGTAGGGCTGGATCTCCTTGAGGGAATTTCATGTTTTCTATATATAGAGATCTCCTCTCTCTTGTAGCAAGGTTAGAAAATTTTGAACGCAAAATTTTCCTTTCCTTCTACGATTTTCTCTCTACAAATTCTTTACACTTTAGCCTACATACACTATACTTTTGCCTACACCTCCTTAATCAAATTTGATCACCTTTGGACTGAGGTTTCTTGAAGCCTTCTTGGAGCTCTTGAAGGTGGTTTTGGCTTGAATTGTTTGTAGACTGCCCGGAACTCCACTCCGCGTGCGAGGGCGCAAATCGTTGTTCTTAGCTACTACAGTTCGGACTCGTGTCACGATTTTGAATCTAATCTCGCAAAGTGTAATGCAAGACTGATAAATCACCAAAGAGTCCAAATCTGGCAAATCATTTTGGAAAAATGATTTTTATAAAGAAGTGCTAAACATGGACTGCTTTGCCTGATACAGAGTCGCCGTCTAAATGTTTTATTTTTGGAAAATTTAGGAAACCCTGACTCGTGCCTAAGGCCACGTCTCCGTCATCACCAAAGTTGCCTCGGCTCGAGAACTTGGGTACGAGAGGGGAAGGTCCTAAAATGAGCACCCCCGCTCGCCCGATCAAAGGTCGGCCTCTACTAACATGATATGTTGTTTTTGAAAACACATGCGTTCTTATTCCGGTTATTAATCTAGAATTACTATGTGATGCGCACAATATACAAGTATAGACTAGATCGCTGATGTGACGACCCGAACCCGCCCTTATGGGTTTAGGCCATAACCGGCCAGTAATCACGAGATTACCTACGGCTTCAATTCAAACCAAACATAACTCATCAGAGTAAAAGGGCCAAACGGAAGCAAAATTTAAAATTTTGTCCATAGAGCTGTGCTTACATGGCACGTCATAACAAACCATACACATACATGTTAATAACTCACAACAGAAAGTGTAGTAACATAAGGTTCTGTACAGACAGGATCATTTAAGTCTAAGTGAACCCATGAAAACTATATACTACAGATTCAAAGTCTTCGCCAACATGACAAAATATAAATACATAACAAAAGGGCGAAGACGAGTCTCGTGCGTGAGACGCAAGGGCTAACTCTCCAAAACCTTGGTTGTTCCACACAGACTTCACTGAGGCTGGGTCTGAACCTCTCTTGGCTCACCTACAAATACATGAATGAGCGTGAGCGAAAGCCCAGTGAATAATATCAATTGAAGAAGATGCATTGGAACAATATACATCGGATGGCCTTAGGCCCAATTCATATTTCTATCTATTATATAAATAGCTATAGATCAAGTGACTTCGGTTCCAAACACTTCCGACGGCCTCGGGCCCAATCCATTAATGTCAAACTGGTCTTTGGCCCATTTATCTTTCATTCATGTCAGACTGGCCTCAAGCCCACTCATTCTTTCATTCAGATCATACTGGCCTCTAGCCCATTCATTCTATCATTCAAATCATATTGGCCTCTGGCCCATTCATTCTATCATTCAGATTAAACTGGCCTTGGGCCCATTCATTCTATCATTTAGACTTTCATATCGAACTGGCCTCTGGCCCATTCATTATATCATTCGGATCATACTGGCCTCTGGCCCATTCATTCTATCATTCAGACTTTCATATCAAGCTGGCCTCTGGCCCATTCAGACTTTCATGTCAGACTGGCCTGTGGCCCATTCATACTTTCAAGTCAAATTGGCCTTTGGCCCATTCATCTGGCATAGCAAACATTGAACAAACATTGTCCACCAATCAAATTAAGAAGCTTATAAACTTACATAGAAGTAAGCAATTGGACAAATGATATATTTCGAATATCTTTAATCAGATATTACTCACAGTGATCGGCTGGTTGATTTGCCTTGAAGCTTGACCTTACACATCACATAACACATATGGGTCACAACCGATTCAATCCGTTCTTTAATTCACATATTCCTCTTTAGGCTTCATTCTTATCTTCTTATCTCATCTACAATGTTTAATGCATGTCTAAGAGAACTTAGAAGTGAAAGGGAACGGAAAACGAAACACAGAACGCACTTTCAAAATTTTCAGAAACAGGGTCCCCGCTTGAGCGTGGACTTCCCCGCTCGAGCGGACCCATGAGGTCTGCAAAAGTGCTGGTTACATCAAATTTACGCTCGATCGCAAATTCTGGCGCTCGAGCGGAAGGCCTCACTACATGGCTCCCCGCTCGAGCAGACGCCCATGTCTGCAAAAATGCTGGGAGCCCGTTTTTCTCGCTCGAGCGGCGGTTCCCCCGCTCAAGCGGACATCAAAATTTATGGGTTTTCCAGCAGTGTTCTTGAGCTCAAATTCAACATTCTAACCAACATTTCTTGCATATAATGGCTCAAACTTCATATAAATAAGTACTAACATGGTACAAACACCAAATTACAACACAATGAAGCTCAATTGCTTGAATTACTTGCATGCATGCCTCAAATTGACCCAAACTCAACACCAACACATTAAATTCAAACATTCAAACTCACACCTCCATGATTTGCATATGCATGTGGGAGATGCTCATTATTCTCAACTTAATTGGTGAAGAGATGATCAAATACATGGACCTAAACCAAAAATTCAACATGGATCATACACATTGTGCTCAAACATGGAAATTTATAGCAATTCCTTACATGCATGTGTTCTATGACTTTCAATTCAACAAAACCAACTCATTTCTTGGTCTAGATCACTATTTAATCTTCAATTCACAAAATCACAACTCTAATTCATATGTTAAGGGTTGATTACTCACCTAGGAGCTTTAATCTTCCCAAACTTACGCTTAATTCTTGAGTTACACTCCAAAATCTTCAAGCTTCTTGAGAAATCTTCAATCTCCTACACTCTCTTTCTCTCTAATTCGGTTCTCTCACTCTCTAAGGAGTCCAAAATTAGCCAAATGAAATAAAAGAGAGATATTGAGTGTATAGTGCCCTTGAGGTAAGTCCCACTAATCAAAAATATCAATATTAAATAATTGGGCACTTAATTAATCGTTCTGAATCTAATTATTTTGATCCAAATCAATTTCCAATTAAATTTCACCGTAGGCTCTAAAAATTACGCTAATCACAATGGCATAGTCAATTTCGGGTTTCGTGGCCGATAAGGCCCTCAATTTAATTTCCAAAGCAGATAATCAAACAGATATTCCTACGGTGAACAAATAGAAATTCAAAACCACATATTTTCACATAATGGCACACAAAATCATCTCAAACACATAATCACATTTATAATAAGGACCAATTAGTATAATACGGAACAAGGTTATCATAGCTGAAGTTGGAACAAAACATTTCATGCATGTTTGGTTTGAAAATGGTTTAGAGGTGTTACTCGCAAGTAGGCTAAGTCATGGATTTTGCCACCCTCAAGTAGGCTTAGAAAACATGATTTTGCCACTCTCAAGTGGGTTTAAAACACATATTTTGATGAATTGTTCCAATTCAAGCAATCCAACCTTCACCCACAGGTATTCAAGCAGTTAATCACTTAAGCAGTTAGCCTCATGGCAAGCATGCTAACATGGCAATATACACATCTCATGCAGTATGCTAAAGCGTAAACACTCACAGTGTACTCCGAGCTAAAATAGAGAACTAGTTAGAAATCATGTATGATCCTAGTTCATGTTAAGATGGCTAATGCAATACATGCAAAAATGCAACTAAGATAGGCTCGACTATTCTAAGAAGTCATGTGAATGCAACTTGATAACATGTTGTTGAAACACATATTCAAGTAAATGTATTGAAATACAATGCAGTTAGTATGCTGCACCGAGCCCGGTGCATGCAATATAGATGAATGGGTGCACGCATACGAAGCATAGGGATGCTAATTGAAACATGCCCTAAACTAACCATCAAAAGCTGGTAAATAAAAGGGAGAAAGAAATGGAGGTTGGAAGACATGCATCGCACACATGCACGCTTATTACAACAGTGTGCCCTCTCGACAGAGGGTTCGAATAATGAGCTAACTAGCTAATCTAAGCTAATTAAACTAATTATTACAAATCAAAACTAATTAACTAATCCTAGTTAACTAATTATTACAAAACAAGCTAATTAATTAACAAGTTAACTAACTAGTTATTACAATACAAATTGAATAGTTAAGCGCATTAACTAATTAAGTACAAAACCAAAGTATTAGCTAGCTAAGTAAAGAAGCTAAGTAAAGCAGTAAAGAGATGTCCTTGAAAGGAGAAGAGTGTATGCATACTCGGTTGCCTCATTCGGAAATCCATCGTGATGCCCTTAGTTGCCTCTATTTTCAATTGTTCTCAGAACTCTGTACAAACTTCAGGGTAGCTTCTACTCCATCATGGGGACCCCCAGGAAGGTGGCCGACTAGTTATTGGTGTTGCCAACCACTTGTAAGCCACTTACCATTGCTGCAGACCAAATAAAGTGGTCGGACAGCCACTTTTACTGGTCTACCGACCACTTTTTGCTGCACTCTTCTAGTTTGCTGCAACAGAGAACAATAAGGGGCATGGTAATATATTTACAAGATATGTGTGCACAACCACTCTCCCTATCATTTCATGATCTCAAGGGAGTGCAGTTCTCGACTCTCGAACCACCAACCGAGCATTGCAATACACGATGGCCAAGAAACCAAGATTGCACATTTCAATGTAAATGAATGCACAAATAACACATAAAGCCTTAACCTCTATCATGCATGATCAAGAGGGTTGGCGACCGAGAAATGAGGCATGTTTCATCACTTCAAGTATGAAACGTCTCTAGTTTCTCATGTTTGGGCTAACACCCAATCCAAACAAATGAAATGCAACTCAAGCATGCTAAACACAATGTAATGCATTCATACACAATGCAATGCAACATGAGCAACCTATCAATGCTAACGACATGCAAACACAATGCAATGCAACATAAGCATGCAAACAACATGAAAACAAACATGCTCAATGGACTTAAACCGAATATGGATGGACCTCAGTCATGCCAAAACAGTGGCCATAATGATGAAATGATGGTACAAAGAGCAAGACATGCATGCGCATGCATTGGCTCATCAAGTAAGCATAAGAGCACAACTCTCAAGAGTGCTCAAGGAGTGACAAACATGGAAGCGTAACAACATTATATGCACTGAAATTAAGTAAGAAATGATGCCAAATCATCCAATCAACACAACTATAGCATGCTGGGTCCTTAAGCATTAAAGCTAGCAAAGAGGACTACTCTAGAGATATGCAATACATGGCACAAACGCATGAACCAACCATGGACAGAGCTCAAATAGGTCAAAACAAAGACCAAAACATGCTAAGATGGGGGCTCAAATGTCTAAGCATGCATGCATACATGCTAGGCCATAAACAAGGCAATAATGAGCAACCCTTAGAGGCACTCAAAGGGTGAAAGAACTGGGAGCATGGCAATGCTACATGCTCTGAAATGTCATGTTAAGTGATGCCAAATCATCCAAACAACACAAATGAAGCATGCTATGGTGCTCAAAACTCAAAGCTAGCAAGGCCAATTGCACTACAACTATGCAATACATGAAGCATATGGAAAAAACAACCCAAAACAGTCCTAGAGCGTGTCAAAATGATGCTAAAACATGTATGGAAGGAAGCCAAAATAAGCTAGCATGGTGAGCATGAAGCATGAAATATGCGAGGCCAAAAGGGAGGATTACACTACACCTACTAAGACCATGCATGAGATGGCTTCGTCAACAGAAATCAGAGTTATATCATGGCAAAATAACCCCAAAAACACATTGAAATGACGGTCCAAAGGCCTAGGCAAGATGACATACACAATGACTCATTCTTAAGACATAAAGAACCAACCTTCCAAAGCATGAAAAGAGTGACAAATGTGAGTGTATGACCACACTACATGCACTGAAATCACATATGAAATGATGCCAAATCATGAAAATAGCCCAAGCAATGCATGCTAGTGGCTTGGAAACTCAAAGCTAGTGAGCTAGAATGCATTATAGCTATACAAAGCAATGCATGCATGGCCAAAACAATATAAATCAGAGCTTAAGTATGGTAAAACATGAACAAAAGCTTCTTAGAGTTAAGCCAAAATCATGATAGAATGATGGTCAAAAGCATAAAGCATGATGCATGTTAGGCTAGTGAATGGAAATGCACTACAAGTACATGGAGCATGCATGGGGCTATCAAACCAAGCCAAAAAGATCTAAGGCATGTTAAAACAACACCAAAAACAAGCTGAGATGGACTCAAAACATGCTAGAATGACATGCTACTTCATGAAGCACACAAAGCTAGTTTGTAAGGATTACACTACAAGTGTAAATAGCATGCATGGGGTGACCAAATCAAGTCAAAACAGTGGTATGCCATGCTGAAATAAGGCCAAAAATAGGCTGAGAACAAGCCAACACAAGCTTAACAAACATGCTCAAACATGAGGCATACAAAGCAAGTAACCATGCAACAAGGAGAGCGGATGACCCTCTCCTATTTAAGACCTCAAAACACAAGTTTTACCACTGAAAATCCACTGGATTTCAGTGGTTAAAATGCCAAGAGAAAGTGATCTCAAGGGCCTAAAGTGATGGTGTAAAACAAAGCCAAACAAGGCACAAGAGGGGGTAGACCACCCCCAACACAAAAGAGACCTCAAACAAATATTACAAACATGCAAAATCAAAACTTTTTGTAGTAGAAAGTCAAGCCAAAATAAGCATGAAAATAGGACCAAAAGCTTAATCAAAACAAAGGGTTTATGAGGTTAAAAGCTCACCCTTGTAGAACAACTTTAGAGGAACAACTCCAGCAGTTTTTTTTTTTATCAAAACCAGTCCAAAAACACCAAAACCAACCTCAAAGTGCCTCAGCTCCAAGAGGGTGGTGTTTCACTATGTGTTTGTGTGAAAAAGTGTGATGAAAATGCACTTTCAAGCACAAAACAAGAGAGAAGGAGCAAATATAGAGATAGGTGTGTATCTATAGCTCAATGCCAAAATTCTAAACCTAAGACAAGAGGGGGGAGGTTCTCTTTTATAGAGAACCAAAGTTTAAGCTTGTTGAACAAGCTCAGGCCTTCAAGCCATCCCTCCGTACACGTGTATGGAGGATGGTTTATATGCCTTCTAACTGTTATAGCTGGCACCAAAAGATCTTCAGAAATGTGCTGGAAAGTTGCCGACCACTTGAAGTGGTCGGCCAGCTACTTGTAGTGGTTGGCCGACCACCATAAATGGTCTCCCAAAAAGCAAATTGGTCATCCAGGGGGAGAAGGGGTTTGCATACTGAAAGTAAGCCAATGGTGTGGTGGCCGACCACTTTTGGTGGTCCAAAGACCAAGGAGACCAGTTGGACGACCAGAAAACTGGCTGGCGGGGAAGAAAAGTGGTTTACAGGGAGAGAAACTGGTCTCCCACCCTTATTCCACCCTCCAAGCAAGGAATACAAGGTTTGTACCAAAAATAAACCAAAAAGGATGTAAGACAAGAGTCCAGGCGTCAAGGCGCGCAGCCGGAAGCCCCGAAAACTAGTCTACGGGCACCAAAAGCGGTCCACGAGGGAAAAGTGGTCTACGACCACAAAAAGTGGTCTCCCAGACCACAGTGTTCCTCTAGGCAAAGGCAACAAGGCATGGTTCGAAAACCAAGCCAAGAGGAGAACGTTAAGCGGTGCCAAAACACAAAGAGTTCAGAGGCCCGGTGGCAAGGCACTCAGCTGAAAATTTCAGAAACTCGAAACGAGCACAAACATGCACAATTATCGAGCGCTCAAATGATGACGTCTGAGTCTTAAGGTCGGTCAAAAATGGGGTGTCAACATTGTTGCCTAGAATTGATCTTTGCTTCAAGAGGTATAATACTTGCTTTTTTACCTTGCTTTGCATACTTGTTTTTCTATCTTTTTCCACTGTTTTTGGGCTATAGAAAACTTTGTTTTTGTGGGCTGAAATTGGTGGTTTAGGCTATTTAAGGTTAGGGGGGTAGCTTACCCTTCTTTATTCCTTGTTTGTAAGGCCTTTCCACCTTTATTTCCTACTTTCAAACCATCTTTTTTTGGGCTTTTGAACATTGAATTTCAGAGTAATTTCAGTGGTGAAAATCATGTTTTGAAGTCCAAATTTGGAGGGGTTAGCCTCCCCTTCTTGTATCTTGGTTGTTAGCCTAGTTAGCTCCATGTGTTAACTTATTTTTCTAGCCATTTGTAGCTTAATTCCAGCATGTTTTAGGCTCTGATTTGGACTGTTTTAACTCTGTTTTGGGTTGTTTAAGTTATTTGAGTCTTGTATTGCATGCTTGTAGTGTGAGTGTCCTCACAAGCTTGGTGTTTTAGGCCTATAGACACCACTTGTTTGAGGTGATCGCATGTTTTTAGTGCTTTTCTTACTTAATTTTAGCAAGCATAATCTCTACATCCTCCCTCATTTCTTCACTTTTTGTTTGTTTTGAGGGTTGTTTCAACCTTGAGATTGTTTAAGCTTGAGATTGAGGTCCATGCTTAATGGTTTAATCCTCTTTTGGGGGTTCATTATCAGCGGCAAGACACCTCTCTCTTACCTTAAACTACCCCTTGTTTGACACTTCCTTCTCTTTGAGGGGACTTAACTCACTTATGGACTTCATTGGTTAAAGAATGGTTAGTAAAGTAAAAACTTGGGACTAAAAGTGAGCAAGATAATAACTTGTGTGTTCAATCGGACGTTAATTGAACACATGGAGCTTGGACCATTTCATACTCGCTAGTGATGAAATGATCCAAGTCTCCAAGGTCAACTTCTTCCATTGATTTTTCATGAAAGGGAGGGGTTTTGTGTCTTGTTTTGCATTTATTGACCTTGCACTCTTTGTTTCACAAGCCATCATGCAATAAAATTGCATCCATTGATGGTTTGTGAACCAAAGCTTGCTACTCTTTTGATTTTTCCATGAAAAGGAGGGGTAGGTTGTGCAAACAAACCCTTGAAACATCCTGTATATGCTCTATTTGTTCTCTATTACAGCAAGATGAACATGTGCATTAGTGGCCGACAGGCCACTTTCCATGGCTGGCAGACCACCATCCATGGCCAACAACCTTCAACCATGGCTGGCTGGTGGTCGGCAACCTTTACCAGTGGTCGGCCAGCCACTGATGCAGAATTTAACATAGTATTTCTAAGGAAAAGCAGAGTGAGCAACAGTGTTCGTGTTCAACTTTGCAAACAGAGGCATTTAAAAGCAAAACAGTGGCGTTTTCGGGTGGAAACCGTGGATGCGCATGCACATCTCTCATTTCCCAAGGCGGAGTAGTTAATTGCTTAGTTTAATTATTAATTACAATTGTGTTGTAATTCTTTAATTAGTTAAGTAGTTAACTAGTTATGATGTAATTATTTTAGTTAGCTAAATTAGTTAATTAATTCAAGTGTTGTAATAATTAGTTAAATTAGTTTATCTAGTTATTCAATTTGGTTTGTAATAATTAGCTTAATTAGCTTAGTTTAGTTAGTTAGTTTATTCGGACTCTCCTTCGTGAGAGCGTAATGCTGTAATAATGTGTATGTCTTCTAACCCCATGTCTTTCTCCCTTTTATTTAACTGCTGATGATGGTTAAATGAGGGACATCATGTTTCAATTAGCATATCACATGCTTGCATCCATTCATTTGTATTGCACGCATCGAGGCTCGGTTTATCATTCTAATTGCATTGTTATTTCAATACTTCTTTGAATACGTGCTTAGACCGCATGTTACCAAATTGTTGCAAATAACATGTTAAGTAGCCGAGCTTGTTCTAGTTGCATTTTCGCATGTGTTGCATTAAACATCTTACATAAGTTAGGATCATGCACATTTTTCTAACTTTTTTGTTTTATCTTGATTTGGAGTACTAGGTGAGTTTTTAGTGCTTTATCATATTTGCATAAGTGTGAGTGACTGCCATGACCAACATGCTTGCCATGAGGCTAAGTGCTTACTTGCTAAACTGTTTGAATGCCTGTGAATGAAGGCTTATTGTTTGAATTTGAATAATTCAATGAATGTACGTTTAAGCCCACTTTATCCAGTGGCAAATTCACAAACTTTAAGCCCACTTTGTTAAGTGGCAAAAATCAAACCCTTTTCGAAAAAAAAACCATGAAATTGAATTGTTCCAGTTCGAGGCAAGTTAGTCTAGACTTGTGTGTGCGCATCACATAGTAATGCTAACCTAATAAACCGGAACAAGAGCATATAATGTAAATAAGATTCATATCATGATTAGTAGGCCGATCTTTGATCGGGCGCGTAGGGGTGCTCAAATGTATTCATGACCTTCCCCTCTCATACCTAAGTTCCCAAACCGAGACAATCTTGGTGATGACGGACACGTGACCTTTGGTATGAGTCATGGGTTTTCTAAATTTTTTCAAAATAAAATATTTAGGTGGTGACTCCGTGTCAGGCAAAGCAATCCAATTTTGACATTTTTTATTCAAAATCGATTTTCCAAAAGATTTGCTGGATTTGGACTCTTTGGTGATTATCAATTTCACATTGCACTTGTGAGATTAGATTCAGAACCGCGAGAGTCCAAACTGTAGGGCTTATATTCGAGCTTCCGAAAAGGGGGCACGAAAAAGTCGAGCTACACCTGCAGACCCACTAGTGTGGACTACCGGCAAGTAATGTGGTCTGCCGTCCACTATTAGTGGTCTGCCAGCCACTTGTGTGTTTTTTTAGATATTTTTGCCAACTGTGCTAGTTGTTTCCATAGATGTATGCATCTACCCACACATGTCTGTATAGATATTTCTGAGGGAGTCTCATGTTTTTTTATATATAGATGATCTCCCCTCTTGTTTTAGAGGTTAGAAAAATTTGGAGCAAATTTTTTTTCTCTCTCTTGCAAGTTCTTAAGCCTTTGTCTATACACTCTAAACCAAACCTTGTGGTATTTGTACTGAGGTTCTTTTGAGCTTACTTTTAGCTCTTGAGGGTGTGTAAGTGTTGGTTTGTCACGTAGAAAGGGCACCCCTTTTCAAGAGGTATAATTCTTAGCTTGTTCCTTTGCTTTATTTACCATCTTTTCTACTGTTTTTGGACTGTTTTTATTCTGTATTTTTGGGATGAAACTTGTGGTTTAAGGCCATTAAGGATGGAGGGGTGGATCACTCTTCTTTGCACCTAACTTCTCAAGCCTTTGCCCTTGTGTTTCGCACCTTTTTGTTAACTTTTTTTAAAGTTTTTACTACTGAATCTCAAAGTTTTTTTAGAGGCTAAAATCAGTTTTTGAAGTCCCAAAAATGGAGGGGTTAGCCTCCCCTCCTTGTGCTTGTATACTAGCTTAACTTGCTTTATGTTGTAGCTTACTCTTTTAGCTCTTTTGCCTTCAATTTCAGCACTATTTTTGCTTACTTTAGGACTGTTTTTAGGCTGGTTATTTCATTTATGCTTTGTATTACATGCTTGTAGTGTAATGGTCCTTATAGGTTTGGGGGTTTAGGCATTAGCTACCAACCTATTTGAGTTGATATCATTTATTTCTTGTTTTCCATACTTGTGATCACCTCTAATCACTTCTGCAACCTCCCTCCTTTCTTGGCTTTTTCTTTTCTTTGAAAGTTGTTTCAAACTACTTGCTTGTTTAAGCTTGAGATAGAGGTATTGTGCTTAATGGTTTAATCCCTTTTGGAGTTCATTACCAATGGCATGGTGTCTCTCTCATGCCCAAAACAACTCTTGGTTTGATGCTTCTTTCCATTAGAGGACTTAAAGATCACTATTGGACTCAATGAATTAAGGAATGAATGGTAATTAAAATGAAGTAATAAAATTTGGACTAAAAATGATGCAAGATAATAAAGAATTTGGTGTTCAATCAGATGTTAATTGAACACATGAAAACTTGGGTCATTTCATACTTGCTAGTGATGAAATGGTTCAAGTTTCCAAGGTCAACCACTTCCCTTGATCAATCCATGATAGGGAGGAGGTTTTGTTGGTCTTTTATTATGCATTTATTAAATTGTGTCCTTTGGTTCATAAGTCGTCACACAATGAAATTACGTCGATTGATGGCTTGCGAACCAAACCTACCCCTCATCTGACCTGTTTGCTGATAAGAAGAGGTAGGGTGCACAAACATCACCTGAGAATACTCTGGTTTGTGCTCTGTTTGTCCTCTGTTACTGTAGGACAGAACCAACATTAGTGGTCGACAGGCCACTTTTTCTAGATAGCAACCCACTATTAGTGGCTGGCCGGCCACTACTTCTGGGTTGCTGGCCACTTTTTCAAGGCAGGCAGTGCCCTTTTTCTAGCAGAGCAGAGCAAAGGCTGAGGTGAAAAAATAGTGAAATGTTCCAACTGTGCAACAAGGCATTCTGGCAGCAGAACATTGGGCTTTTTAGGTGGAAGTCCGCGCGCATGCATGAGCATTCCTCACTTCTCGGAGCTGAGTAGTTAGAGTAGTTAGCTTAGTTACTATTTCTTTTGGATCGTATTCCTGTTGCAATTAATTAATTAATTCTAAATTGTATTTAATTAATTAGTGTAATTAATTAGTTAGATCATAGAATAGTTAATTAAGTAATTGGTTTTGTAATAACTACCTAGCATAGTTAGTTTATTCGGCTTGTAATAATTAGTTTTTTCGTAGTAGTTAGCTAGTTAGTTTATTCGGACTCTCTTTTGTGCGAGAGCACAATTGTAATAATGTGTATGTCTTCCAATCCCACGTTTTTCTCCCTTTTATTTACTTGCTTATGATGGTTAGCTTAGAACATCATATTTCTTTTAGCATTTCTCATGTTTGCATCCACTTGTCTTGCATGCATGAGGTTCGACTCATCATTCTAACTTGCATTGTTAGTTAATACTTCTTTGAATACGTGCTTTACTGCATACTATCAAATTGATTCATATGCCATATTAGTAGCCGAGCCTAGTAATTGCATATCGTATGTATTGCATTAGTCATGTTGCATTAGTTAGGGGCATGCATGTTTTCTAACTCTTTTGTTTCTTTTGGCTTGCCTTGGAGTACTAGGTGAGCTTTTCTTTGTTTTGGCATATTGCGTTGTGTGTTAGTGTTACCATATCAAATCATGCTCACCATGACGCTAAGTGCTTAAATGATAAACTGTTTGAATGCCTGTGGATGAAGGCTAATTGCTTGAATTGGGATAGTTTGATTAATGTACATTTGAGCCCACTTTTTCAAGCGGCACATTCACAAACTCTTTTCAAAAAACAAATATGAAATCAGATGTTTCAATTTTTACAAATTAGTCTATACTTGTATGTGCGTCACACAGTAAGATAGCCTAATAATCGGAATAAAAGGATATAATATAAATAAGAATCACATCATGATTAGTAGAGGCTGATCTTTGATCGGGCAAGCGGGGGTGCTCAATTCATGACCTTCCCCTCTTGTATCTAAGTTCCTGAGCTAAGACAACTTTGGTGACGATGGATAAGTGGCCTTTGGCACGAGTCCTGGGTTTCCTAAATTTTTCAAAATTATTTAGGTGGCAAAACAGTCCATTTTTTGCATTTTGATCCAAAATTGATTTTCTAAATGATTTGCCGGATTTAGACTCTTTTGTGTTTTTTTATTTCACATTGCACTTGTGGAATCAGATTCAGAACCACAAGAGTCTGAACTGTAGGGCTTATCGTCTTCCGAAAGGAGCATGAAAAGTCAAGCTATAGGGTGAAATATGGTACACATTTTTTTTCTTTTGATTGGCAAAAATAAAGTTTATTGATAAGAATCAAGGATAACCTTACATCATATATCAATAACGAAAAAAAGCAAAGATGGTGCTATAAGCATCAAAGCAAAATCCTATTATCATAACTAGGTTGGCACAATAAAACTTGATTATTTGTGGCACCACTCTTAATATGGTTGAAGAGAGAACAACCATAATAGAAAAACAAGGATCAACAAGAAGCTCTACTCATATTCAAAAGCACATCAGATAGCAAGATCAAGAAGCTACAACGTCCAAACTAATAACTAGAGACTCTAATTGAATCCAATTTGTACACCAATCACCTATAGAATAATTCGCCTCCTTGAGTTTGTACTTCACCCATAAGGCCACTCTTGTTTTGATAACATCAGCAATGGAGTTCCAATTTTTTTGTACTTCATTAAACTTCCTATCATTCCTCATTTTCCAAAGTGACCGCATTGTTGCCAAATGTACGACCTCCTATATTTTCTTTTCCCATTTTTCGTGACAAATACTGTGCCTAACACCATTCCAATACTGAAGCAATCCATTGATAGAATATGGAGCTACCCATTATACCTTCCACCACCTAATTAACTCATTCCATATCTTCCAAACAAACTAACAATGAATGAGAAGATGCTCCTTTATTTCTTCAGCCTTATTATAGAACACACACATAGTGTTGGAGCATGTATGAAAGTAGAGTCAGACATCGGACAAAAGAGATGAGTCTCAATATACATTAGATGGGTTCCCCACTTATAGGCTTAAGCTTTTAAATGGGTATGAGTTTGAAATAATGTATCTTAGGCCTTGATGTGGTATATGTGGACTATGGAGTTTCTCCTTGATGAATTGGGCTAGTATTTTTGTACGCTTGTGGGCTCCTCGAGTCCCTAACAACTAGTATCAGAGCCAATGGCAGATGATCTATAGATGGACTTTCTTGGAGCATTGATGTTGGTGGGCTTGGGCTTGCACAAAAAACTCTTGATGGAGTAAGAAAAATTCATGATAACTTTTGATAAAGCAAAGAAAATTCTTGGTGCATGTGGCAAGGTTAGACCACGACAATGTCACACCCCAAACCCGCCCCTAGAAGTTTGGGCATGACCACTTCAGAAACGGACACTTAACCTGTTTTATATATATATATATATATATATCAAACACTAAAACTCTTTGATTTTGCAAATATTTGGGTCAAGATCATCATCATCTTCCTCTAATCTTGAAGATCAAGCTAGGGCTCCTCTTGGTATAGTGAGTGTTGAAGAATCCTCCATTAAAGCTAGGGTACCATTTTCTCCATCATTAAGACCTTGAGGTAGGGACATTCTTGAGTTATATATACATGTTTTGTTACATTGTTGAAGATCTAAAGGTTTTCTTGAAGTTTTGTATTAATTTTACATTTTGATTCAAAAGGTAGAGAGTTTTAAATGTGGGTTTCCAAAACTCAATCTTTGTTACTCCTTGATGGTTATTCATTTATAAAATCTAAGAAATGTGATTTTAGTTGGGTTTTACCAAAGAAAGGAGAAGTGTGTTGTCTTGATGAAAAACCCTAGAAAATTGGGGATTTTGGGAAAATAGAAAATATGCTTTTGAAATTCTTATTTTCTTGTGTCAAGAGGATGAATAAGAGTAAGTTTCATCAAATGTTTAGCAAAATAGCAATATACTTGATATATGGGAAATGAGATGTTATTTTAACATTATTGTTAACACTTGAACTTGTAATGTTATGAGATGATAATTGTTGAACACCATGGATTTTTGAGAATTGAAATCTTAGAAGTGATATTTGAAAATTTCATATAGTCTTGGAATGACTAGAATGCTAAGAAATGTGCATGATGAGAAGCTATTGCTATGTGTTAATTAGCATCGGTGGAGCATGTGGTTATTTTGTGTGATGGCATTAGAGGAAAGTAAATGAAGAAATGTTATGAGATATCAATTGTTGCATCATATCCTCATTTAAATTTTGTCATTTTTTTATACATCTTGACATGAGTTGGAAAACATTTACATTGAGAAAGGTTATATTATAATGAGAACTATGGTTATGTTAAAGGGGTAAATGCGTTGGTAAGTCCGGTTAGGCGGTGTAGATGAGATTGATAAGTTGGCCTGAGTGTCCGGGGTAAAAGACCGAAAACAGGCGCGGAGGAGGTACCAATACCCTTCCGGTTAACAACCGGTAAAGTGGGGTATTGGTAGAGCTCGTAGAGCCAACTTGTAGATACCAACCTAGGGATTACCAGTGTCGTATTTACCACCTCTACTGTATAAAAATTGGAAGTTGAACTTGATGAGACTTTAAAATATTGTTGAAAACATGGTGACTTTTTATGATAGCTCGGTAATTGGTTAAGGCTTTCTAGTTCGGTAATGTGCACACCTAATACAGTCCCTTAGTTGGGCTAAGTGAAACAGAAGGTAAGACCTATTGAAACTTAATCTAGATCGGCTAGGGGCACACCTTAAAAAGGACGACTTTGATTTGAATAATCCCAAATATGTAATTTTTTTAATTTTGATTTCTTAGTTTATAACTTTAAAAAAAAAAAAAAAAATTAAAATCCCTAGACAATGATGATTCAAAAAATAATAATAAAATCTTAATATTGAATGTCATCTTAAGCATGATGTTTTTATTTTTAATATTGATGTTTTAAATATATTTCAGAATTAAAAGCTTGAAACTATTTTTCAAATAAAAGAAAATACTTTTATTGACATAATGAATTACATACGTATATACTAATATGATTTCTTTCTTAGATGCATGCTTTATTTATAAAATATTTGTGATGACTGAGTATGTCTCTAGTTTTGCACTCTCCCGTTTAACCTTGAATTCACCCTAATAGAGTGTCGGGTTAATTTGGAGCCTTGTTGGGTGTTTGGGGTTTGTGTTGTCCGAAGGGTTTATCTCAATGTGATTTCTATTCACGTCTTTATTCGGTATTGAAGTTTCCTTCTTCCGAGAAATGCGGGGTCAGGTCCGGAGTACCCAGGAGTAGAGAAGAATTTTCTAGGCTGAAGGCCAGGGCCCCATGTGCGGGGCCCTAGGCCGCACGTGCGGGGAGGGGGTCGCACGTGCGGTGAAGGTTGGGTAGCAAGGGTTTGCACACTGTCTAAAAAGCTTGTGCGAAGTGAGGTGCAGAAGGGGGGCACCGCACGTGCGGGGGTGTAGGCCGCACGTGCGGGAGAGGCACTCCGCATGTGCGGGGAAGGGAGCCGCACGTGCGGCCAACTGGGCAGCCCGAAACTTTATTTTTTTCCCTCTTTTTGGTCCGAATGTGTAACTCATTTTAGACATTACTCTCTCACTCTAAACCCTATTTTTCTCTCCATTCTCTCTAGAAAATCTTCTCAAACACCCAAAACACCTCGATTCTTGCAAATCTTGAGTCAAGATCATCATCATCTCCCTCTAATCTTGAAGATCAAGGGCTAGAGCTTCACTTGGTGTGGTGGAAGTCAAAGCTCTCCCATCTTTTGGTTCTAGGGTTTCATCACCTCTCTCTTCATCAAGCTTGAGGTAGGGTTTCCTTTGAGTTATATATATGTTTATGCAAGTTTTTAGTTGATTTTGTAAGCTCTCCTTGAAATTTTGAAATTGGGTTTGGTGGCTCAAGGGATTGATGATTTTTGTAGAACAAACTCTATCTTGTGTTCATTTAGAGACTTTCTTGAAATTTTGGACAACATGGGTTGAGATTGAAGTGCATGATGAGATTGATTATACTCTTTGGTCCAATCTTACTTTACCATCATACCACCACCTCAATCCATACCCCAAAATAAGATAAAAACATTCTCAATTCCAATAGATATAGTTGAATTAAAACACATTAACCCCTAATTAAATAAGGATGACTTTTAGGGTCATTACAGACAAGGTGGCTCCCAATAGAGTATGGCGGCTCGTGATGGAGTGTTTGCAGGTGGCCCAAGCTAGACTCGATATTGGAGAGTTATAGATCAAGATTAAAGGGGAGTGTGTAATGATCTATGATGAACTTGTTGATGATAGATCAAGATCGATGGGGAACATAGAGAGGCCCAATGTTTGGTTCACATATGAGGGGGAGATTGTTGGAGCATATGTGAAGGTAGAGTCCCACATCAGATAAAGAGAGTAAAAGAGATGAGTCTTAATACACATTAAATAGGCTCTCAACTTATTGGCTTAAGCTTTTAAGTGTGTATAAGTTTCAAATAATGTATGTTGATGTGTTTGGGTCAAGATGAGATTAAAGCCATTCCATTCATTGCTTCTAACATTTCTATAACTTCTCTACTTTGAAGGGTTCCATCAACAACTTGAATGATTTTAATTTGGGAAAACAATATGGAAAATATAATGATTAACATGTTCTATATTCTGATTATGATATTCATAGTTTAACCAATATAATCATTGAATTGAATGGATTGCTGTTGATTCTACACACAGTAAGGTCTCATGATATTCTGATTGTGTTTGCTAGGTGTTTGATAAAACAATGGCTAGTTTTTTCTTTATTTTTTATTTTTTTTTATTTATTTATTTTTTTATTTTGGAGAAACTGGTTCAATCTTAGATCTCTCCCATGGAGTTTGTGGCTTGTGGTAGTAATCTACTTCAACCCAAATTTCAGTATGTCAGTGTTGTGTTAATTAAATCCTTTCAATGAATATAACTTTCCATATAGGTTGCATATATTACTGAATTTATTAATTTATGTTTTTTTAGTTTCAATTATCATTTTCCTTAGGCTGTCAAATATAGTTCAGTGCATAGTGATGTCAATAATTTCACCCTCTCCCAAAAAAATAAAAAATTAAAAATTAAAAAAATTAACACGAGCCGAACAAAATAAATAAATGAACAATGAAAAGAAGGTGGCATGGGGCCATGAGTTTAAGCTAGTTCTTTGATAGATAATTTATTTTATAAACATATTTCATTTTTTAGCAAGAAAGGAGTACAGCTACAAACTGTAACACAAGGCACCTAGAAACCCTTGAGAACACCAACTTAATATATTAGGAAGCTCTAAATACAAAACTTTTTCAACCTACAAAGAAGTGGAACTAAAATAAAGGAGTTCCAATGAGGGAGTCATGTTTTGTATTCTTTGCTGTCAATCAAAAAGGTAAGTTTCAATGTGTCTATTGTTTGTTTATATGAGATACAAAAGTCAATTGAATTGGGTTTTCTATTTGTTAGTAGGATAAAAACCAGAAGTTTTGTGAATTTATATATATATATTCGTTAAGCAAATATGAAAATTAATTGAATTAGGTTTTGGATTCTTTGCTGGAAACATATGTGTTATATGTGTATATATATATGTAAATCATTTGAATTGGGTTTTGTTTATTTGCTAAAAATAAAAATAAGAAAGTTCAAGTATGCAATGAATTTTGAATTTTTTTTCTTTTCATTTGTTTTCTCAACAATTTAATCCTTTCTTATATATTCGTTTTTGCTCAACTTTGAATTGTTTGGAGATAGTGAACAGTGAGAGGGAGAGATGGAATTGTGTAGGGATCTAGTGTTTTAGTAGTGAACAAAACATACTTTGTAATTGATTCAAATAGTGGGTTTTTCTATTTAAATTAATCTATTACACTTTAAATAGGACCTAATATTTAAGCCTATTATTCTGTTTCAATTAATCACAGAGTGTGTTTTTGTTTACCTACTAGCTTGAATTAATTGTCCGGTAGATGGGTTTGGCAAAATGTTGCTATGCCTAGTCAAATTGACCATTGTTAGGGAACCTAAAATATGATTTTGTCAGTATGTTATAAAACAAATATAATGGTGTGTCAAGTGGTTAGTGATCAATAGGAGAGTTGGTGTTTAATTTTAATTCATCTAATATTTTTGTTTTTGTTTGTGTTTTGTTTGTTTGTTTGTTTTTTATTTTATTTTATTTTTTATTTTTTATTTTTTTTATGTGGTTGGTCTTGTCGAAATATTAGTACTTACCTTGTGTACACATTAGTTTGCATGCACACTATGTCCAATCTTTACAATTGAATTAAATTTCACTTTTTGTTGATTTTTTTTAAACAAAAAAAATATTAAAGATGTGGGCATGTGGTGATTTTTGTTGATTTTTAATGATCTTTTTTTTGGTTAAAGATATGTTAAAATTATTAATGACCATTTCTGTTAGTTTTTATTCCTTTCTTGCATATAACCTTAGAACTTGTATAAGAATCTTTATTAAAGATCTGTAGATATATTTGGTGAAGCTCTTATTGACTTTTTTTAATTTAAACAGTTTATAAATACACAAGTCTATATTATACTATATTATTCCTAATCTTTCATTTGTGATCAGGCATGGATAAAAGTTGGATTGCCCTAGGTAGGATGGTTGATGGAAGGATGGGTAAACTATATAATGACGGGATCAAGTTATTTCTTCAATTTGCAATGGGGGTTTTTGACCAGAATGGTAATATTTTGTGTCCGTGTATAAAGTGTGTGAATGCTTGTAGACAAAATCTTCGAAATGTGGAAATTCATTTGCTCCAATGTGGGATTATGCAAACTTACACTACATGGCACCAGCACGGGGAATCCTGTATTTCAAACGAGGCTTATCATGATGATTAGATGCGACTCAATGGTGATGAAATTTTAGGTGGTATTGATGCCTTAGTGCAAGATCGAATAAGAGAGGAGGAAGTAAGAACTTTTGATAAGTTGTTGACTAATGCCAAGCGTGAGGTGTTCCCGAATTGTACGAATTATACTTTGTTGAAGTTTATGGTTGAGGTGCTTAATATGAAGGTAACAAATCATTAGAGCAATAAGTCAGTTGACATGATGCTAGAGTTTTTAAGTAGACTTTTATCGAAAGAAAATTTGGTTCTAACGTCAACTTATGAAGCTAAGAAAATACTATGTGACTTGGGCTTGTCACATGAGTTCATTGATGCTTGCATAAATGATTGTGTATTATTTTGGAAGGAGAATGCAACATTAGATAAATGTTCGACTTGTAAGACATCTAGATACAAGATCAATTGTGGAAGGAGTGAGAAGATCCCTCATAAAGTATTGCGGTACTTTCCTTTGACACCAAGGTTGAAAAGATTATACATGTCAAAGAAGAGGGCTGATGACATGAGATGGTACAAAGTCAAATTAGTGGATGACGAGATATTGAGGCATCCCGCTGACAGTGATGTGTGGAAGGAATTCGATGCACATCATCGCGAGTTTGCCTTGGAGCCTCAAAATGTGAGGCTAGGGTTGGCCGTTGATAGGTTTAACCCTTTTGGGAACATGAACAACTCTTATAGTTTGTGGCCCGTCATACTCATTCCATACAACTTGGCACCTTGGTTGGTTATGAAGGATCCATTTTGTTTGATGTCATTACTTATTCCTGAAGAATCGCAACCAGGGATTGATATTGACGTCTACATACGACCATTGGTGGATAAGTTGAATGAGTTGTGGACAATTGGTGCACTAACTTACGATGCCTCTAGCAATGAGACTTTTTAAATGCATGTAGCTTTGTTGTGGACAATACACTATTGGCCTGCATTTGGTGACATATCTGGGTGGAGAACAAAGGGTCACTATTCTTGTTACACTTGCAATGATGAACCATATTTTGAATCTTTAAGAAGTAAGATTGGTTACACTAACCATCGATGTTACTTGCTTGAGGACCATCCAGAAAGGTGAAAAAGTAGGGCTTACAATGGTAAGATTGAGAAACGGAAGAGATCTTTGGAGTTGCCGGTGAAATAGATACAAGAGCAGTTGGACAATGTGACAGGTGTCATATATGGAAAGCATTCAAGTAATAGGAAAAGGCCCCGTCAAGCACTTAATTGGACAAAGGTAAGCATCTTGTATGAGTTACCATATTAGAAAAAGTGAAAACTTCGACACAACATTGATTAGTGAAAATGTTGTCAGAACTATGTTAGGCATTGATGGAAAGAACAAGGACACAAAGAAGGCACGGTTAGACTTGGAAGATATGGGTATACGGAAAGAGCTATGGCTACACAATGACCCGATGGGTCATATGTTAAGCCTTGAGCAGCTTTTTATTGACACCTGCAGAGTGGGAGGGTTTCTTTGAATTCTTAAAAATTGTCAAGTATCTAGATGGGTATGTGGCAAACATATCGAAATCAGTGAACGCAAGAAATGGTAGATTAACAGGCCTAAAAAGCCACAACTGCCATTTACTTATACAAAGAATTCTTCCCATTGGAATGCATAGTTATGTGGATAAAGAAATTAGCACAACACTTTTTGAGTTATGCAATTTCTTCCAAGACTTATGCTCTAGGACACTAAGGCGGAGTGAACTGGAGAAATTATAGGAACGTATAATACACATTTTATGCAAGCTTGAAAAGATCTTTCCTCCAGCCTTCTTCGATGTGATGATCCACTTAGCTGTTCATTTGCCTCGTGAGGCTGTTTTTGGAAGACCCGTGCAATATTGATGGATGTACCCAATTGAAAGGTATTTTTTACACTTATACTTGTAAATGAGATGCGCATAATTGTGTTGCATGTGTAACTATACTCCTAATTCGTTCTCTTGTGAAGGTTTCTTGGAGCATTAAAAAAGTTTGTGACCAACCGAGCTCGACCAGAAGGTTCAATTGTCGAGGCTTACATTGTCAAAGAGTGCATTACCTTTTGTTCAATGTATGTTGATGGGATTGAAACCGTGCATAATCGACCAAAACGGAATGAAAATCACGGTGAACGTCAACAAGGGTTGACAGTATTCACAGAAATAGCACGTCCAATTGGTCTAATCACACGAGATGCTGAAATGTCTCAAGAAATTCGTGATATTGCTCATTGGTTTGTGTTGTACAATAGCCTAGAGATAGAGAAGTATTTGGTGTATGTGTTTCATTGAATTATGTTTACGCTTAGCTTTTTTATTAGGGGTACGTAGTAATCACATTTTTTTTGAGTAGGGAACACAAAAATCTATTACAAACTCAAGTTGGACATGTCATAACCCATATACAACGACACGAATTTCCCATGTGGTTCAAAGAGAGGGTAAAACATTTATAATTTTTCGACATTTACAACTTAAATCATTTATAAATTATTTACTTATTGTTTGTTACATGTAATTGTAGATAAATAGATTGAGAGTTAAAGAGTCATCAGAGTTAACCGATGAATTGTGATCATTAGCAAATGATCCTAATTTGCTAGTGAAAGAGTACTCAGGTTGCATAATCAATAGTAGACGGTTCCATACTCGAGATCTAGACAATCGTCGTATGAGTCAGAATAGTGATGTGCTTACACAAGGGGATCATGAAGGAAAATTGCATGACTTCTACAGCCACTTGTGCAAGGTTTTGGAATTTGGTTACATATATGATAAAAGGGTTGTTTTGTTCTAGTGTGAATGGTACAACATCGGTAACACTGGTAGAAACAGAACAATACAATTTGATACATATTGCACAAGCATTGACGTCAAAAGTCAGTGGTATCAATCTGACTCGTTTATCCTATCTAGTCAATCTAAGTAAGTCTTCTATCTGAATGACACCAAATTGGGTGAACCTTGGAATGTCGTACAAAGGGTGCAACATAGGGGTGTCTTTGATGTTCTAGAAGCTAGTGATGGAGAATTATTGGATCCTTCAGAAAAAAATGATGTGTTCCAACAAGAAAACATTATTGATGTTGTTCCAATTGACATTGACCCAATTGTTTGATATTGTAAGGATGATGTCGAATTCAATGTTATGTCGGCAGTAGGGTCATTAGATGAGATAATGGAAGAGAATAAAGATGATGAAGGAGATAAAGAACATGACATTCCTAATGTTGATATGGATCCTGATATGCATTATGATATGTAATTTTTATTTTGTACTTTGTTTCTGAACAGGTATTATTAATTACTGTAATTTTTACTTTATATTTTCTTCCTTTATTTAATGGTGCATAATTATGTTGTCTATATTTTCCAATTAAAGTTGAATTATGTTACATAGCTGTAGAAAATGGTTAAAGGCAAAAAACAATGGTTGAAACCAGTTGATTTGAGAACAAAGAAGCTAACAGAATATGAGAAGTAAAGAAATAAACGAATCAAGGAGAACTATGAGGTAATGAACAATCTTGGAGTGAAGAATATTACAAATTCTTTGGTGAGTGCGGTTCTGCCTATATGTGCAGCAAATGCAAAAGAAAAGGGAATTAGGGTTGAGGTAGATGATGATGATGAGTATAAACCATCAGAGAGTGAGGATGACAATGATGATGAGTCATTTGGTTCCTTTGACCTCGAGGTATTATCTACATTTGCCTATATTTGTGTGTGAACATGTCTTTTACCATTTACATATCTTCTTCACATATCATAAACATCATATCTTTTTTAAAATATATTTTAACTATGTTAAATATCTTTTTTACTATTTGATTATGTCATTTCAGGAACAAGAGATGCCACCAAGACTTCGTTTACAGTTTCATTCAAGGCCATCAACTCCCACCCCAGAGGAAAGGATGGATCCCCCATGTCAGGAGGTTGGCACCCAACCCTTACCACCTCATAATGTTTAATCTGAGCACGAGGTGACTGCATCTAGTAGCGTTGGTAAGTTTGCAATTTTGCTTTTCGAGGTCTAACTTGCATTTGCTTACTTATGAACTCAATTAATATTATGTCCTTATAGCATCACATGACAGATGTGCTCGTGGCCCGACACGCGGCATACAGGCCCAGCACATTGTCGATAAGGATGGAAAGATGTTAGTTCCTATACCTGACCAGTTTTGTGCACCAGTTGGAGATAAAGCCTCTAAGCTGGCCTCCAAGATTGGTATAGAGGTTCGAACTCAGTTACCAGACCTGAGCGTTCGTAGGTGGAAGAAGGTGAACGATGCTAATAAGGAGCCGATGATCCAACGCTTGGCGGTAATTATTGTCAAACTCTTGTTTTTGAAGTTGTAGCATTGTTTGTGATAAGGCTTCAAATAATAGTGTAGCATAGGTGTTTATTGTAGTTTGTTCCTCAGTTATGCTCAAGTTTTTGCTTCTTGTGTGAAATAACTACTCTCTTTGTTAGGCTAAGGCTTGAATATCAAGCTCTGAACCTATATTTATTTATTTATCAATAATATATCCATGTTACAGCTACGGAAGTAGGTAAGTATCATGGATGTTGTGAACTTAGATACAAGTTTCGGGCACGTGATTTATCTGCTTGTTAAATTTCCCTCATCTCATCCTTAAATTTTAGAAGTTGTGATTGTAGTTGAGCTATCAATGTGTCCAATTTTTCTTTGAACACCTGTGCGATATGTTACATAATTCCTCTCACGAGGGTGAGTATGGAAGAGGCAGTTTGTTTCCTATTTGGCAGTTTTTTTATTTGTATAAACCTTTGATGGGTGATATGACATGGTCATTGGCATGTTGAATTTGACAAACTAGATTGAAATCAATATTCCTTTTGATTTGTTTATTATTTCTCATCTAATGGCCTCTTCTCTCTCCATTATGCTTGGGACCTGTTTAGAGTTCATAGGCCTAGAGTGACTTGGCATAGGCTCATTGGGTTTGAGTTCCATTTATTTTTCAGTTGTGTTCTGTGTAACCGTCAGGATAAGGATCATGACCATTTATTTGTCAGCCGTCCTTATTCTTCTACTGTGTTGGTTCCTCTGTTAATTAAATGTAACATGCACTGGCTTGCTGTGAATTGGGGTAGCTGTGTGGATTGGTTATTTGGGCAATTTTCTAGCCACTACTGTGAAGAAATTGATGTTTACTTGTGCTGTCTATTGTATCTGACAGGATAAAAACTATAGGATTTTCTGATCTGCCCCATTTTTTCTTTGTCTGCAGTGTTATGTTGGTACTTACTTAGGGATGTTGTAGGTTGGGTGCTTGTGAGCCACCTCAGTTAGGAGTATTGATTGAGATTCTTGAGACTTGAGAGTGTTCTCTTTCTGAGGGAATGGAAGCCCATATATGAGTGTTGAGAGATGTGAGACCTCCATATTCATGTATTATTGCTCACTGTCTTCCTTTGTAGGTTGTCAAGCTGGTCTCATGTACGGAGAAGGGTTGAGATGGTGAGCTCCTATAACTAGGCTCAGTTCTGTGGGTTGAGTGTGATAGGATATCACACCAAATAGAGCAACCATAGCAGAATAAGCCATAGCAAAACCAATCCACCACAAGCAGTGCCAGCTCATTCAGTTTAACAAACTGATAACTATATTAGTTAGTGGTTGTAACTAACTGTAGTTAGAGTGTGTTGAGTTTAGAATTAGTTAGAAGTAGAGTTAGATTACATGGTCATGATTGTATATAAATATCACTGTAGTGTGTTACTGTAATAATTGTTCTATTATTTTTAATAAATCTGATTTTTCTATTCAGGACAATAATACCGAGGCTGCACTCCATAAAGGATTACATACTCATGGTCTTTATCATTTGCCCTTGCATTCTTCCCCACAAGCATTTCATAGCACCACTGCTTTTACAGATTCATTCATGATTTGGCATCAAAGGCTAGGACATCCTTCAGCTTTAAAGTTTCAGCATATTAATAAGATCTTGAATGTACCCAGCCTTCAGCTTTTCAACTTTTGTTTCAAACTGTTCCAGATTTTTCCTTCAGTTTTTAAGTTTTGTTGAGAAGATGACTCAGCTGCTGATGTGTCATGTTGAGTAGGCTTCTAAGATATTCAAAGATTGCTGAAATAAAGTTGCTGGAGTATTTTTGAATAAGTCAAAACGTTTGAAAGCTTCAAAGTAGTTGTTACTAGAAAATAGGAAACTATAAGATAAGCTCATCTATTCATGGGCTTGTGATGCTATTTCTTTGCAAGTTGTTATGCATTTCTGTTATATTTTTCATGTATATAAAGCACTTTTCTAGTCAATAAAATATTAAGGTCATTTTGGCAGCTCATTTTAGTTCTTATATGTTCTTATTTTGTCACTGTTCTTGAAAAATAACAACAAGTTTCAACTTTTGTTTTCCACTGCTTTTACAGATTCATTCATGATTTGGCATCAAAGGCTAGGACATCCTTCAGCTTTAAAGTTTCAGCATATTAATAAGATCTTGAATGTACCCAGCCTTCAGCTTTTCAACTTTTGTTTCAAACTGTTCCAGATTTTTCCTTCAGTTTTTAAGTTTCAACTTTTGTTTTTCATGAGTCAATTTTTCCTTTTTCTCAGTCCTCTCCTTCTCCTTCTCAACCTACTCTCTATTCCTTCTTTTGGCCTTCTTTTCCATCTTCTTCTCCTAAGTCTGTCCCTATACAGTTTATTTCTACCCCAAATTCTGTCTTTCCCTCTCCACCACATCTTTGTCCAAAGCCTCAACAGTCTACTGACCTGCCTTCCCTGTCTTCCTAGTAGCCTACTTTGCTGTCCCAACAGTTTCCACAGCCTACACAGCAGCCTACGCTGCTATAGTTTCAGTAGTCTACTCTACTGCAGTTTCAGCGGCCTTCTCAGCCACCTCACCAGTCCTAGCAGAGCCACCTGCCTTGGTAGTTTTAGCCAACTCACCAGCCTCAACCATCTGAGCTGTAGCAGTTTGAGCTCCTATTTCATGCAATTCATATGTAGATCTACCTGTAATGGGGGATGTGGAATCTGTTGTGATGGATTTGCTGCTGTTGCCCTACTGTTATGTTGACTGTGGCTCCAGCTGTTGTTTTGCTATTATGCTGGCTGGTTTATTTCTCTGCTGGTTGCAGCCCATGCAAATTGTTGTGTTCTTTCACCTCTGTAGCAGCTTTGCTGCTGTGATTCCTTTTTGCAGTAGCTTTGTGGTTTGCTGATGTTTACTTGTTGTGTTATGTGGACTAGTGGTTGCTCCTAGTTAGTGTGTGTGTGTGTGTGTGTGTGTTGTGCTTCATGTGTGTTATGTGGACATGGATTACTCCTATAGCCTAGCTGTTGTGTTTCACAGTTGGTTGTTGCTACATCTAATTGTGTATGCGGACAAAATTTAGGTTATTTAACTTATGAAAAAAAAAATGATTTGATTTTGTAGGATCAGTTTGATCTACAAGGCAATCAGAGTGATGTAGCAAAGGTTTTAGACACACAGTTTGGTCGGCGATTGAGTGACTTCACCTATAAGTTGCACAAACAATACAAGCAACTTAAGGATGCAAGATGAGAAGAGTACACGAGAAGCAACCCACCTGCAAGTGTGACTCTTAATCAGTGGACATCTCTAATTAGCAAGAAGTGGGATAGTAAATAATTCATGGTAAAATGTTTAATGTCAATTGTCAAAAATTAAGTTTCTTACTAATGTTAAGTTTTCTTGTTTTTATTGGTATTTCAATCGTGTAGGAACAATCACTAACTAATGTGAATAATAGGATGCAAATAAAAACAAAACATCGATGTGGTTCAAAATCAATCCCTGTCAGGGTGTACAGCTCGGTGCGTTCTACTAATTTATTTTATTAGATTAGTACACTTTGTTATTTAAATATTTGAAATAACATGCAAAAACAAATGAATCAGATAATTGCAATTGGAAAAGTGCCTGATTTAGCAGAATTTTACAAGTCCATCCACTATAATTCGGACACTCATGAATGGATTTCATCGGAGAGCCAAATTAATTATGTTTGTCCAAGGCAATGCATATTAATTTTGATAAAATTATTTATTTTTCTTTGTAGGGTAGAATAACTAATAATTGTTTGATTTATTTCAAATTAATATGACAACATGATACAGACGCAAGCAGAACACCTCTTGCAGACTGGTGCGATCCCCTTGACCCCAGAAGAGTTGTTGGTGAAGGTGCTTAAGCCAAGGTTAGGTTATGTGAAAGGACTCGGCACGAGGCCTTCTTCTTCTATGGTACTTTTAGCAACGAGCAATAGACAACGAATGTAGTGACGAAATTATTTCATTGCAAATCAATTTGGTGACGAAAATTTTACTAATGGAGAGAAAGTGATTTTGTCATTACAGAACCATTTTGTTGTAGTGTACGGTATACTTTAGAGTTTATCCTTGATGAATTGGGCCGGTATTTTTGTGCGCTTGTGGGCTCCCCGATTCCCTAACACATAGCACATTAGAGAATTAGGTTCCAAAATTCCCATATTTCTTAACAACACTGTTGTTTTAATTCTCCCCTTCCAAGCCAACCAAACAAAGAATTGAACTTTCGAAGGAGCAATGTTTTTCCAAAACGGATTGCCAATGTCAACCTTAGTTCCAAGATTTGAATCAATCCATTTATAAACTGAGTTGACATTGAACATTCTTGATGGATCACCTTCCTAGATCAGTCAATCATCATTGCCTATAACCAGAGGTGTGCATTGACTAACAATTCTTGTAACTTGTTAAGATCATTACATTCCCAAGTGAACAAGTTCCTTCTAAACTCCAATTTCCATTCTATTAGATTTCCTCCTAATATGCATACATCAGACACCACAGCTTCTTTGGATAGCGAAAGTGAGAAAGGACTAGGGAAGATATCTTTGGTACAATAATTGTCATACCATTTATCACACCAGAAAAGGCATTTATTACATTGGAGAAGTGTGTACATAGGGTTTCTCTTTTTTTCTTATACAACTAACCGTGACTGACTAATGTTAAAACTAACATGATGTTCTTAGACCACTGAATAATTTCTTCTCATTGAACACACCAAAAGCTTAGGATCTGATTCAATAGTCTCATTGTGGGTAGAGACTATTATGAACATGTCAAAATAGAGTTGTCACACCCCAATTGCTTGCCCTAGTTCTTCTTCTTCTTCAAAGAAAACAAAAAAATACTTGTAATGGTTAAGATTGATTTCATTAATCAATAAGTGCATGTGATTTATTTTAAGCACTCTAAAAAATGGATGAGGTTTTTGGGGAGATTATGGGTTTTGGTTCTAATTTGATAATGGTGAGACTTCTATGATCTTCCATGAACAAAGCTCATGAAAATGTGCACTCTACAAATGGGACTATTGATCCTTTAAATGCAATATCAAAATTTTATGAACTGGCCATGGTGCTAGTAGAGGGTTGTTCAAAGCTAATTGAAGAAAAGGAAGAGGTCCCTAAGAGCAACTGCGACAAGATACTCTCGTACACCTTTAGCTTACTTGTGCACATGTGTGACCACATCTCTTCCACGTACCCCTGTGCCTACTGCGTGTGCATCTTTGCAACCATTGCCCACCTAGTTCACCCATACACTCTTATCACATTCTGGATTTATGAGATCCGAATCGCAACAGTTTAAACTTGAATAATAAATAAAGAATAATAACAAATATAATCAAATGTTCTCTCTCGTGTATATATTGGAATATCATTTAGTACATATAGTTCATTCATTACATACATTTTATATTCAATATCTAAGTGGGGTGAGTATACAATATATAATGCAAAATAAGAGCATTCAACTATAAAAGAAATGCCTTTAGGCTTACATCAAATAATAATGGTTTAACCCTTTGTTGACACCATAATTTATTTTTTTAATAAACCTTGGCCACATTTGTTATTATGATTATTATTAGTATTATTATTATCCCTGTCAATAGGCATGCTGATGTGGCATAAAAGGTGTATTAATGATGTGGCTTGATGACATGTTAAATGGAGGGCCAAAAGAGTTAGCTGTTGTAGCCATTTGAAAATCAAGTTCTAGAATCAAGATCGGGTCAAAGCACTAAATCTGCAAAGTGGTTTCTATGAACATGGGATATGGATGATGATTGAGGAAATCATGGTCTGTTAAGGAAATCATGGGTTTAGATTACCTCTATCTCATGTGGTTGAGCCTACAAATAGGCCAAAAGAGATACAAAGAAAACATTCAACACAACTCACACAACTTGAATTCCAGGAATAGTTTCTATCGAGGGAGTAGTCATTTAGCAACTATGAGTAGTTTAGTCATAGCTTGTTACTGTTACTCTCTGTCGATTGGTGTAATTTTGATTTTTTTTTTATTCGTGTTTAAATTCATGTAACTTGTGACAAGTGACAATTTTGTCAGTTTATATCAATTTAGTCCATTTTTCTCATATTCCTTTTCATTTAATTGCCTCCAAAGAAGTCTTTAATTTGTTTAAAGTACAGAACTCAACCATGTTGCTTGATTTTTTTATTGTTTTGTGAGAATTTTAGTTTGTCTATCAATTTTCATTTGTCAATTTCAGTCAAACTAAATTTTTGCTAACACCCTTACAAAAAATAAAGGCACTCGACCTATAAAATAAAAAGGCCCTAGGCCAACAATTCAATAGAGCTCTCTCTAGCCCTTACATAAATCCTATGCCACTCAAAGTCATGGCACGTCGTTAATACTTGAAAAATATCAGTCACGTAGGGTGAATATATAGTCTAATATAATAATCTTTCTATTTACTAATATACATCCACATGAGCATATGATCATGATGATATATATATATGATGTTCAAATAATTTCTCAAATTAATGTAAAGTTTTATTTTCTCAAATTTGGAATTATCGTAAGTTTGATAAAAACCATTATTTCATAATCCAAGTTCGAATGAATCCCACCAAGGTACATGTATTTGTCATTGACCATTGCTAAGCACCATTTAATCAAAATTCCCAATAAAATACTGAGTTTCACCCAAAGATAAAGATAGAGATGATTCCCCGCGGGGATAGGTACTAAGGAGGAAGATAGGGGCGAGCCATAAGTTGAAAGTTCATTGTTCTGGACCTATGCTAACCGCATGGACAACTAGGTACCTATCCCGCGCAAGTTTTGTTTTGTTCTTTCACCATGGACTCTCTTGCTAACTTAACATCATTTTGCTATACATTATCCGAATTCACCATAACCAATCAATTTAAACCATGATGATAAGCCAAAGTGCAACGCATGCAATTTCTCATCTTTTCTCAAAATTTTCTTAACACCACCATTCAACACTGGGTTTTCAATACATGAATTCAACAATTCAATATACAATTAGATGGGTTTTCGTTTATCCTATAATGATGAATTCTATAACAATGTCATTCTCTATCAATGGACAACAATTCAATTTCTATCAACTTCAAATTTCATAAACCACATGCTTTTATGCACAGTTTCAAGATATAAAATCTCATAAATTAGGGTTTCATATAATTTGAGGCTCTCTCAAATTAAAATAACTCTATGTTATTTAATTCAAGGAAAATGGGTTTGATAAGAAAATTATAGAGAAATACCCAACTAATTTCAAACCCTAACTCTTTATCATGTATTTTGCAAAATCTCTATCAATACCTCAATGTAATCTATCAAAATAACAACACATACCTATATAAACCCATACTAAGTAAATGAAAGAAAACCCAACCTCAAAGAGAGAAGAAGAGAATGAAGAAAATCCAAATGTTGGCAAAATGAAAATCGGCTCCAATGAATATGAAACCCTCTCCCAACTCTACAATTTAAGTCCTTTAATCTCGAGATTTAAATAGTGGAGTTACGGTAGAGAGAGACGGAGAGAAAAGGGAAAAAAAAAAAAAAAAAAAAAAAAAAAAAAAAAAAAGATATAAAGAGAGTGTGTGTTTGAAATTAATGTGAGGAGAGAAGTATTTCAGTAAAAATGAAGGGATCCAAAATACTAGGTTGAGAGGCTGTTAGATCACTCGAAAGATTCTGATCCTGCACAATTTACTTGTGCAGAATTTCTAGGCCACCCATATTACTCATCTCATATTTGACAATAGCTCCACCTGTCACAACACTCGAGACGTCAAAAACTCCTCAAAATCTAAACCACTAGCATTTTGAGTCTAGGATTCCTAAAGAATTTGGATTCTTTCTCAGATCTAGCACATGTGTAACCCTAATCAAAGTCTAACCCTAATCAAAGTCAACATATGGTCTTATCAAACATGCAAAACGACACTGTCCCTGTGCGAATAACTCTGCTTTCTGAATTATTAGCCATCCTGATAGTACCACCATCATATGCTTGATACACAACAAAGTATTCCCTAATTGCACACATGTGAAACGAACAATTAAAACCTAACACCCGATCAAATTTCTCTGTACCTGAAGAAACTGTGGGGATGTCTTCTTTTTCATCCGTAAAGCCCACTCCAGGTGGATTTCTCTATAAATGATTTGGTTTTTAATCTGCCTCAGGTGAAATATTGTATCAGAAATGGAGAATGAAGGCTTTAGCTCAAGTCTGGTGTTTTTTGGCCTCATAAATTTGCTGGGCTACTGACTGGAGTTCAAAACAGCAGTTCACTGATTTTTACTGAGTTTTTAGAATGACTACAGGGCTGCAGTATTGTTCATGGGAATTCAAGGAGTGTAGTTCAAAGGCAATGCAGGTTCAAGGCTGATCTGTGCTGGTTTCTTCTCTGGTTGAAGGCATTGCAGGTTCAAGGCTAATGGTTTGTGCTGGGTTTCTCTGGTGTTGAATGGATGCTGTGATGCTTGGGTGCTGCTGTCAAATGGATGCTCTGTGATGGAAGGGTGTGATCTGATCTGATCTACTGGTAAACCGGTGCTGCATGTCTAATTTAGTTTTGTGCTGCTGTGATGCTTGGGTGTTATTGCTTCTTTGTTTCGCTATGTTTTTTGGTCTTCAGACAGAGCATCTCTGTTTTTGCACCAGTGTTGTCGTGATGCTGTCTCCAATTCCTCATGGATGCTTTGTGATGGAAGGGTGTGATTTAGTGTTGTGGAACTCACAAATAAACTGCTGCTGCATGTCTATTAGGTGGTTGCTGTGCTGCTGTTTCTTTGCTTTGATTTTTTGTTGGTCTCTCACCAACTAGGAGGTTGGAGCTTAATCTAACTCCAACCTCCTCTTTATTGACGTTGTCTATCATATGTAATCTATATGTGGTTCACCAATAAAGTTTTCTTTTGCCGATCAAAAAAAAAAAAGAAGCTATTGCCTTTGATGATTGGTCTTTGGCGTTGTTCGCCTTGTACTTCAAACACTCCCTCTTCAGCTGTTTGTCCTTGTCACAATAGTAACACATCAACTTGTGACCTTTTGATTTGGGACAACATTTTTTTTTTCTTAGACCCATCCTACGTCTTTGTTGTCCCACCACTAACCTAACACCTCCTGATAAAATCATGATCCCCTCCCTTAATGCCATGTCACCTTCCTTCTTCCGCAACATCCCATAGGATATGAGACCAGATACTATCTCATAGTCCTGAGATGCTCGTTTAAGGGAGGTAAAGAAACCAACGAAAGAATTTCCTTAACGTCATCCTCGATTTTTTAGCCAATAAAATCTAATTTTTTTAATTACTTGTTGAACACGTCCAAATGCTCCATGAAGTTTGCACCTTCTTCATCTGAAGTACAAAAAAGTTTTTTTTTTTTTGAACAAAATTAATTTGTTAATGCCTTGGACTTGTACCTACTCTCCAACTTAGCCCAAAGGTCCACCAGATTGCTTTCGTTGATGACTTCTCGAAGAGTGTTATTCTCGACGTACAACTAGATCGTATTATTCCCCAATTCCCTCATCTCTTTCCACTCATTTTCTTTCCTTAACTTCAATTTTTTAGATTTCTTCCTAAGAGCCTTGGTCACGTCAATATATTTTTCACCGTTTGCTTCCATAGGGTGAAATCTTTATAATCGTTGAAGGGTGAAGTCATTGTAATCATTGAACGATTCAATCACAAAACCTGTACTCTTACCTTCTATTCACTTTATTTATTTATTTTTTTGATCGGCAAAAAAAGCAACTATATTGATGAAAATAGCAAGGTACAAAGTACACAACAATTTTCATCAATACAGAGAGGGAAGTGCAAAAGCATCACGATGAGCTAAATCATCCCAACTATGTTGACACCAAAAAACCCACCCTATCATTTGCTAGCACCCCAAGTTGGCGAGCACCAACCATATCAGTCGATTGTTGAGCAGTCCAAGCATAGCAGTATGGCTGCCCAAGCATCAGCATAGCAGTCCACAGCTGAGCAAAAAACAATCCAACAAAATAGAACCTGAACCACCTGCCCCACAAAAACAAGGCCAGCAGCAGAGCCAAATTGACAGCAGAGCAAGACAAACAGAATCTGAGACAAAATAGCTGCAATTCCACCCACCCAGGTTCAGCAACAGGGCAAAACTGACAGCAGTGCAATCCTAATGAACAAAAGCCTACCACACACTAAATACAGCTTCTAACACACAGACTCATTTACTGCATACCTTGCCCAATTGAGTGATATTTCATCCAAGGGGCCACTCTAACTATAATGAGCTCACAGATATCTTCACATGTAGGATACAGCCCCTTCTATTCACTTGTTTTTTTTTGGGTGAATAAGTCATAAATAAAAAACAAGGATACACAACTACAAGGGGCATGCCCCAGGACCTAACAAAAGCTATACAAAGCCAAACAACAACACAAAGAGCTCAAATAGAGAGCACAAAGAAAAGAAACAGCCCACTAACAAAACTAAAGCAAAACATACACAGACCCACCAGAAAATAAAGAAACCGAAAATAGAACCCTGCTGTAGAGAGGAACAAAATAAGACGGCAGCAGCAACCATATCACCCAGCTGACAGCAACTACAATACACCTACAGCAGCCAAATCAACCCAGCAGAGGCATAGACCGCAAGGAAGACACAGAAAATCAACTATGCAATACACCACTTAAACAAAGTACTTGCAATCTGTGTGTACAATCTTTAAAAATGTTCAAACTCCCCATACAGAAAAATGAGGAGCATGAACACATTCAGAAGACACGAAAACAGATACAAAAGAGGTAAAAAAGATTTTCCCTTACACAACCTGAAAGGGAAGGCCAATAGGAGAGAATAAACATCCAAGACACAACTAGCAGATATATACAACATGGTCCAGCATATATAAACAATGTAAGTAAAACTTTCTTCACACTAGAGGCGCCTAAAGCAGCCATTTCTTCTAGCTTCCAGAAACCTGAGATCAACATAGCTTGGACTGGTGCAACTTGCAGCCAAGACAGCAAGACAAGCTTCCTTCTACAATACCAACTGATGGAATAAAGAATGACCACACCATAAAATTGGTGTGACTCACTTCATTAGAACACTTCTCCCTAGCAGTGTTATAAACCTTCCCGTAAGAATCCGTTAGTTGGTTGATAATTTGAATTCAAATTATCAACAGACACAACTCTGTGAAACATGGCAACTGTTCTTAGATTATACCTATTGCCAAGAGTCTCCTATTGATATATAAATAGTGATAACATGTTGTGAATGATAGATAGAAAAAGAACTACAAAAGTTAACTATTTTTCTATCTTCCGGATATTCAACATTCTTGCGTGATAAACACCCTCACGGGTATTCCGATTGATTGCCATTGATAGTATATCTTTCAGTGGTATCAGAGCCAAGTTACCCATTATCGCAGATGTCGAATTTTAGTCCGGAAGAAAGACAAGTTTCCGAAATCTTTTTGCCGAAAATTCAGAAAATAATTAATCAACAATCTTCGGCATTGGTGAATTCTGTTTGTTTATATAATTATCACCAACGTGTAGTATTCCCAGAATATTATCCGAAGAAAATAACTGTTGGTGGCGCTGTTGTTCCGAACCTTGCCGAAAGTGAAGCCGAATTGCACCGTTGGAAGAAATTTTACAAAATATTTTTCGGTTCCAATTGGGTCTCCAAATTTGTTCACTCTTGTTCTTCACAGAATTTTGATCACAACGGTGTAATTCGTTGTGAAAAACGGAAAAAAATTGATCCACAAAATTCAACTTACAGTGTTTGGACTCCTAGTTGATAATTTGAATTCAAATTATCAACAGACACAACTCTGTGAAACATGGCAACTGTTCTTAGATTATACCTATTGCCAAGAGTCTCCTATTGATATATAAATAGTGATAACAGGTTGTGAATGATAGATACAAAAAGAACTACAAAAGTTAACTATTTTTCTATCTTCCGGATATTCAACATTCTTGCGTGATAAACACCCTCACGGGTATTGATTGCCATTGATAGTATATCTTTCACCAACAAGAGGCACGACTATCCCAAAGCTTTGAAACTGGAATATCACCATGAAGCAACCTAGACCAACAGAGGACCCTTTCCAAGAAAACCAGAGGGGCAGATATGTGCTGGAACTGGCGCAGAAAAGTGCTGCCTGGCCCACTGACAATCACACTAAAAAAAAGAAAAAAGAAAAAAGAATTTGAACTCGTTGTACAACAATCCTACACAATTTGAACTCGTTGCACTATTTAGACAAATGCCAATTGTCACTCCCAACCCTGATTACCTTTGATCGAACTTGATCACCCTTGATCACGTCGAATGATTCCCAATCACTGGTGATCTATCCAATCCCAATAATCTGTTTAGAATAAAAAAAAATTCATTGTACCGATGAAATCACAATTCCAAAAAACTTTGGTTACACCTTTGCCTTGATTTTTTTTTGTTTTTTTGTTTTTTTTGTTTTTTGTTTTGGCTATACATATGCATCAAAATAGCACCATAAAATTTCAACTATCAATTTCATGCTTGTGCAACACCAAATCTCACTACCAATTTGCGTCGATTATGTGACTTCAGATTCTTCTCCATAGGCCACAAACAACCCCTACCTCGTCTCAACACAATGTAGTCAATTGTCCGTTGCACAAGTTAGAGATTAATTTTTTCAATTAGCTTTCTCCTATCATGTTTATTTTATTTTATTTTATATTGTTTTTTGGAATGGAAAAATTCAATTTTATATGAACAAAATTTTGAATTTTACATATACTCTGATACTACTCATTGAAATTTTTCTGTATATCATAATCACGAATAGAAGCGCAATCAGGCACATCCCAAAAAGGAAAACTATCATACAAATGTTTACGTAGTCCGACACAAACTTGCCTACATCTACAGGCGAGAGATATTATTCTACTACATCAACGGTAGAGTACAGACACACTCCCTCCTCCCTACAAGCCTAACCACTCTGTTTGCACACACCACTAAAATTATATATGCAAACCTAAGAAATTCTAGTTCCCATCCAATTATGAAAACTCTATACACATAATATATTCCTAGTAGGTATCAGCAAGCACAAAATGAAGAAATTAAGTTGGAGGCACTCCGATGCTTAAGTCAATGAAGTACTTGAGCTTCTGTAGAAAGTGTACGTTAGAATGTTAATTGTTGTGTTCCTAGTCGGCAACTTCGCTGGGAAGGGCTTCCAGGTATCTTGCCTGGTTGTGCATCTCAGTAAGCTCGGAATTCATTCCCACACATGTAACAGACAATTATATATGGACCCATAGAATAACAAACACACACAGTCAACAAATTATGTATAAATTTTCTATTTATGGATCATTTTTCTGTTCGAAATAGTGAATCATTTCGATAAGTCTTTAATGAATACAAATTTTCCACATTATCATATATATGTTTTTGCTATTTATATGCATCTTTGTGGAATCATATTGTCAACTTGATTGTGCTGGAGAAATTGTGTCACCCTTCTTACAGTCCTTTCCCTGTTCTAATGCAATTTAACTCAAGTGAAAATAAAATACAACTATTCTTAATTAATTTATTAATTAATTACATATTGATTTTGAAAGTAAAATTGGAATTTGTTTTGCTGTGCAGGCTCCAAATGTCAACGAAAGCATTGCTTTGAGAAGTAGCTTAAAAGTTTATTTTTTGATTTTATTTTATTTGAAAAAATATGTAAAAAAGTAGAGAGGTAATATGTTTAAAAAAATCAAAAAGTCAAAATAATGACTTTTACCTGAGTTGCCGAAACAAGCCAAAGATAAGTAGACAGAGAATGAAAGTTGAATTCTGCTTTAAATTGGCTGTTCTTCATTGTTGGCTTCTGCATTACATGTCACATATGCGACACTTCTTGGACGTTGCTTCCTATGCACTCCAGTCGAGAGACACCTCTATATTGACGAAAATAAACCTACAAAAAACAGCTCATGTTAAAAAAAATTATTTAGTATATCTTTAGTTTTTTTGTTTTTGTTTTTGTTTTGTTTTGTTTTGTTTTGTTTTTTTTTTTTTTTTTGGGAAGTGGCAAAAATTTGAAATTTGATTTAGCAATGAGCTACATGAGGTTGGCTTTTTAAATTACTGCTAAATACAACCTAAGGGGAAATTCTATTTCTACACACCTAATTACCTCAAGACAAATCTTTTCTCAATACACACACCTATTAATTTGATTATTAACTAATTTTCTTAATCCACACCTTTAAAATTACAATTACACCCTTCATTCCTAACCATGTACACACACTTTACCCTCAAACCCATTTATTTCTCAAACACAGGTCTCTCCGTGGTGTTCTTGTTTGTGGAGGTTGGCTTTTTAAATTACTGCTAAATACAACCTAAGGGGAAATTCTATTTCTACACACCTAATTACCTCAAGACAAATCTTTTCTCAATACACACACCTATTAATTTGATTATTAACTAATTTTCTTAATCCACACCTTTAAAAATTACAATTACACCCTCATTCCTAACCATGTACACACACTTTACCCTCAAATCCATTTATTTCTCAAACACAGGTCTCTCTGTGGTGTTCTTGTTTGTGTTGTTGAATTAGTGTGTTATCATGTGATAGTATTTGACTCCTCTTAGCTTTATATAATACTCTTTATTACCAAAAAAAAAAAAAAGAGTAAAAAAATACTGTAAAATAAATAGAGAGTAATAATGAAATATGAGGAGGAGGCTAGGGTTTCAGGAAGCTGTAATCCTCCTCTAGAGAAGGAGAAAGAAGATGTAGGGGAGGCCTTTTACTGGCTGGATGCTTGTGAGGAGGATATGTCCTGCCATTTTATTGACGATTTTGTTGATTTGGATGCTGCCGACAGTTTGGAGGCTAGGCGGGATCCTTGTTTCTTCGGAGGAATCAATCAGATTCTTGACAGCATCATGAATGGTGACGGTCAACCTGTTGGACCGGCCGAGATAGAACAAGTCGTTCAAAGATGTGTACTGAGAATTTTTCTATATAATATTATGGACATTGTTGGATGTCTATTATGATAATTTTTATTTAGGATATAATTGTCATTAAATTAATATTTAATTAAGTGGGTACTCTGAGCTATTTAGGTGTGTGGAAATAGAATTTTTTCAATCTAAGGTCGGTTAGGAGCTTAGTTTTTTTGGCTCATAAAATAATAATAATAATAATAATAAAAATAAAATCACTAAAAAAAAGTAATTTTTTTTATCGACAAAAAAAAAACTTTATTGATGAATAACCTACAAAGTATGATTAATCAATAAAGAGGAGTTTGTAACTACCTCAAGCTCCAAGCTCCTAGTTGGTGATAAACCAACAAATAGAGCAAAAGAAAAGACAAATAATTGAATTAACCACCCATCAACAACAGCCTAGCATCTCAGCCTAGCAAGCAAGCCATTGCTGAGCATAGCAGACCAACTTAACAGCTGAGCAAACCTTGAGCAACCAGATTCTTCCCATATAACAAACAGCATGACAGTAAAAAATCATAGCAGACCACAAAACTATAGCAGACCAACAGAACTATAGCAAATCACAAGACTGTGCAGCCACAAAACTATAGCAGACCAGCAGATTAATTCAACCATCAAACTACAGCAGACTGTGCAACCACAAAACTATAGCAGCAAAAAATCACCAAGACTATGCAGCTACAAAACTTCTCAGCCGAAAAATCAGAGTTCACCCAACACTTCAATTAATGACATCTCCTCTGTTGTGGGATCCCTCAGAACCTAACTCCTGCTTTACACACCATTTGATACATCTGCGGATCAAGGAAGCAAATCCCAGCTGTGAAGTCAAAACCCACCTCTGACATGTCTCCACTTGAAAACTAGATCATTAACTGAGAAGGGAAAATCCTTAGTAGATGCTTTCAGCCAAAGTGCTACTCTGATTTTGATTATTTCACTCAGGCCAGAGAGATTGGGATGAGTTTCTGAGAAAACACATTCGTTTCTGTGTTTCCAAAGAGAGCAAGGACAATAAAGGGGATGGCTCTCCAAATTATCCTAGCAAGGTTCTTGAATTTACCACCCATTCACCAAATGAGAAAGCCATCCATTGAGTGATGTATGCACCAGTAAAACCCACAATCGTGAATTATAGAGGACCAAATCAACTAAGAAAATGGGCAATGGAGCAAGACATGAATAGCAGATTCAGATTCAGCTCTACAGAAGGAGCAAACGGTGGAAACACTACTATTCAGAATGCCAATTCTGTGCATAAACTCAGCAGACTTGATTTTGTTTTTTCAGACCAGCCAACAAAAAAATGAAACCTTGGGGGGTAAAGCTCTAAAAAAATAAAAAATAAAATAAAAAAATAAATAAATAAAAGGGGTAAATTATACACACCCATCATTCATGTGTCCGTATACAATCAAAAAAATATTATTTTTAAAACATCAAAAAATTATAACAATGGTAAAAAAGTCAAACTCCAAATAAGGCCTAAATAATAAAATTTTTTTTTTAAACGATTCTAGGGATTTTATATAAAAAATAATAATAATTTTTTTTTAGTTATTTTTATAAAAGACAAATAAATTAACATTTAAAAAAATTAGATAAAATTTAATTTATTTTCATCTGAACTTTTAGAAAAATCAATTTTTTTGTAATTTTTTTTTGTTTATTTTATTTTATTTTTAAGATCATAGACGGGCCTAAAACACTACAAATTTGACTTAGTTGAATTTTTTTTTATTAACAACAAAAATAAACAAAAATAAAAAATAAAAAATAAAAAACTGACTCAATTGTGATTAGGAGAAATTACTGTTGAGTGGAATTTTTTAAAATGAATTATTTATTGATATTTTTTTTTATCACTTTATACTTTAATATTTACAAAATTTATCATTAATTTATAAATATTTTTTTAAACATACACTGACATGAAATGTAATTTTTCCTCTTATTACTCACTTTCCATTGACGGATTTTCCAACTTAGGAAACAACAATCCTCAATGAAATGAAGCTTTCGTTTTGTTTTTGTTTTGTTTTGTTTTGTTTTGTTTTTTTTTTTTTTTGTATTATACAATATATTATGTATATATCTCTCCTCCTTTTAGTCCACGCCATTGCTTCCATCGACCTTTCTTCCATCCCTCTCACTTTATAATCCTCTCTCTCACTGCCCTCTCTCCACTAAAAACAACACTCTACTTTTCAACATTTCTTCATAGATTGGTTTCTGTGAAATTTCACTATCTTTTTTTTTGAACCATGACAATACTAGCTATTAGATTTCATACCTTCTCTCTTCTTTTACTACTAATATTTCTCTTTAAAGACTTCACACACTGCGCACCTCCTCCTGACATTTCTATGCCACCTTCTTCTCCGCCGCCACGATCACCGCCGCAACAATCACCGCCGCCACCTCCACCGTCACCACCGCCACCGCCACCACTGCCTTCACCGTCACAGCCGGAACGAAAAGGTTCAAAGAAGGGTATGAATGGTGGACAGAAGGCGGGCTTGCGATCGGAATTATTGCTGCCGCGGGGGCTCTAGTGTTCGGAGGAATGGTGTACAAGAAACGCCGGGCTAACATCCGACGATTGAGATTTGGTTCTGCGGCGAGGAGGAACTATCTGTGAGAGACTCGGGAGATTTTTAGTTTAACTTTATTTTTGCATGAAAAGTAAGTTCTAGGATATTTTTTAAATTTTTTTTTTTTTGGTGAGAATTTTGATTAAATGTCTTCATGTCAATGTCGTAATGTGCTACTATAGTTTTGCGGACAAAATTGCGGCGTGATACCATTAATAAACCTTGTTTTTCTATACATTGTTTTTGTATCTTTTTGTTGTCTTCATTTATTATTTGATTTTATTATTTTCATCATCTATTACTATTATTAATAATATTATAATAACCACATTTTTCCATCTAATTTATTAGTTTGTTATATGTAACCACTGTATGTATTAATAATGGTGAGACTTTTTAAATCAATTTAGTGAGGGAATAATTTACTTTTATCCCTAAATTATTATCATCTCTTCTATTTCATCTTTAAACTATTATAATTTCATTTATATAATCCTTAACGTTTTTATTTCAGTTCTTTCATATGATCTAATTGAAAACAGTTTGTCCAATCAGTAATGTTGAAAACTTATTATAATGTGTAAAAATATAATTTTATAATTTGAATAACTTAAAACATATAATCAAACACTCATCTTTTTTTTTTTTTTTTGAATCAGCAAAAAACGAAAATGACCCTACCATTATCCCTTTCCACCTTTTTTTTTTCTTTTTTTTCTTTCTATAATAATAACAATAATGCAATAATTATATGGTGGTGTGGTGTTGATAAAAAAAATAAATAAATAAAAAACAGGTAATGGATTCTGATCTTTCTGATTTAGTGGGAACATCTTTGGCCACAATTGAGTCTTTTAATAAATGATGTGTAACAATGGAAATCAAGTGAGACTGAACAATCATGTATACAATTTATTAATGTCTAAGCAAGAAAAATATAGTAGTTGACTATATATATGATTTGAAGTTTGTATCTGATTTAAATCTATTCCCAACAGAATACGGACACATTAAAAACAGAAATGACATTAACCCATTTACTTTAGGTCTGAAAATTTTTATATTTAGAATATATATATATATATATATTGTTTGAACAACAAAAAAACAGCCATTTATTGATGATAATTGCCATACATACATATGAATTACATCAAATAAAGGAAGAGAAAGTGCAAAAAGTATCAAAGCATAACCGCACGATCTCAACTAGGTTGGCACGCAAAAAATGCCCACTCATTTGCTAGCATACCTCAAGGTTGATGAGAAAACAACTACAAGACGCACATAAAAAACAACAAAACAGTCCACCAAAAAGCAGGACAGCAGCAGAACACCAACAGAGAGAAATACAACAAACGCCCAAAAAACAGGCCAGCAGCACACCAACAGAGAGAATACTTGTTCAGCCAAACACCCCTACTGCATAACTTTGTATACCCCTGCATCTGGTATATATATATAATTATATAATAATGATATTAAAACGTATAATAAATTATTAACCTCACTCGGTTAATCTTATCATCCCTATAACCTAAGTTAGTAAAATCTTATTATATATAATTTTAACTTTAACTAACTATTTTTGAAACCTTAGTGTTTATTATTATTATTATTTTTTTTTTGTTTGTATTTTTATTAATCTAGGAATTATAAAGTATATATTAAATGGATGGATTAATAAGTATGTTTCAAGTGGTGGACAAATGACAAATTCAATATTCTTACATAGATTAGTGACTTTACTAAAAAGTTGCACAAATTTAAAAAGTCCAAAACCGATTAAATCGAACCGATCCTAACCATTTCAATTGGTGAGGTTTGATGGAAGAAGCAATCTATATCAGTGCTCAAAATAATAAAACTGACATTATCGGTTCGGAGTAAAATTTTACCTAAATACCGACCATATCGAACCGATTATATCCCTAACTTTTGGTATAAATGTAATTATCATAACATTATTATACTATTCACTCAAAATTGAAAATAGGTATGTTTGGATCTCACAACTGTTGTGAAAAAAGGAAGAAAAAAATGAAATGAAATTATTTGTATTATTTCATTTTTGTATACAGGGTGATTCTAAGCAAAAACTCAACAATGTTGCTTAAGGCCTCGTTTGGGAACAGGCTAATTTAGTAACTTTTTGGCTATTTGGCTAAAAAGGTAGATAAAAAAAACTTGTATGTTTGGGATGACTTTTTGGCTAATTATGAAAAGATGTGCAAAAAGTAGAGAGAAAAGAGAATCTTTGACTTTTTGGTATGGGTTGTTGGCTTTTTAGCTAATTTAGTAACTTTTTGGCTAATTGACTAAAATTGCCTCTTGCCAAACGAGGCCTAAGTCCTCATTCTCCGCCTAGTTCTGCTTTCATATTAAGTCCACAAATAAAAGTGTTCTTATTATGCCCCGTTTGGTGAGTGAGGTTTGTAGCTAAAAAATTATTACAAATTGTTACATTATTATCTTTATTTTTTGTTTGTATTTTCATAAAAAATCAACTAAAACAATAAATTCTTAAACGGAGCCTTAGCAGGTCTTCAATTCATATTCAAAATTAACAAAAACTTATCTTGCACTCGGTCATACATAATTCCTACCTTAAGTCTCTATCCCTTTAGCTTCCTTTATTTCCTACACTTTTGTGCCATGCCTCTTTTTGAAGCATTTTGTTCTTGCCACCTCCATCTCTCTGAAATTTTTTATAACTTGATATCTGACTTGAAAGATCGATTAATCGAGGGATCAATAATGGGAACCTATACCACCTCACTGATCACCACAATTATCAATTACCATCCACCAACTACAACCTCGACAAAGTAGATAGGTATGTGTAGACATTCCATTTTGACCAACCCTAAGACTTGGGCGCTTTCTTTTGATTATCCGATTATGATAATTAGAATGTGTTTTTCATAAAATTCTCAGTAAGAGAGATGAAATTTAAACTTTAATTCCAACCTTTACACATTTTTTTGGCCAACTATTTTAGACTTGAGAAATATTTAAAAACATCTTGTTTATAGGTTTGGAGTTGAAGGAAATAAGAGGGGATGGAAGAAAACTAGTTTAGGAAAAAAATGAGCATCAAATCATTAAGAGGGAAATGAACAGCCTTCACTAAATTAGGCATATTTCTTTGTACACTTAGAATTTAAATGTGAGGCCATAACCATTAGAAAGTAGACTTTTGGGGCTACAATTTACACCCAAGAACCACCTAAGCCCAACTGCAGACGAGGGAGATATGCCCATTTGAAGTTGGGCTTAAGAGCATATTTTGTTGACCTGGTCCGAGGGAAATGAACAGCCTTCACTAAATTAGACATATCTCTTTGTATAGTTGGAATTTAAATGTGAGGCCACCACCATTGGAAATTAGACTTTTGGGGCTTCAATTTAGACCCAAGAACCACCTAAGTCCAAGTTCGATGAGGGAGATATGCCCATTTAAAGTTGGGCTTAATAGCAGATTTTGTTGACTCGGCCCAAAATAGCAGCAGCCCTATTTTTCTTGGTTTTGGTTCGGTTGGGACACCCCATTTACCTATTTTCTGATCCATTTAAGTGCACCCACTCATCCTTCATTATCTCCACTCATCCCCCATTGTCAAAAAGAAGTTTTGTTTGCATCTATAAAGGAGTATCCCATGCAACCATCTTGAAAATTTGCCCTCCTATCACATTCTTGTCTCCCACCTTGTCTCCCACCTTCTTTTTGACCTTCACTCTCCCTCATTGCTTATATAGAATGATCATACTGTAAGAGAGAGAGAGAGAGGACCACGAAATTGAAAAGAAAATAGTGAGAAAAGGGTAAAAAACGATAGAAAAATTGAGTTTTTGAGCCAAAAATACTTCTATCTTCCATATACACCCCATACCTTCCATAGCTACTGAAATTCCTCATTTTCATATACCAAGACCGCTCCAAAAATTCTGATATAGCTAAAGATCAATTGCCTAGATCATAAGGAAGAGTGTTTAGTGATTGAAAATGAGAAAAACTAGAGAGTTAGCCACTTTCCATACCATAAACTCCATAATTTTGAATTGAGGATTTGAGAATACACTTCCTACACTTGAGGGTGATCAAGAGGAAGTTTAGAAATCAAGAAGTTCAATTTTTCTTTGGAAGGCTTTGCTCGGCCTAGTTGGTCGGCCAACCTATTTGGCCGGTCGGTTAGCTTTTTCTGGACAAGATGGCGTAATCTCCCAATGTTGACCAATTTCTGCCGACGGTTCCAAGGAACATGAAGTTTTATTTTATTTATTTTTATTTTGAGTGTTTTGCGAGGTTTTTATTTTGATGTCATATTCTCCTCATCCCTCTCTAATTTGGTTTGTAATTATTCTTTGAAGTCTATTCCGTTCTTTAACTTTGTTTATTTATCTATGAATATCCATCATATTTTGTCTTTCATTATATTCATGATTTGTTTCATACATCTTGATTCGGCTAATTTTGCATTTGTGGATTTAATCAATTCTTATGTGATTATATGTGCTGCCTCATGTTCTTGAGATGATTCACATGTCATATCTTAGAAGCCAAATCTTTAGTTACATCTCATGAGTGAATTGCATTAGGATTTTGTATATAAGATCATGCATGTTTCACTAACTTTGTTTTGTAGCTTGTTCGCAGGACGTCAAACATGTAAGTTTTTATACTTTAGCATCCCGTTTGTGTGTGTTTTTCTTACTATGTTTAGCATTCTACCATGAGGCTTTTTGCTTATGTGATATAACTCTATGAATGCCAGTGGATGGAGGTTATGTCGCTTAATTTGGAATGATGTTGATTTTCATGTTTGTAAACTCAATTTATTTAGGTTGTACATCTTCAAAACTCTTTGAAAACTACATGAAATCAAGTTGTTCCAAAGTGGGTAACATAGTCTATACTTGTATGCTTCACATAGTAAATTTTAGGATTTACTAAATAATCAAAACATGAACATATAAAGAACTAAAATTCATATCATGGTTAGTAAAGGGTGATCTTTTGATCGGGTGAGCGGGGGTGTTCAATTAATGACCTTCCTCTCTCATACCTAAGGTTCCGAACCGAAACAACTTTGGTTATGACGAACAGTGGCCTAGGTGCGAGTCATGGGTTTCCTACTTTCCCAAAATAAATATTAGGTGGCGACTTTGAGATCTAATGATGCAGTCCATTTTTGACAAAATTGTAATAAAATGGATTTTCAATGATAGTTGCCAAATCTGGACTCTCATCTATGTTTCAAATTACACTTGTGAGACTAGATCAAAGAGATCTCGGGAGTCCGAAGTGTTTAACGCGCGCGGGTACCCCCTAGGCATGTTATAGTTTCTGGCGACTCTGTTGGGGATTTTATGGAACCTTGACTCGAACTCCATGATATGATTTTTATTTTCAATCATATGTTTATTGCATTGCATGCATTGGTACACTTAAAGTCCCTGTGTTGCCCAAATGCTGGTGGGAGCACAGGCACACTTTTTGTGATACTACACCTATCTCTACGTTACTTTGGAGACCTTGTGTTATAATCTTTTGAGATCTGAAGGTTCTTAGACTTTGAAGAGAGGCTTTATTGACTCTTCTGATTTCCTAAAGATTTTCATTGGTTATGACCCAAAGGACTTTTTGGTAATGTCACCTTGACTTTAACCCCTAGAGTAGAGCCAACCTTGCGCATATAGTGAGCTATAGTACCTTTCAAAATTAGGACAGAATGTTTTCCTATTTCTAGGATGTATGATACCGCTTGTTTGAATAGTGAACCCTAGATCATTTCAAAAGATAGGACAGGATAACCCTACCCTCCCTAGGGGCATTTGTTCTCTTTCTTGATATGTGCAATGTATGGGATCGATACAGGAAATCTCCAATTCAGATGTGTGGTTTAGGCATTTTAGTTTGTGGGGTTGAGTTCAGTGTGTCAGCATGAGTTAGCAGTAATTAGTGATTTGTTGAGTCGAAATGCTACTGAAATTTTGATTGAGGGTCCTATTGTTTTTGAAAGGAAGTATGCAAACATAGCTTCAGACAGACCTGATATCCCCCAAGTTTTGTGGGCTTGCCCCGGCAGACTTTGCAAAATCCAAGATCTTGTTGATGGTCAACCAGCCTTAGTCTCTCTCCCACCAGTTACTCGAAGAAAAAGGAATAGACAGTCAGTAGCACCAGTACAAAGCACTCAGCAAACACCCATCCGTTCTCACCAAAGCAGTTCACCAGCATATACATCACTCAAACCCATTTACCCAAGCCTGAGGTGTTCATTCCAGAAAACACGGCCTTGTGTATGATGGATGCACTTGAACCCCAATCATCTCAACCCCCAAAACTTGAACTCCCTAATAGTCTAATTCCAGTCCAACCCACTCCAAAGAGCCCGGCCCAACCAGTTCACCAGGACAAAGTTGGTTCAAATACCTCGCAGGCACCAATAGCCAAACCCACTACTTCTAAGTTGTTGAGCATGATTGAAGATCTTCAGAGCACTGTGGCAGATTTAGCCTTTGGGATCTTGGCTCTGTCATGGACCACATCATGTGCCCGAAATTTCACGTCAAAAAGCTCCCCAATCTTGGGGCGAGCTACAATTGGAAATGGCCAACCCGAAGTATCTTAAGTGTGGGTGATGGCATGTCAACAATAAGTGGACCTTGCTTCGATACAGCCACCCAATCGCTTGGCAAAACTGAAGCAAATGGCAAAAATGAAGCCAGGGCAAGTATTGATCCTTATGCACATCTCCGATGGGCTATTAAGGCTTTAAAAGTCAAAGGGTTGAACAAACAACAAGTGCTTACAGTTGTTACAAAGACTGTGGATGACACTTTTGTCGCTCAGATTGGGCGCATTTTGAATCAAGGGGTAAGCCATAAAAAGGGATGTTGTACCAAAAACACCCCTTCCAGCTCCCGTCCTACACTCGTAAGAGATTATCAAACCCAGTCAACACCTGCCGACCCTTCTGTTAATACTTTCAAGACTGGTGTAGACACCCCATTCTTGACCGTCTTCAAGACTTGGACATCACCGTTTGAACACTCGGTGATCATCCTTGTTTGTGTTCGTCTTGAGTTCCCGGAGGCCTCGGCTATGCGCCTTGCCTCAGGATCTCTCGGCTCGACTGTTTTGTGTCTGGTTTTGCACCAAACACTTGTGTTTTTGCTTTGGAGGGCAGGGAATGGCTTTTGGGCCATCCCCGCACTCCACCGGCCATGGCTTGAGGCCACCGGCTGTGTTTTGTTGCCATCGGCCAAATATTTGGCCGACCGGCACTATAGATGGTCGACCGGCCATCTATTTTGGTCGAATTGCATTTTTGGCTGGCCGATCATTGTTCATCTGCTTTTGCAGATATTTTTTTTGCCAGCTGTACTAGCTGGCATACACTTTGATCCCCTCCATACACGTGTATGGAGGGATTTCCCTCTTGGATGGCTTACTTGAGAAGCTTTACAAGAGGGAAGTTCTATAAAGAGGGGCCTCTTCTCCCTCTTTTAGGTTAGACAATATTTTCAGAGGGTTCTAGTTTTAGGGTTTGAGTTGTGTATCTATCCTATATCTATATCTCCCTCTCTTTTGTGTTTTGTGTGTGTTTTGTCTTACTTTTGTGCATAAACACCCACCATCACACCTTCTTTTAACTACTGAGGTACTAAGAGGCTGTTCTTGAAGTTTTTGGCTGGTTTTGAGCTTAGAGAAGCTGCTGGACCATTGTTTGTGAAGAGGGTCATCAAGGGTAAGAACTTCACCCTTTATTCCCCATTCTTGCATAGTCTTTTTGCCTATCTTGCAACTGTTTTTGAGCTTAACATATAACATAGAAAAGTCTTTTTTTATCTGCCCTAAATAGTTTCTTAAGGGTGTTTTAAGATTTGGGGTTGTTTGACCCCTCTTAAGGCTTGTTTGGCCCTTGTTTTGTGCCATTTTGGTTGAGCTCCGGGACCATTGTATTTGGGCCTCCTCACCACTGAAATCTTGAGGGATTTCAGTGATGAGGATGGTGCCTTGAGGTCCTAAGAAGGAGAGGGCCACCCCCTCTCCTTGTTGTCCTTGAAAAGGGCCATTTTTGCCTCTTTAGTGAGCATCATGTTTAGGGTCATATTGGCCATGCCTTGACGATATTTATGCTTATTATGTTATGATATAGCTCTGTTTTTAGTTGGTTTTGGTATACCATGCTTGCTTAGCATACATGCCTTGTAATGCCATGATTTGCCTCAATACATGCATAGCATTTAGACTACCATGCTCATGTGTTTTGGCTAAGCTTTGTGAAGCTTACATGCATATTTTGATGTGCTAAGGACTGTTTTAGGTCATTTGAGTCATTCATGTCTTGCTTTGTATAGCTACCATGCAATCTCTCTTTAATGCCTTAAGTTTTGGCCTCTCTAGCATGCCATCCTTGCTTTGTTTCAGTGGTTTGGAATCACTTGGTATTTATTCAGACCTCATGATGTGCTTATATGCTTGCATTTTCCATCTCTTTCATGTGTTGAAGAGTTGATGGCTTATGCTCCATGTTTAGGCCCTGTGTGATGCATATTTGTGTGTGTGTTTTCATGCCTTTGTTGCATCATTTGGCCACTAATATTTGGCATGCTTGAGAGCTGCCCATATTAGTTTAAGTCCATCCTTTAATGTCGTCGCATGTTTACCTTGCGTGCTGTTGAATGACCATGTTGCATCTTGTATGCATGACTAGGTTGCATTGCATTTGGAATACTTGTTACCTCAACATGCTCATGTTGCATTAGTCTTGCTTGCATGTTTTGCATCCCATCCCTCTTGATCAAACATGATGGAGGTTGGGGCCCCTTTGTATGTTTTGTGTGCATTTCATTTTACATTGAAATTGCAACTTGGCCTTTTGGCCACCATGCATCAAAATGCGCAATTGATGGCCGAGGTCGAGGACCACGCTCCCTTGAGTCCATAACATGATTGGGAGAGTGGCCATGCATACATTTGCTTGAAATGCATTGCCATGCCATGTTTTGCCCTCTGCTGCTGTCAAAATAGGTTCTGCAGGAATATTGGCCGGTCGACTACATGGAGTGCCGACCGACCAATTATTGATGGCGAGAGCTCAACAAATGGCCGATGACCATCCGGACATGGCCGGTGGTTTCCCACTTGGTCGTGTGCTCCACAGCACTCAGAGAAGCAACCTTGGGAGTTGTGCAATTTTCAGAGAAGCAGAACAGTCAAAGCAGAGGCAGCTTGCTATGGCAGTGACTTCCGAGCGGAATCGAGCACGCATCGCATTGGACCCTCTTCCCGAGTTGTTTATTGCTTAAATTAGATTAATTAATTTGCTTAATTAATTAGGTGTCTGTAATATTTAATTAGCTTGTTAGTTAGTTAAATTGGATTATTCTTTCGGTCCCTCCGAGTGAGGGGCTAACTTGCAATAAGTGTGGGTGCGTGTGTGCATGTCTTCCAATCCCCCACTTCTTTTCCCTTTTACTTACCTGCTTTTGATGGTTAGTATTAGGGCATATTTAAATTAGCATACCTTATGCCATGCATGCGTGCATCCATACATTGTCCTACATGCACCGGGCTCGATACATCATACTAACTGCACTTGTATTTCAATTCCAAGTTGAATACCTGTTAGTGCAGCATTCACATGCCATCATTAGGATAGCCGAGCCTATGTAGTTGCATCTTGTATGTGTTGCATTAGCCATCTCAACATGAAACTAGGATCATGCACATGATTACTAACTAGCTTCTGTTCTGGCTTGGAGTACTCGGTAAGCATTTATGCTTTAAGATACCGTATGCGTGGAGTGTTGCCATAATAGCATGATTACCATGAGGCTAGCTGCTTATGTGATATAACTTGCTTGAATGCCTTGTGGATGGAGGTTGAATTACCTAAATTGGAATAATGTATTAAAACTGTGAGTTTTAAGCCCACTAGATAGTGGCAAAACCATCTTTTCTAAAGCCCACTTGAGGGTGGCAAAACTTGCATTTTAGCCTACTTGCGAGTAGCAAACCATTTTCAAAACAAACATGCAATGTTTCGTTCCAATTTAGGCGATTTGGTCTATACTTGTTTGCTGTGCGCATAACATAGTACATCTAGGCTAATAACCGGAATAAGAACGCATAGTGTTTTCAAAACCCGATATCATGGTTAGTAGAGGCCGATCTTTGATCGGGCGAGCAGGGGTGCTCACGAAGTGACCTTCCCCAATCGTACCCAAGTTCCCGAGCCGAGGCAACTTTGGTGATGACGGACACGTGGCCTTTGGCACCGAGTCAGGGTTTCCAAAATTCCCCCATAAAAAATATTTAGGTGGCGACTCTATATCTGGAAAAACAGTCCACGTTTGGCACTTCTTTCAAAATCAGTTTTTCTCAAAACAATTTGCCGGATTTGGACTCTTTGGTTCAGATTTAGAACCGTGACTATTTGAGAGTCCGAACTGTAGTGAACCCAATATGAACAGAACGGGACTCGTCCTCCCTGGGCGTTCGGGGACGTCTACAACTGGTAACCGCATCTTCAATCCCCTTTACATGACCTTATCTAAAGCTTTCCAAATCTGCATAGGATAAGGCCATCTCAAACCCCTTGATTTTCGACCTCTCCCTGATTGCCTTCCAGGTAAGTATGATGCTATCAAGTATTGCGCCTTTCATCAGCAACTTGGCCATGACACTGATCGTTGTTTTAACCTTCGCCATGAAATTCAAGACCTGATTGACAACAAAGTCATCATCCCACCTAAAAAACCCACAAAATCTACTGATGATAGGTCAATAAACTTGGGGGATAATGCAACTAGCTTTGTGATCGGGGGATAAACCACCTGCTGATTGCACACATTTCGTTCCAAACGTGGTGGATGACACACATTGTTTTAGCAATTTGAGAATGATTTCATTTTACCTTCTGAATTGAGTGTTAAGTTTGAGTTTGATTCCATCCAGTTTGTAGATTTGGGATCTCGAGTCATTCTAGCAAGTCTAAATATGTTGATTTTGGGAATGCTAACCTAGACATCCCTGTCTTGTCTAGGTCTTCTTTGTCATTTTCTTTTGAGTCTGTTGTCATCGCTGAGTCGTAGTTTCTTTTCAATAAAAGTGCCATAGATTCTTCTTACTTTTATGCGCCTTTAATTCATTGCATTGACCAAAAATTACAAAACTTTTTTTCCAAAACTCTGATAAAAATGAAGAAGAAGAAATTCCTCGGGATTTACAAATTTTGATCGACCGAGAGGAAGAGAGGTGTGCTAAGCCCTTGATGAATGAGATCATTTCTATTAATATGGGCACTGAGAAGGATCCTGGCTTGGTCCAGATTGGTTCTATATTGTCTTTGTAAGAGTACGAGCAATTAGTCACTTTGTTAAAAGATTTCAAAAAATATTTTTGCGTGGTCCTATGAAGACATGCCTGGAATTGATCTTGATATTGTACAACAGAGGATCCCTCTCGACTTGATGTTTGATCTCTTTAGCTTTCAAACCTTGATTTAGAATGTTCAATAATCAACCAAAGTATAAAGCTTGCATAGCTGAAATGGAGGTAGCCCTTGAACTAGGGACAACAAGGTCAGATGTGATTTAGATTGGAAGTAGCCCTTGAACTAAGGGCAATAAGGTTGGATGTGATCAAAGATTTAAAACTAGATCGTTTCCCAATGAAGGCTGCCCAGAAAGTCAAAACCCAGAATTTGAGAGAAGAAGGGCAGTCGAGTTCCTATCCACTATACTAGGGGCAAATTCAGGCCCAATTAGCCTAGTCTCTACATCATCATATCTACTGATCGAGTGTAGCAGTCATTCTTATAGATGGCCTGGAGATCTCACATCCAATCAACATGGACAAGCTAAAATGAAAGTACCATCCTTGAGAGGCTCGCTGGGCTGAAAACCCGGAAGGGCGACCCAGACAAACGTTAGAGTAGAAAAAGAAAAAAAAAATAATAATAATAGAAAGTGAAAAAAAAATTTGAAAAAATGAAAAAAGAAAGAAAAATGAAAAAAATGAAAAGCTCGCAAGGTTGAAAACTTGAAAGGACGGCTTTGGCAAAAGTTAGTGCACAAAAGGAGAGTGTCAATACCTGAGTGAACCTTAACCGGAACTACGTTGGCCTGATTCCTATCTTTGGGATACGTAGGTAGCTTCATCTTGAAGTTCGGCCATAATAATTTTTCAACTCATTCATCTTGTCCATGTTTGATTGGTGTATCATTAGTCGACTTGGTTATCCTATTTGCATTTGCTTGGCTCATCTTCGTTATACTCGGTTTAGTTCGGTTCGGTTCAACTTGGCTCCGTTCGGTTCGATTCAGTTTGGTCTAGTCCAGTTTCGCTTGGCTTCATTCGGTTCGGATCGGTTCGGTTCAGTTATCACCATTGCTATGACAAAACCAATTCAGGATTATCTGGTTCGGGGCTATGCATCCCAATGGTTGATTCCATGTTGGTTGGGTAGTGGCCATTTGTAAAAATAGGTTTTGATTATTTTGAATGAAGTTGATTGATTTTGTTGAAAATTATTCCATTTTTGCAAAACTTGGACCATTCTTTGGACTTAAAAAAGGGAAAATTTTCAGTGCTCACAGCTTAGCACATGATTTCAAAATAGAAAATGGAATAAGTATGTTAACCTAACTCTCACGTTGATCAAAACATTTTTACAAAAAAATCAAGAGAAAAAAAAAATCAAGACAATGGCCAACTCTTGAGTCATGAGATTCTATCTTCTCCGGCATAGTCGAGTCGGAGATTCTATCTTCTCCACTGTTTGAGTCATGAGTTCGTTGGCCAACTCTTTGGCTAGATCATGAGTTCATTCGCCAACTTTTTGGTCATCCCATCTGTTTCAATTTCAACCTATCAGGACAAATTGCAGAATCGCTTAGGCTCAATGGTTGTGTTTCAAAGTCATGTTTTTTTACGTTCTGTTAATACCAGTCAGTGTATATAAGTGTGCTTGGATTGTTTTGCTTCGTTTTTCTTTCAGTCATTCTTTGATTTAGGTTAATTTGGGTTAGTATAGAATCAATGTCCAATTCAGAGTTCCAAAACTCAATCATTCTTAAATTCAATTAAAATTGTTTTCAAACTCAAAGTGATATGCTAGTCACGCCATTGATGTGCTAACACGAAACTTAATTTTATTGCAGTCAGCAGATGACATCCCCGATTACAGAGACAAAACCCAGAAAGACAAAAAAAAAAAAAAAAAAAAAAAAAAAAGAAAAAGAGAGAGAGAGAGAGAGAGAGACAGAGAGAGAGTTGAAGCTATACTTGCCAAAAAAAAAAAAGAGAAAACAAAAAAGGAAAAAAGAGAGAGTAGCATTTTCTCAATTTTTTAGTAGTAGCTCGGTGGCGAAGATTACATCGACTTCATTTGCACACAGCTTCGTTTTCTGACTTTACCATCAGCTGCCTTGCTTTATCTTTACTCCTTCGAAGCTCTTGAAGACTCTGCCTCAGCCTTGGTAGAGCTTCCGAAGGAGATTATTCCTCGTCGGCCATCAAATTGGTTGTGCGAAGAAACTCTGAATAGAGCCACAGAGGTGGCCTGTTGTTTTAGTTCTTTGTTTTGCTTTTTTAACGCACTAATTTCTCCTCGAGCATCTTTGTACATATGTTGGAGGAGCGAGAGTTGTGTACTTAGCTGATGTACCTCATACGTCCTATTCTGCAGTCGACGAGACAAGTTGGAGACCGCAGTCACGGTCTCCGCACATGACCTCAGCGTATACGAGTTTGCTTCAATGTCAGACTGTGCCGCCATGATTTGTTCAACTGACATCGTTGGAAAGCTGAAAATAGGGAAAGGAGGAGGAGCCCGTGGTTGAGGTTCAGGGGAGTTGGAATCGGTCATCTCTATCGTGGACTCATTCAGGTCTGGAAAAAGTGTGAGAGAACTGTGTGAAGAGACCATGATAGAGGAGAGTAATGCAAAAGAAAGAGGTTACAGAATAGTGGCAGAGAAAGTTTGCAGGCTTTTGCTCTGCCCACTCTCGCAAGCCTCAACTTAAGAAGAGGATGAAACCAAAGAAGAAGACAAAGAGGGAGGACGGCCGAGACGATCATTGACAATCGGGGCAGGATTGGATAGCCTGTCGGTCAGGCGCCGCAATTATTGAAATCGCACGACAGACACGACACTCGAAGAAGATGAACGAAGAGAGAGTGAGACAAAAATAGGAGAGGTGAGAGAGTTGCATATATATGTGTAGACACCCCATTTTTGACCGACCTCAAGACTTTGATGTCATCGTTTGTGCACTTGGTGATTGCGCATGTTCGTGCTCGTATGAGTTTTCGGGAGTTTCGACTGAGCGCCTTGTCTCAGGGCCTCTTAACTCTTTTCCTTTTGGCTTGCTTTTGGACCATTGCCTTGGTGCCTTTGCCTGGAGGAAGAGAGAGGCCTGTAGGCCACTTTTTGTAGCTGTAGGCTACTTTTTCCTATTGTAGGCCACTTGCAGTGGCCCGTAGGCTAGTTTCGGGGACTTTCGGCTGAGTGCCTTGTCTTGTGGCCTCTTAGCTCTCTTCTTTTTGGTTTGTTTTTGGACCATGCCTTGGTGCCTTTGCCTGGAGGGAGAGAGAGGCCTGTAGACCACTTTTTGTAGCTATAGGCTACCTTTTCCTCTTGTAGGCCACTTGTAGTGGCCCGTAGGCTAGTTTTCGGGGCCTCCGGCTGAGTGCCTTGTCTTGTGGCCTCTTGGATCTCTTCCTTTTGGTTTGTTTTTGTGCCATACCTTGTTACTCCTTGCCTAGAGGGAGGGGAGAGGTTGTCGGCCACTTTTGGTGGTTGTAGGCCACTTTTCCCCCCTGTAGGCCACTTTTCTGCTTTTGTAGATATTTTTGCTGCCAGCTGTGCCAGCTGGTGAGTATAGAATGCATCCTCCATACACGTGTACAGAGGGATTCAAACAAACTCTAAGCTTGTCAAGGAAGCTTTGGCTTGCATTTTCTATATAATGGGGGGTCTCTCCCCCATTTGAGGGGTTCAGATTTTTGGAGAGCAAATTTTCCCCTCTCTCTCTTTCCTTTTAGTGTTTGAAGAGTGAGCTTTCTTCACACCTTTGCAAAGGGACTCTTAATTAAACACCTCTGTCTTGTTGCTGAGGCTCTTGGAGGATTTATTTGAGCTCTCAAAGCTTGGTTTTTGCCTCAGAAATGCCTGTTTTGCTGTGGTTCTTCAAGGGTGAGTAGTTACCCTCTTTAAGCTTTGTTTTTCTTAAGTGTTTAGCCATCTTTGCATGCTTCTTTTGACTTAGCTTTCAACTATAAAATCTTCTATTTTTAAGTGTTAAAAATGGTTTTTTAAGGTCTTGTTGGAGTTAGAGGTGTTCCTCTCATTTTTGTGGCTTATTTTGTTTTGCTTTGTGCCATCTTTTAAGGCCTTTAAAACAACCTTGTTTTGGCCTTTTAACCACTGAATTCCAGAGGAATTTCAGTGGTAGGAAACTTATTTTGAGGTCCCAAATAAGAGGGGGTGGTCCCCCCTCCTCTTGTCTTGATAGCATGTCTTGGTGGCCTAATACATAAGCATGTGTTTCTCTCATTTGCTAACTTAGTCCAAGCATGTTTTTGTGACTTTTTGGACCTGCCCTAACTTTTTTTTGGGTTGGTTTGATCATTGATTTCGTGCTTCACACACTTGTAGTGCAATCCTCCTTGTTGGCCAAACATGCATCATGCTTTATGCCTCTCATTCTAGCTCATGTTAGCTCTATCTCAGCATGTTTTTGCCGTTGATTTGCCATGTCATAACTCTGTTTTGGGTTGGTTTGGTTACCTCTTGCATGCTTCATGTACTTGTAGTGCAATCCTACCTATAAGCCTAACATGCTTCATGATTTGGCATATTATTCTAGCATGTATTGGCTTCATTGCAGCATGTTTTTGGTCATTATTTAACATGCTTTAACTCTAATTTTGGTTGGTGGGGTGTGGTTTTTGTACTTGTAGTGCAATCCTCCTTGTAGGCTTAACATGCATCATACTTTATGCCTCAAATTCTAGCTTGTTTTAGCTCTATTTCAGCATGCTTTTGGCCTTGATTTAGCATGCTTAAACTTTGTTCCAAGTGGTCTTGGTCATGTATGGCTTGCCTTGTAGGGCTATAGTGTAATTGGCTTTGCTAGTCTTGTGTTTTGAGACCCTAGCATGCCTTATTTGTGACATTTGTGTGATATAGCATCATTTGGCATGTAAATCCAGAGCATAAACTTCTATCATACTCTCATGTTCATAACTCTTTCATTGTGTTTAAGAGTTGTGCCTTTATGCCTTGTTTGTGAGCTAATACATGAGCATATCTTCCTTGCCATCTATGCTGCGAGTCTAGCATGTTTTTGGTACTGTTTTGACCTGCTTTAGGTCTAATTTGAGTGGTTTTGGTCACGCATGCTTGGCTTTGCATAGCTATAGTGTATTTGGCTTTGCTAGTCTTGCACTTTGAGACCTCTAGCATGTCATATTTGAGCTTTTTGCATGGTATGACATCATTTGGCATGTTATTTCAGACCATATACCTCTGCCATATTCTTGCATTTATCGCCCTTTTGTTGTGCTTGAGGGTTGAGCCCTATGCTTCACTTGTAAGCCAACTTGCATGCATGTTTGTCTAAGCTTTTGGGCTATCATTTCAGCATGTTGTTTGCATGTGTGTTACATTGCATGTGTTTAGATCAGGCATTAATCCAAACACGAGGAATGAGGGACGTTTCATACTTGAAGTGATGAAACGTGCCTCATTTCTTAGTCGCCGTCCCCTTGGATTGTACATGATAAGGTGGAGGCCTCTTGAGTCTTGTATGTTATTTGTGCATTCATTGACTTGTACAAACTTGGCTTCTCGGCCATCGTGCATTGCGATGTTCGGTTGGTGGCCCGAGAGTCGAGTACCTCACTCCTTTGAGCTTGAAAAATGATAAGGAGGGTGGTTGTACACACATACCCTGCAAACGCCTTGCCTTGCCCCTTTTGTACTCTGTTTGCAGCAAATTTAGAGTATGTAGAAGCAAGTGGCCGACAGCTTCCTCAGGTGGCCGACAATCCTCAGGCTTAGAGGTGGTCCAAAGTTGTTCTGGTTCTGGAGTAAAAGCATCTTGGAAATTGATTCAGTGTTCGGAAATCAAGGTGAATGTAAACAGAGGCATCCGGTGGCAAAGCGACAGATTTTCGGGAGGAAGTCGATCGAGCATGCATGCATTCCTCGCTCCGAGGCTCATTTTAACTACTTTACTTAGATGGTTAACTCGTCGATTGTATACTTAGATAGTCAATGCGTTTAGCTATTCATTTGTGTTTGTAATTAGTTAACTAAATTAGTTAATTAGTTGTGATTTGTAATAGTTAGGTTAATTAGCGCAACTAGTTAGCTCTCTTTCATTCGGACCCTCCGTCGAGAGGGCAAAAGTTGTAATAAGTGTGCGTGTGTGTGTGAATGTCTTCCAACCCCATGTATTTCTCCCTTTTATTTACTAGCTTTCGATGGTTAGTTTTAGGACATGTTTCAATTAGCATACTTATGCTTGCATGCGTGCATCATTCATTCGTCTTGCATGCACCAGGCTCGGCGCATCATTCAAACTGCATAGTATTTCAATACCTATTTGAATACATGTATCAATTGTTGCATTCATATGCCATCTTAGGTAGCCGAGCCTATCTTATTGCATTTTGCGTGTGTTGCATTAGGCATCTTATCATAAACTAGGATCATGTATGATTTCTAACTAGTTTTCTGTTTTGGCTCGGAGTACACTGTAAGTGTTTAAGCTTTTGCATCCTTGCATGTGTGTAAGTGACTGCCATGATAGCATGCTTGCCATGAGGCTATTTGCTTAACTGCTATAACTGCATGAATGCCTGTGAGTGACGGCTTGATTGCTTGAATTGGAACAATTCATCAAAATGTGAGCTTTAAGCCCACTTGAAGTGGCAAATCATCATGTTTTAAGCCCACTTGAGGGTGGCAAATCCGCGTTTTAGCCTATTTGCGAGTAGCATCTTCAAACCATTTTCGAAAAACAAACATGAGATGTTTTGTTCCAAATCGAGCGATTTAGTCTATACTTGTATACTGTGCGCATCACATAGTAAGTTGGCTAACAAATCTGAATAAGAATACATGTGTTTTCAAAATAGCATATCATGTTTAGTAGAGGCCGATCCTTTGATCGAGCGAGCGGGGTGCTCATTTCATGACCTTCCCCTCTCGTATCCAAGTTCCCGAGCCAAAGCAACTTTGGTGATGACGGACAATGTAGACACCTATTTTTGACCGCCCTTAAGACTTGGGCGCTACTAATGGTTTACTTAGTGGTGAAAGTTGTGCAGTGCAAGAGTTCAATTTCTTCGGTAAGAGGAGATAGTCAAATCTCAACTTCATACCCCTTTTTGGACTAAAATGATCTTGATCAAAAGATTTTAGACCTTGAAACCCTATCTTTCAAAATAGTTTTTGAAAAATGATTCTACGATATTCCGACCCTCGCATTTCGTGAAATGTTGCACTTTTTGGTAAACTTAAGACTTGGGCGCTACTAATGGTTTACTTAGTGGTGAAAGTTGTGCAGTGCAAGAGTTCAATTTCTTCGGTAAGAGGAGATAGTCAAATCTCAACTTCATACCCCTTTTTGGACTAAAATGATCTTGATCAAAAGATTTTAGACCTTGAAACCCTCTCTTTCAAAATAGTTTTTGAAAAATGATTCTACGATATTCCGACCCTCGCATTTCGTGAAATGTTGCGCTTTTTGGTAAACCGAGCAAGGACAAAGTGGAAATGAATGAAAGAGAGATGAAATCTTTGAAAAATCTTTCAAAACACCTTGTTTAGGGGTTTGGAGTAGAAGAAAAGAGGAAAGGAGACAAGAAAACTAGTTTGGGAGAACTTCGACATGAATCCGGGTAGGACCAAAACTGAGCGGCTTCACCAAAATAGGCATAAATTTTTTCATAGTAGGAATTTTGATACAAGACTACCACCATTGGAAAGCTTACTTCCGGGGCTTCAATTTGGACACAAGAATCACCTGAAAAGGGGTCCAGACGAAGGAGTTATGCCTATTTGAAGTTGGACTTGGAAAGCAGAATTTTGTCTATTGACCAAAAAAATGGGCTGTCGACCAAAAAAGTGGTCGGTCGACCCAAAAAGGTGGTCGATCGACCAGAAAAAGTGGCTGACCGACCACTAAGGTCCCAAACTCAAATATTTTGAAGATATTTTCCCTCCAACTGTCTTCCAGAACCTCCAGCTGTCCTATAATTAGATATTTCGACCAAGCTCTTGCCTTTTGCTATATAGGAAGCCATATCACATATATTCAAGGGGGTTAGAACAATTTTGAAGGCTTAGAAAATTTGGGGAGCTTCTCACTCTAGAATCCTCTCTCTCTAGAAGATTTGTGAGCAAATTTTTCCCTCTCTCTACAATTCTCTCTTTCTCCTCTTGTTTTAGGCTTAGAAGTGAGAATTTCCTACATTTTTGCAAAGAGACCCTTAACCAAAGTTGATCATCTTTGGGCTAAGGTAGCTTGGGACCTTTTTTGAGCTCCAAAAGGCTGATTTTGGCTCAGATTTTGGCTGGTTTTACTGCTGTGCTTCAAGGTGCTTCAAGGGTAAGAACTTCTTCCTTTCAAGCTTGTTTTTGCACACTTGCTTTATCTCCCTTTTTCCATTGTTTTGTTGTATTTTGGGGCTGGTTTTGAACCATCAAGAACTCTATTTTTAAGGTGTAAAAATGGTAGTTTAAGGCTTGGTGAATTTGGGGGTTGTTCTCCTTTTTTGTTTCTTGGCTTGTGAGGCCTTTTGTGCAACTTCTCACCACCTTCAAATCCAACTTTTTTGGCCTTTTCACCACTGAAAATCAGAGGCATTTCAGTGGTGGAAACCATGTTTTGAGGTCCAAAATAGGAGGGGTTGGCCTCCCTCATTGTTTCTTGCTTGCATGTGCTGATAGCTTATCAAATGAGCATGTATTTCTCCCTTCTTGAGGCTTAGTTTGAGCTTGGTTTTGTGACTTTTAGGACATGATATAACTCTGTTTTGGGTTGGTTTGGCCTCTTGTTGTTTGGTTTTTGTACTTGTAGTGCAATCTCAATCATTGGCCTAGCTTACTTGGTGTTTTGGCCTTTTATTCGAGCATGTGTCGGCTATGTTCAATCATGTTTTTGGCCCTGATTTAGCATACTTTAGGACTGTTTTGAGTGATCTTGGTCCTTCGGGGCTTGCTTGATATGGCTATGGTGCAAGTGCCTTAGCTAGTTTTGAGTTTTGAGCACCATAACATGCTATATTTGTGATGTATGCATGATATGGCATCATTTGGAATGTAATTTTAGAGCTTATATCTTTGCCATACTCTCATGTTTATCACTCTTCAATTGTGTTTAAGAGTTGTGCCTTTATGCCTTGTTTATGAGCCATCATATGAGCATGCATTTTTAGATTCTTGTGTCCAAGTTTCAGGATGTTTTGGCCTCTGTTTTGGCATGGTTTAGGTCTGTCCATAGTTGGTTTAGTGATTTAGGCTTGGTATTGCATACCTCTAGTGTTGTGTCCTTCACTAGCCTCGGTATTCTTGGCTTCTAGCATGCATTGCAAGAGTCGTTAGCATGTTTTAGCATCATTTAGCATCATTTTGCATACCTCAGTGTTGAACTTATGCCATTGCACTCCATTGTTTACTCCTTCATTTGTTTTGAAAGAGGTCTTGAGCCCCTTGTTGGCTTGAGCATGGAATTGAGGCTCTCATGCCTAATGGTTTTAGCCTTCTCTTGAGGGCTTCAACTAACCAAAAGCATGAGGTTTCTTTCATGCTTAAGGTACTTGTGGTTTAGACTATCTTTCCCATTAGAGGACAATCACATTTGGACAAATCAATTAAAGGATTAATTGGTAAGCTTAAAATGTGTAAACAAAATGAGGCCAAGTAAAACATGTCAAGATAACATGCTTGAGTTGCGTTGCATGTGTTTGGATCGGACGTTAATCCAAACACGAGGAATGTGGCACGTTTCATACTCAAAGTGATGAAACGTATAGCATTTCTTGGTTGCCGACCCTCTCGATCATGCATGATAGAGGTGGAGGCTCTTATGTGTTATTTGTGCATTCATTGACTTGTGCAATCTTGGCTTCTTGGCCATCGTGCATTGCGATGCTTGGTTGGCGGCCCGAGAGTCAAGAACCACACTCCCTTGAGCCTGAGAAATGACAGGAAGGGTGGTTGTGCACACACATCTTGCAAATACACTGCTATGCCCCTTGTTGTTCTCTATTGCAGCAAAATTGGAGTTTGGCAAATCAGCTGGTCGACCGACCACAAGGAGTAGTCAACCGACCAGTAAGGGTGGTCGGCCGACTAGTTTTTCTGGTCTACAGCCCCCTTTTCTGGTCGGCAGCCCACCAAAGGGTCCCTGTGTTGGAGCAGAAGCAATCTGGAAGTTTGTGCAACTTTCAAAAATCAAATCAAGTGTAAACAGAGGCAATTGGTGGCATGGCAATGGATTTCCGAGTGAGGCAATCGAGCATGCATATCCCCCTCGCTTCCCGAGGCCGTTCATCTAAATTGTTTTGCTGCTTGGTTCAGTAGCTTAATTTTTTTGTAATTAATTAGCTTAGTGTAGATAGTTATTCAATTTCAATTGTGTTGTAATAATTGCTTAGCTAGAGTAGTTAATTAATTGGTTTGTAATAAGTAGCTTAGCTTAGCGTAGCTTAGCCTATTTATTCGGACCCTCCATCGAGAGGGCAAATGTTATAATAAGTGTGCGTGGGTGTGTGAATGTCTTCCAACCCCATGTCTTTCTCCCTTTTATTTACCAGCTTTTGATGGTTAGTTTTAGGGCATATTTGAATTAGCATACCTTATGCTTGCATGCGTGCATCCATTCATTCGTATTGCATGCACCGGGCTCGACGTATCATACAAACTGTATTGTATTTCAATACCAATTTGAATACATGTTATCAAGTTGTATTCATATGCCATCCTAGATAGTCGAGCCTACTTAGTTGCATTTTGCATGTGTTGCATTAGGCATTGTTGACATAGCTAGGATCATGCATTGATTTCTAACTGGTTTTCTGTTTTGGCTCGGAGTACACTATAAGTGTTTATGCTTTAGCATCCTTGTATGAGTGTATGCTTACCATGAGGCTATGTGCTTATGTGTTTAACTGCATGAATGCCTGTGGGTGAAGGCTTGATTGCCTGAATTGGAACAACTCGATGATTGTGAGTTTTAAGCCCACTTGAAGTGGCAAAATCATGTTTTTCTAAGCCCACTTGAGGGTGGCAAATCCGCACTTTAGCCTACTTGTGAGTAGCACTTTCAAACCGCTTTCAGAAACAAACATGAGTTGTTTTGTTCCAATCCGCGTGATTGAGTCTATACTTGTATGCTGTGCACATCACATAGTAATTTTAGATTAATAAACCGGAATAAGAACACACGTGTTTTCAAAAACAACATATCAAGTTAGTAGAGGCTGATCCTTTGATTGGACGAGCGGGGGTGCTCATTTTAGGACCTTCCCCTCTCGTACCCAAGTTCCCGAGCCGAGGCAACTTTGGTGATGACGGACACGTGGCCTTAGGCACGAGTCAGGGTTTCCTAAATTTCGCAAAAACAAAATATTTAGGTGGCGACTCTGAAATCTGGCAAAGCAGTCTATGTTTGGTGCTTTTCGATTCAAAATTGATTTTTCAAAACCAATTGCCGGATTTGGACTCTTTGGTGATTTATCAGTCTTACATTGCACTTTGTGAGATTAGATTCAGAACCGTGACAGGAGTTCGAACTGTAGTAGCTAAGAACCCGATTCGCGCCCTCACGCGCAGAGCGAGTTCAGGCGGTCTACAGACACGTGGCCTTAGGCATGAGTCAGGGTTTCCTAAATTTCCCAAAACAAAATATTTAGGTGGTAACTCTGAAATTTGGCAAAACAGTCCATGCTTGGCACTTTTTGATTAAAATCGATTTTCCAAAATGATTTGCCAGATTTGGACTCTTTGGTGATTTATCAGTCTGATATTGCACTTTGTGAGATTAGATTCAAAACCGTGACAGGAGTCCGAACTGTAGTAGTTAGAACCCAATTCGTGCCCTCGTGCGCGGAGCGAGTTCGGGCGGTCTACAATATGTGTATATGTATTGTATATTTATGTATTATATACATTTATTCGACTATTTTTGTCACAAGAGTGACTTGGTGAATTGGTTTGATTCGGCGTTTGAGGGTTGAAAGGCTAAGCCTGAGGTCAGAGGTTCGAGCCCCCATAGCAACGAGTGTTTCTTTTGTTTTGTTTTGGTTTTATGTATATATATCTCATATACCTATGTATTATATATATATATATATATGTTTGAATATTTTGACACAAAAGTGGTTTGGTTCAGTGGTTCGGCTCAGTGGTTGAAGACTGGGAAGCTAAGCTTTAGATCAGAGGGTCGAAACCCCGTATCCATGCATTTTGTGTTTTTTCTTTCTTTTTGCGTGTTTTGCATACGCGCACTGACGTCAGCAAACATAATATGCCTTCTCAGTAACGGCATCTTCCCATTGACGGCCGCAAATGGAATATTCCCTGAATCTATATATGTATACCACATGTCCGTATCTGTGTGTATTTTGTCTGTATATGAATATATGTATATCGTATGTACATGTCTATGTCTATGTCCGTATCTATATGTATTTTGTCTATATATGGTATATGTATACGGTATTTGGTTCAAACTACAATTCCTTCTTTCATTCTGTGCATCTATCGCACAATAATCTCACTTCGAGCATCTACCGCACAATTTCAATTCAATTACGCTATCTTGCACATCACACTATCTTGTGCACTCCCAGGGCTTAGGAGACTTTAAATCCTTTAGAGGTGTAGTTCCTTTGGTGTTTGTCGTGCCCAAATGACTTCAGGCGGTCTGGTATAGCCACCTGGCTGTGTTTGCAATGAGTTCCTAGGAGACCAACTGCGACGGTGGAAACTATAGTTTGAATGGCGATGCCTAGAACGCAAATGTTTGGAATTTCAGAGAATAAAGTCTGGTTTAAATACCCAGGGGTGTATCCCTAGCTTGAAATCTGTATGGCAGCCCTGTAGGTTAAGGTAGCCTGTATGCACCTCAATTCTGGATACTGAACCAACCAAGTCTGTCACCCTGTTGGAGAATAGAGAAAGTTGTGAATATGATCAGTAGCTGCTACCTGCAGAGGTTACCCTTTGTCAGCATTTAAGGGCTTTTGAGCTGTGAGTTGAACGTAAGAGTTCGAAGAACACAAGAAGGAGATCCCTACCGTTCCCTGTTAGAGGCATCTTGGCTGTGTTTGTAATGAGTTCCTAGGAGACCAATTGCGACGGTGGAAACTAGAGCTCGAATGGCGATGCCTAGAAGGCAAAGGTTTGGAATTTCCGAGGCTAAAGTCTGGTTTAAATACCCAAGGGTGTATCCCCGGCTTGAAATCTGTATGGCAACCCCATAGGTTGAGGTAGCGTGTATGCGCCTCAATTCTAGATACTAAATCAACCTACTATGTCACCCCGTTGGAGAATAGGGAAAGTTGTGAATATGATCAGAAAGAAAAGCGGCATACGTAACTTCTACATGCAGGGGTTACCCCAAGAAATCATTCTACCATACCTTCTTACACTTGCGTGAGATGCGTTTGGACTTCAAATTTATCTTTGCTCCTTTCACGTGAAACGTGTTAGGATGTGATGTTTACCTGGTTAAAATCTTTCCCCCTTCCGTATGAGACACGGCTAGCAACATCTGTTGATTACACCATTATTTTTCCTCTCGCATGAGACGCGTTTGGATTTATTCACTATTTATCCTCTTGCGTGAGATGCGTTTGGATGTGTTCACTATTTATCCTTTCGCGTGAGACGCGTTTGGATTTGTTCACCATTTATCCTCTCGCATGAGACGCGCTTGGATTCATTCACTTTTATCCTCTCGCGTGAGACGCATTTGGATTTGTTCACCATTTATCCTCTCGTGTGAGACGCGCTTGGATTCATTCACTTTTATCCTCTCGCGTGAGACGTATTTGGATTGGTTCACCATTTATCCTCTCGCGTGTGACGCTTTTGGATTCATTCACTTTTATCCTCTCACGTGAGATACATTTGGATTTCTTCACTATTTCTCCTCTAGCGTGAGACGCGTTTAGATTTATTTACTATTTATCCTCTCGTGTGAGACTCGTTTGGATCTCAAGTTCACTTTCCTCCTTTCGCGTGAGACGCGTTTGGATCTCGAGCTCACTATTCCCCCTCTCGTTTGTGACGCGTTAGGATTGCAAATCGGTTAAAAACATCAGGTGCGCCTATTGTTTACATCGTCTTTCCTCCTTTCATGTGAGACACGTTAGGTTGTTGATTTCAATCGGTTAAAAACATTAGGTGCACCTATTATTTACACCATCTTTCCTCCTTTCATGTGAGACACATTAGGTTGTTGATTTCACTCGGTTAAAAACATTAGGTGCACCTATTGTTTACACCATCTTTCCTCCATTCGCGTGAGACGCGTTAGGTTGTTGTTTTACTCCGTTAAAATACATCAAGTGCGTCTGTTGTTTACATCATCTTTCCTCTTTTTGTTGTGACACACGTTAGGTGGTTGATTTCACTCAGTTAAAAACATCAGGTACGCCTGTTGTTTACACCATCTTTTCTCCTTTCGCGTGAGACACGTTAGGTTATTGATTTCCTGGGTTAAAAACATCAAGTACGCCTTGTGTTCACACCATTCCTCTTCTTTCATTTGTGCAGTATGCACATTTGTATATGATGCGACCCCCCTTTTTCATTTGTGCTGTATGCACATTTGTATGTGATGCAACCCCACTTTCATTAGTGCGGTATGCACATTTGTGTGCGATGCAGCCCCCTCTTTCATTTGTACGGTATGCACATTTGTATGCGATGCAGCCCTCTCTTTCATTTGTACGATATGCACATTTGTATGCGATGCAACTCCTCTTTCATTTGTCCTCTTTCATTTGTGAACCCCTTTTTCATTTGTGTGGTATGCACATTTGTATGCAATGCAACCCCTCTTTATTTGTGCGGCATGCACATTTGTATGCGATGCACTCCCTTCTTTCATTTGTGCGGTATGCACATTTGTATACGATGCAACCCCTCCTTCATTTGTGTGATATGTACATTTGTATGTGATGCAACCCCCTCTTTCATTTGTGCGGTATGCACATTTGTATGCGATGCAACTCCTCTTTCATTTGTGTGGTATGCACATTTATATGCGATGCACCCCTTTCTTTCATTTGTATGGTATGTACATTTTTATGCGATGCACCCCCTGTTTTCATTTGTGTGGTATGCACATTTGTATGCGATGCACTCCCTTCTTTCATTTGTGTGGTATGCACATTGGTATGCACATTTGTATGCAATGCACCCCCCTCTTTCATTTGTGCTTTATGCACATTTGTATGCGATGCACCCCCTTCTTTCATTTGCGCGGTATGCACATTTGTTTGCGATGCACCCCGTCTTTCATTTGTAAGGTATGCACATTTGTATACGATGTACCCCCCCTTTCATTTGTGCGGTATGCACATTTGTATGCGATGCACCCCCTTCTTTCATTTGTGCAGTATATTTGCATGAGGCTTGCCTCACTATATATTACATCTTGCATTGTACACATCATGCATTTCCAAAATAAAAGGAGAAAAAGAAAAAAATTGACTTTCACTTGCATTATCATATTATTTGCATAGTTACATGTTGCATCACTTGGTTACAATCCATTCACATCACCATTTGACACAATTTATGCTGGCTCCCGCTTTTTGGGTTGTAAAAATGACTCGTTTGTACTGGCTCTTTTTCGAGATAAAGAAACTATCCCTTTCTTGGGTTAGTAGTCCAAACCATTATTGGTTAATACCTCCATTTTCTTGGGTTGTTGGTTAAGACTATCGCTTGGTTAATACCTTTCTTGTTTTGGGACCATTCATCGGTTACATTTCGCTTTCTTACGTAGATGTGTTTGGGTTGTATCACTTGTTATGCTTCATATTACTTGTTGTATTGCATTAGTCATGCACTTTTTCAAAAAAGACACAAAAAAAAGGGAGTTCAATTTTCAATTGCATATCATTTGCATTCTGCCCTTAAACTACGCTGGTTTGATTCCTTACAAAGGAATACATAGGCTACCTTCGGGTTCAACCACTTGCATTGCATTTTGTTTGTTTGCCCAAGTCTTATGGCCTTGTCAAAAGGGTCGTCTTCGGGCTTTGACATTCACCCACGTCATGAAATGACTTCAAGCTCTATCAAAGATGGGCAACTGTAGACACCTCATTTTGACCGGTCCTAAGACTTGGGCATTTTCTTTTGATTACCCGATGATGACAATTAGAATGTGTTTCTCACAGAATCCTCAGTAAGAGAGATGGAATTTAAACTTTAATTCCAACCTTTACACATTTTTTTGGCCAAACTATTTTAGACCTGAGAAATATTTAAAAACATCTTGTTTATAGGCTTAGAGTTGAAGGAAATAGGAGGGGATGGAAGAAAACTAGTGTAGGAAAAGAATGAGCATCAAATCATTAAGAGAGAAATGAATAGCCTTCACTAAATTAGGCATATCTCTTTGTACACTTAGAATTTAAATGTGAGGCCATAACCATTAGAAAGTAGACTTTTGAGGCTACAATTTAGATCCAAGATCCACCTAAGCCCAACTATAGATGAAGGAGATACGCCCATTTGAAGTTGGGCTTAAGAGCAGATTTTGTTGACCTGGTCTGAGGGAAATGAACAACCTTCACTCAATTAGGCATATCTCTTTGTACAGTTGGAATTTAAATGTGAAGCCACCACCATTGGAAAGTAGACTTATGGGGCTTCAATTTAGACTAAGAACCACCTAAGTCCAAGTCCATATGAGGGAGATATGCCCATTTGAAGTTGGGCTTAATAGCAGATTTTGTTGACTCGGCCCAAAACAGCAACAACCTTATTTTTCTTGGTTTTGGTTCGGTTGGGACACCCCATTTACCTATTTTCTGATCCATTCAAGTGCACACACTCATCCTCCATTATGTCCACACATCCCCCATTGTCAAAAAGAGGTTTTGTTTGCATCCATAAAGGAGTATCCCATGCAACCACCTTGAAAATTTGCCCTCCCATCGCATTCTTGTCTCCCTCTTGTTTCCCATCTTCTTTTTGACCTTCACTCTCCCTCATTGCCTATATAGAATGATCATATTGCAAGAGAGAGAGAGAGGACCACGAAATTGAAGAGAAAAGAGTGAGAAAAGGGTGAAAAAAGAGAGAAAAATTGAGTTTTTGAGCAAAAAATACTCCTATCTTCCGTACACACCCCATACCTTCCATAACTACTGAAATTCCTCATTTCCATACACCAAAACCACTCCAAAAATTCTGATATAGCCAAGATCAATTGCCTAGATCATAAGGAAGAGTGTTTAGTGATTGAAAGTGAGAAAAACTAGAGAGTTAGCCACTTTCCATATCATAAACTCCATAATTTCGAATTGAGGATTTGAGAACACAATTCCTACACTTGAGAGTAATTAAGAGGACATTTGGAAATCTAGAAGTTCAATATTTCTTTGGAAGGTTTTGCTCGGCCTAGTTCGCCGGCCGACCTATTTGGCCGGTCGGTTAGCTTCTTTTGGACAAGATGGCGTAATCTCCGAATGTTGACCAATTTTCGTCGGCAGTTCCAAGGAATATGAAGCTTTTATTTTATTTATTTTTATTTTGAGTGTTTTGCGAGGTTTTCAACCAATTCCTATGTGATTATATGTGCTACCTCATGTTCTTGAGATGATTCACACGTCATATCTTAGAAGCCGAATCTTTAGTTGCATCTCATGAGTGAATTGCATTAGGATTTTGTATATAAGATCATGCATGTTTCACTAACTTTGTTTTGTAGCTTGCAGGACGTCAAACATGTAAGTTTTTATGCTTTAGCATCCCGTTTGTGTGTATTTTTCTTACTATGTTTAGCATTCTACCATTAGGCTATTTGCTTATGTGATATAACTCTGTGAATGCCAATGGATGGAGGTTATGTCGCTTAATTTGGAATGATGTTGATTTTCATGTTTGTAAACTCAATTTATTTGGGTTGTACATCGTCAAAGCTCTTTCAAAACTACATGAAATCAAGTTGTTCCAAAGTGGGTGACATAGTCTATACTTGTATGCTTCACATATTAAATTTTAGGATTTACTAAATAATCAAAAACATGAACATATAAAGAAACTAAAATTCATATCATGGTTAGTAAAGGCCGATCTTTTGATCAGGTGAGCGGGGGTGCTCAATTAATGACCTTCCCCTCTCATACCTCAGATTCCGAACCGAGACAACTTTGGTTACGACGAACAGTGGCCTAGGCGCAAGTCATGGGTTTCCTAATTTCCCAAAATAAATATTAGGTGGCGACTCTGAGATCTGATGACGCAATCCATTTTTGACAAAATTGCAATAAAATGGATTTTCAATGAAAATTGCCAAATCTGGACTCTCATCTATGTTTCACATTGCACTCATGAGACTAGATCAAAGAGATCTCGGGAGTCCGAACTGTTTAACGCGCGCGGGTACCCCCCGGGCATGTTATAGTATGACTCTTTGTCAGTTAGATTTCTCTGTCTCTTTCTTTGTCTAGCCGAAAAGGTTGCATCCCCTTCTCTTTTCTCATGCTTCTCCTTATGCTCCTCTCAATCTAAAATCACTTTGCCAAATCTCCTTTCATTCTATGCATTCCCTCTTCCTAAACTATATCCCCCCTCTATACTATATTTGAATATATAGTGTATATGTTTTGCAAAGATCAAGTTATTTGGTTGAATTTTTATTTATATATTTTTTATTGAGGAATTTGGTCAAAACTCTCATGTAATAAAACTTTCATGCATGAAAGACAAGCATACAAATTTTTCCTTTAGAAGGCCAACATGTATCACTAATTACTCAATATTTTTAGTGACTAGTTTCATATTTTAAATTTTAAAATGAAATAATTTCTTATCAAATGTCGATTTTTAATAAAAATAGTATTTTATAATCTTCTTGTCGAGATCTATCAAACAAGATTTATGTTGTCCGTGAAATTCTAATATCTATATAGTTTTTACTGTCGAAACTAACATTAAACTATGAAATTTTAGCATTTTATAAATAGTGAAATATCATCACCAAGTCAATATAACTACTACAGTCACTAGTAGAAATATTAAACAAAAAAATTGTTAAAACACTGAAACAATAATGTTTGTAGAGTAAAATTTTATTGTCATTTTTAAATAGAGTGTCAATAAATAAAAGACAGATTACATATTGCTATAGCAAGTTAGAGTAAAATTTCACTGTCACTTTTAAATAGAGCATGAATAAACAAAAGATAAATTACATATTGTCATAGTAAACCACAATAAAATTTTATTGTTATTTTTAAATAAAAAATTAGCAAAACAAAACAAAGCCTACTTATTATTAATCTAACGATATACAAAAACACTATTATTCAATCAAATTCAATAAAATAATAATAATAATAATCACAAGAAACGGAAAAAAAATACACATTGAACAAAGTTCAAAATCTACCTCGATTTTTTTGTGCAATTCAACTGCAATCCAAACTACAACGAAATCCAAACTCGATTATTTTCACCTTTAAAAGCTATACAAGATTGATTTATATGGAGAATGATTGAAGGAAAGAGATGAATGAATGAAGCAAAGACGTATTGCTAGGGAAAGGTCAATAACAACGGCGTGAAAGACACTCGAAGATGAACAAAATCACGACTATATATACCAAAAAGTAAAATCGTTAGGAAAAGTATTAGAATAACAAATTCTAGGGTAATTTTATCTGCATACTATATTTTATTTCAGTATACATCATTTGTGTCCTTCGTATATCAACTTCCGAACAAAAATAAAAATGTTTGAATATTAACTTCTAAACAAAAATCAATTGTACGAACAAAAAAATCGTTTAATAATTGATATCTAAACATCTGTATTTTGTTCTTTAGTGGATCTCCAAATATTTGAATTTTGTTTAAAATTGGTATCTGAACGAAACAAATGTGTGTATTGAAATAAAGTGGTGAGCAAATAGAATCACCTCAAATTTTGCCCTTTACAATAAACATTGCTATTTCTGAGGAGTTTTCAAATTACTAAAAAATTCTTGATCCTTTTGATAAGCAACACGAGTTATTAGGGATTTATGACCAAATTTCCCCTTTTCTTCTTATTAGCCCTAAAAAAACATTGGAGAATTAAAGAAACTTATTAGTCCCAAGAAAATTGAATAACTTAAGAAAACGAGTATTAAGAAAGTGGAAAGATTTTCAGTAAGATATTATGTAAGTATTTATCAAAGTATTAGAAAGATCAGAGATGCCATGACACACTATTAAAACTGTGCAAAATACCTTTCAATTAGTTAAAATTGCACTAACATGTATCAATTCACACCGTTCAATCCATTAACCGCGGATTAAATTTAAATTTTATAATTTGCCTTCGAAACTGCTCCGCTCTACTATAGTTAACACATATATATTTCTTAAACTCTAATGAAATATCAAAGTAAAAACGAGTGTGAGAGAGATTTAAGATGTGAAATTTGTTACAAATTAATAGTTATACATATGAAAAATATTATGCAAATTAGTATTATATATTATGCAAATGCTTGATAATTGATTAGAATATTTTTCAATCCACTAATTTGTCCAAAACCGCTTAAGTCGCGATTTGTCAATCCACCTATCTGTCAATCTGCCATTCGGTTTATAATTTTACTCTCAAATTGTTTAAATCGCACTGCGCACACTCGTACACCCAATTACATCAAAATCTTCATATGATACTAAATAGGGGTCATTAGTGGGACGGGTCGGGCTTACCTGTCCCATAACTATTGTGTCCATGTCTCATTTATTAATAATTTTTTTAAGGCCTTAACCAGTCAATTGGCTGGTATGAGTCGGGCTTATTTAAAAAAAAAAAAAAAATTAAAACCACGTATCACCTGTAAACCCAAATCATATGGGCTGAAATCAAACTGAACTGGGCTACACATTTTTTTATTAGATTTATATATTAAGTTCTACACATTTATTTTTTCTTTTTTTAATAATTCATATGATCAAATTAATTAATACTATTAAAAAAATCAAATTAAAATATAAATTCACCAAATTAACAAATTAGGATGGAATTACATGCAAGTGGGAGAAGGAGAAAAAAATTACCAGCACATTTACACTCCCACAACCTTTCATTTGCATCTCACCACAGACATACTTCCACCTCCCATGTATTTGTAATTTTTTTCCTTTCTCCCATATGTACGCAATTCCCCCTACAAATTATGACATTGACAATGTTATATGTAAAAAGTTGAGAGTTAGGAAGATATTACTAGTCACTGTCAAATTTAATTTTAACAAATTGTATTTTGTGTAATTTTTTTTAAAGTACAATTTACAAGGATAATATAGACTGTCAATATATATATATATATATATATTTTATAAATGGAACAGTATTGATTTTAATGGATTAAAATTGAATTTAATAGTGTTATTTTTTTTGCATAATATTATTATTTGTTTGGATAGGATAATTTGAGTCGGATTGATGGGATGATCGGGTTGGAATTACCCATTCGAGCTTGTACGGGCCAAGTTCATGGGTGGGCTTGGGCTTCAAAATTTTGTCCAAAGCCCTAAATCATCTTCTTTGGGATGGAACGGGTTGGATAGTCAAGTAGGTTGGGACGCGCCGTGAGACAGATTGAATGGGTTGGGTAATATGTCAGGTTTTGCCTGCAGACCGTTTGATGATACTACATGAAAAAAAATAAAAAATAAATAAATAATTTACCCATAAATTCTATATGAGGAAAAATTGATCCATTGAGTCCTAAGAGTTTTCTTATGGACCGATTAGGCCTTTTGTTCTGGAAAGTTATATTTGGGTGATTTTGGTGCCATTTGAATTGACATGAATACTCTTTTGTGATTCATTTTTTTATTATTATTAATGTTTGATTTGGTTTTGGGATGGGTATGGAATGTTGATGTTTCACAAGATTCTTAGTTGAATAACGTTGGTTGGATTGGGGCGGAGGTAGTGGTGCAGTTCTGTTTGGTGGTGTGTTATGTTTTTTCGGTGGCAGTGGTGCTGGTCTGATCGAACTATAAAAAGTGCGTACTAGGTTGTTTGTTTGCTTACATTTTGTATTGGGTTGTTCATGATGTTATTTTGTGTCATACGGTGGTCGTTGATGGTTTCAGAATATTTGTTTTTGGTGTAAGTTCATTGTTGATGTGAAGGTTATGTGTTTGTTGCATTGGTTGACCCAAACCATGCGTTAAAATTTTGCCACCAACATAGGGCATATGGTCACAAAACACAAATTTTATGGGATTTTAATTACACAAGCACATGGAACATTTGGTGAGATGTTAGTTATCACATGGTAACTTCACATTAACCTATATTCTTGCAATGAATTCTGGATATCAAGGCTCAAATAGGGCATGTACAACCCATTTACGAACATGACACAAAATCAATGGAACACTTCAACAAATGTTAGTTTCTTGTTTTCTTCAACTCACATTTAACCTATATCCAATAGTTCTAATTTTTTGCAAGAAATCCGTCCCACAATGTTGCAACGTTGTTATATAAAATCAGACGGGGGGTCTCAACCCATGCGCTAAATCCAGTTGGTTTGTGCAACTTTGAATACTGAAAATAAAACGGATATCACTATTTCTAAGTGGCACACCTTGCCTATCGATGTAGAACTTCTTATCCGCGTGGTTGTATGTTTGTATTATGCGGCACACTGTATCATCACACTTTTTGAATGCATTCAACGTTAAATTGTGTTTACAGATGGCATCAATCATCAGCCAGAAGGGGGTTTTCTTCAAATGTCGAATGTGCCATTCCCCTCTAATTCAACCTCATTTATAGTTTTAATGATCCCAATTATGTTCGAGTAGTACATTAGTCTCGCTAGCTCGACTACCGATTTTTTCACCATCGGAACAATTGGCTTCTTGTTTTTAAATGGCAGTTTGCTCTGTCTCTTCACTGCCAATTTTGTTGATGTGAAACCAGAAACCCTCAAATCACATGCTACACCACCAGTTCTCTTCCGGGGTGACTGTCTTTGCACACTACCTGTAACAATGGACATGAGATGATAGTTTACCAAGTTAGGTAATTGCCATGAATGCATGACATATGCTTCGTAGGTACCTCTAGTGTAATGGAACATAAACAAGATATTGACTAAAACAAGAAATTTGTTGTGTTGACATGGTTTAAACGTCAAAGTATAAGCATTAGTAGCATTGTTAATGTCACATGCATTTCCAAACACCATGTCAATGACCAATACACATCGACTGCATTGATAACGTCATAAACGATTGCAAACGCTCGTTTCTAATTATGGAGGTGGGGTTGGTAACAACAATACCAGAGGCACTTTTCCACAAATTCAACATTTATTGACCATCTTTTGACAAATTGGTGTGTGTGTTCAATTGCCACAATCAGGGATACTGAGACATCGCAATCCCAAATTGGTGGATCATTCAGACATTACATCATACTGTCACATTAAACAACCCACTCAAACAAAGTCACACGTTATGCAAAAATCATGGACGAATACATGATTATAATTTGTAAAGTAAACCAATAACACCCTACAAAATATGTACATTATGTTCCCAACACACAAATTATTCAAAAAGAATGTCGAACATCCCTAAACCACAACACAAATTCATCTCCACACTGTCTGAACCCCATATTATTATGGTGGGATGTTGATGTCAAGTTCCAAAATATGTACGTTATGTTCACAAGACATAAATTACTCAAAAGGAATGTCGAACACTCCCAAACTAGATCACAAATTCATCACTACACAGTCCAAACCCCATATTATTGTGGTGGGATATTGATGTCAAGTCCTAAACCATGCATCAAAATTTTTCCACCAACACAAGGCATATGGTCAGAAAACATAGATTTCATGGGATGTTAATTACACAAGCACATGGAACATTTGTTGGGATGTTAGTTGTTACATGGTAACTTGACATTAGCCTATATTCTAGCAACAGATTCTAGATATCAAGGCCCAAACAGGGCATGTACAACCATTTACCAACATGAGACAAAATTGTGGAACACTTTGAGAAATGTTAGCTTCATGTTACCATCAACTCACATTCAACCTACAACCAATAGTCTTAATTTGGGTTGACATAGAGATAAACATCATCATTATTTCCACCAATTACATACATACACATTCACGCCACAAACACGAAATACATAAAAAATATACAGGCATATCGAAAACACATCACATCTCATGAATGAACACTAACCCAGGCATTCCTAATTACGGCTATCGAAATCACGAAATACATACCTTCACGTGTCATTGTCATTTGTTCTCAATACCAACACCACGATCGTCGGATGTATTTCATGCCTGATTATGGTGTCACTGTACTCACACCTCGACATCGTCAGTCACTTTTCCACCAACCCGTACACCGTTGTTTTACAATGTTTCATTTGGGAATGTATTTAGGATTTGTCCAATTTAGGGTTTGTGAATCACATCTTTTGGAATGTGGAATTCTTAATTAATAATGAAAATCTATCATTCCCATTTACATTTCCACCAAAACCACCATGATATTGATCAATGTTACACCAGTCTCCAGACTCTTTCCATTTCTACAACATGAAATGTGAAACCCAATATATAAATAAAGCCTCAAATATGTAATTTCGCATAGGATAAAATAGCACATTTCTCCCTTAGTATTATATACACACGTTACTTTATAGTGTCCTCATGTATAAAATCCACTATAATGGGACTTTTGGGTCTATAAGAAATAATGGAGGACTAAATAGTTCATAAGTTCTCATTTTGGGATTTATTGGTACATCACCCACTATTTTATATTTAAACATATATTATATATATATATATATATTTTTTTGATGACCTGGTGTCCGGGCTACCTTACGCATACCTCGACTAATCTCAGGACTTATGCAAAGCATCTTCTTCACGTGGATCAGACAAATCTCGTGTAGAGCCTGAGCATGGCCTCAAAGAGGGGATTGCTCCTAATAGGAGTTGAACTTGAAACCTAAAAGGAGCACACCCCTTGGCTCCAAGTTCCACCCACTAGGCCAACCCCTTGGGTTATATATTAATGTTAAATGACATGTTTATCTTATTCAAATATAAAATATAAATGCTAGAATGCAATTAATCAAAGAGATAATCAAAAATCAATTAGACATTTTAAAATTTATCTGTCTATTTGGCTAAAACCAACACTGCATATAGATCAGACTAATATAAAATTTATATTTAGAAAAATATAGTGTACTTATGTTAAAATTTTAAGATGAGTTATAATTTCTTCATAAATATAATTTATGTGTCTTACGAACATACGTTAAATAAACTATTTCTTTATTACCCAAGAGGTCAATTTAATTAATCCATCCATCAAAACTAAAGAGAACAGGGCATCCTTGTTTTGTAAATGGTCCTTAATTCCAAAACACTTACCAACAATGCAAGCATTTTGTAATGGAAATAACAGACTCATATATATACACAATAAAACAGAAAGAAAAACCATTCTAAAGATCCTTTGTAATTAGAAAAAAATGATTATAGCTAAAAGTTCAAATTCAAAAGCCCATGTAAAGTCAAAAATGCAAAAGCATACACGTTGGGAGAGAAAGAAAAAACAGTAATATAATGACAACCGTATTTGTTTACCATCATATGTAACAAGAATGTATTGGGTAACAAATATGATTAGTGAGATCCATTAAACTACTACAGTATTATTTCATAAAATTTTGAACAAATTGTTTTAGGAAAAAATGACCCATTCTTAAAATAAGTAAAACCACACTTACAATCCCTACCACAAAGACAAGACAATGTTAATATTTGTAACACCCTAATTTTTATACCCAAATGATAATACAATAACCATGGTTCTTTAAACTAAATCTGAAAATAAATCCCCACACTTGCATTACATGATACAAATAGTCTTCAGGCACTAATACATTCACTTCAAATCAAAATAACATAAACAAATAGATACCCCCCAAGGGTTTACAAGTTTCCAAGGCTTAGGCCTGGTTACATAAATGGTTATTCAAACTTATACAAATACAACCCTTGGCTTACAAACAGAGTTACAGCAAAATGAGAGCCTTATGCTCTCAACACATATTTCCTCACCTTTAGTTAGGCGGAATCACCACATCTTTTCCGGCACAAAAATCCCGTAGAGTGAGCATAAAGCCCAATAGGAAATCCTTAACAAAGTATATACATTTTTTTCAAGTCTCAAGAGATGAATGCACATGCCATGCTATGTCTTTTTGCAAATAAATCATATCTTCATCTTTTGAAAACCATCATGCTCAATGATGCCACGAAATGTCTACTGTTCAAAACTTAACAATTTAATTCAAGGGGCGGTAAATACAACTCTGGAAATCCCTAGGTCGGTGTCTGCAAGTAGACTATACGAGTACTACCAAATTGTCATTTTTACCGGTATTAACCGGAAGGCTTGACACCTATCTGCGCGGGTTTTTGGTCTTTCACCCCGGACTCTCAGGCCAACTTATTCAATATCACCTACATGACATATCAAGACTTACCAATGTATTCACCCCAAAACCATTCCATGAAAACTTGTTTCTCAACATTCTTTTCTCAATGCAAGTTTTCAAATCAACTTTCAAAGTTTAATGTAATCAAATGAATTGATATGCCAATTTCACAAGATGAATATAAATACTTTTATTCCAATTCATCATCCAAGGAATAACACAATTCTCTCTTCTCAAGTATCCTCAACAATTAGTCACTACAAGACTATTTCAATGTTTTGAACAATAATATTCAAAATGAACAACAATTCTCATATTCCAAGAAATTCATCATTTATATAAATACAAATAAGAAAATTTTCCAAACATCCATTTATTTTGACACACAAAATAAATATAACAATATCATTCATGGATTTTCAATCTCTTTTCAAAATCTCCAATTTCTAGGTTTTCTCACCAAAATTGTACAACTCAAATCTTTTGAAAGAAAACTTTCCAAAATCATCTTTTCTTTAATTAACGAAGATCAAAACCCATAAGATCATTTTAAAAGAGCAAGAGACAAATCCACTTTCAAAATCGCTCAACTTCTTAAATCAACAATCAATTTTCAAAGCTATCGAATGATGATTTCGAAAATTATCTAGATCTTGCAAATATATATATATATATAACTCTAAGAAAATCCCTACTCAAGTATTGAAGAAGAATTAAGATGAAACCCCAAAATCAACGATGCCTAAACTCGATATCCACCACATACAACGAAGCCCTCGAGATGATAACCTACTTTGATGAAGAACTTAGGTCTAAATACCAATGGATTTGGAGAAATTAGAGAGAGAAGATGACTTCTAGAGAGAGAAGTTCTAGATCTGAAATTCTGAAGAGTTTTAGAGAGAGAGAGAGAGAGAGGGAGAACGGAAAAACTGATTTGAAATATTAGATTCACGAACTGATATAACATGGTCTGCTCGAGCGTGGAAAACCCCGTTCGAGCGTCAGACACAGCCTCCCGCTCGAGCACAGAAAGCTCTACATGAACGTCGAATACACTTTCCCAATATTTTGGTAGACATGTCAAACTTCTAGAACCAAACATTCTCTACTTGGGCGCATAAACGGCTGCTCGAGCGGACAAGCAACTACGAATGCATTTTGCATTTTTGCTTCAGGGGCGCTGCCACTCGTCCCTGCCTAGGCGCTGCCTTGGACCCGCCAAGAGGCGCTGCCCCCTGGACCACCGCCCCCTAGACCGCCGTGAGCTGACTGGGTAGCTCGATCCCTGGCCTACTCAGCGAAGTGGCAAAACATGAAAGAATTCACTTCTGATACAACCTAACAAGGCACAATTCGGGTTGGATTCGCATCTAAAGGTTTGGAGACTTTACCTGTTCCAAACACACCACTACAACCGGATAACCAAAATAAGGGGAATACAGGGAAAATAAGATATGAAACACTGTTCAAAATCATACCAACACGAGCCCGAAACACCACACAGAGACGGGTCAAAACTGGGATCGCTACAACCTTCCCCCCTTAAAGAATTTCGTCCCCGAAATTTCAAATCAAAGTACCCAAACAAAGGGGTTTCTAGCGATCAAAACCACACTATTTCATTTTCAAATCATAATACTAACTCTCAACCAAATTCCACAATTTCCACCATGGTTATCTCATTAACAACAACCTCCCAAATACGCATAAACATGAAATTTCTCAAAAAGTAAGGGTAACTCTGAACAACCTTATGCTTAAAACAACAACGCACATATGAACATGTGGTTAACAACTTTAAATACGTTTCCCTCAACACTAAGGAATATTACAAAGAAAAGCAACTTAAGCATTTTCAAACAAATCTGGATATTTATAGCGGACTTCCGCCTCCTGTTCCCACGTCGCTTCTTCAACCCCATGGTGTCTCCACAACACCTTTACCAACAGTATAGTTTTTCCCCGTAGCACTTGCTTCTGGGTATCTAATATTTGAATCGGTCGTTCTTCGCAAGAGGCATCCTTATCTACCTCCAAGTCAACCCAATCAAGCACATGAGAAGGGTCGGGTTCATACTTCCTAAGCATAGATACATGAAATACGTTGTGAACTCCCAAAGGTTGTGGCGGTAAAGCTAAACGGTATGCCACTTCCCTAACTCGCTCTAAGATCTCAAAAGGCCCAATGAACCTTAGAGATATTGTACCACTCTTACCAAATCTCATCAAATCCCGCCTTGGTGAGATTTTAAGAAACACATGGTCACTAACTTCGAAAGATAAAGGTCGTCTCCTTTTATTGGCTTAACTCTTTTGTCGGCTTTGGGCTGTAGCTAACCTCTTCCAATGAGAACAACTTTCTCGGTTGTCTCTCTAACAATTTTCGGACCCAGTAACGGTGCATCACCCACTTCGGCCCAAAAAATCAGTGATTTACAAGGTTGGCAATACAAGGCCTCAAATGGTGCCATACCAATACTAGCTTGGTAACTATTGTTGTAAGCAAACTCAATCAATGGTAAGTGCCTTTCCCAAGGCCCCTTAAAATCAAGGACACAAGCTCTAAGCATGTCCTCTAAAATCTGAATGGTACGTTCCAACTGTCCATTGGTTTGAGGATGATAAACGGTGCTAAGAGTCAACTTAGTTCCCAATGCCTCTTGAAGGCTTTGCCATAACTGGGCAGTAAAGTGAGGATCCCTATCCGACACAATAGTCACAGGAACTCCATGAAGTCGAACTATCTCTCTAATGTACAACTCTGCCAAATGTTCAACTGAGTTGCTGGTGCACATCAGAATGCAATGGGTAGACTTAGTCAACCTATCAACAATCACCCAAATGACGTCATTGCCTTGTTGTTTTCTAGGAAGCCCAACTACAAAATCCATAGTAACACGCTCCCATTTTTCCATTCGGCTATCGGTAAGGGTTGTAACAAACTTGCTGGTCTTTGGTGTTCGGCCTTTACTTGTTGACAAGTAAGGCACTTCGATACAAATAAAGAGACATCCCACTTCATACCCCTCCACCAAAACTGATGACTAAGATCATGATACATTTTAGTGCCACCCGGGTGTACCGCAAGGCATGAGTGATGGAACTCTCGAAGTACCTCCTCTTTACAAGATTTTGGTACAAATAAACGGTCTAGGTAACATGCACTCAGATCCGAGTGAACGTTCAAACCTTTCTCTTCCTTTCCATTGGAAATCTTAACACGGATTGATTCCACATCACGGTCTCCTTGTTGTGCCTCTATGACCTTACTAATCAAGGTAGGTTGAGCAGTGAAAGTAAACAAGGTAGCACTCTCGCTGGACTCACCCAAGTGCAAATCAAACTTGCCAATTTCACCTACCATAACCCATTCCCGAATGGCCACACTTGCCAAACTACTCACAGATTTCTAACTCAAAGCATCGGCCACCACATTGGCCTTCCCTGGATGATAGTGTAACTCAAAGTCATAATCCTCCACAAATTCCATCCACCTCCGTTGGCGTAAATTCAAGTCTTTTTGAGAAAACAAATATTTTAGACTCTTATGATCAGAGAAGACTTCAAACTTCTCACCATACAAGTAATGCCTCCAAACTTTCAAGGCAAAAATCACCACCGCTAATTCTAATGACTCACAGATTTTTCTCATGAGTCTTCAATTGTCGTGAACTGTAGGCCATAACTTTTCCCTCTTGCATCAACACACAACCAAGTCCATCCCCGGACGCATCACAATAGACAGTGTAATTTAAACCCCTTTCCGGAATTATTAAAATCGGTGCGGTAGTCAACCTAGTCTGAAGTTCTTTGAATGACTTTCACAAGCCTCACTCCACGCAAATTTGATACCATTCCTAGTCAACCTTGTCAAAGGTGCAGCTAGTCTAGAGAAGTCCTTACAAAGCGTCGATAGTATGCTGCTAACCCCAAGAGACTTCAAATCTCAAAAACATTCTTAGGTTGTTCCCAATCATGTACTGCGTCTATCTTTGAGGAGTCTATAGTCACTCCTTCACTCGACACTACGTGCCCCAAAAATTTCTCCTCGGTGAGCCAAAACTCACACTTATCAAATTTAACATACAAATGGTGCTCCTTAAACAATTTAAGCACTACCCGTAAGTGAACCTCATGTTCCTCCTCGAAGGTTGAATAAATTAAGATGTCGTCCACAAAGACGACCACAAAAAGGTCCAAGTATTCTCGGAAGATTTGGTTCATCAAATCCATAAAGGAAACCAGTGCATTAGTCAACCCAAAAGGCATTACAAGGAATTCATAGTGGCCATAACACGTACGAAAGGCCATTTTCTAGATGTCCTCCTCCCGGACTCTTAATTAATGATACCCTGACCTCAAATCTATCTTTAAGAAGCAATGTGATCCTCTAAGTTGGTCAAACAGATCATCTATTCTAAGTAGAGGATACTTGTTCTTAATGGTAACCCGATTCAACTTGCGGTAATCAATACACAACCGCAATGACCCATCTTTCTTCTTCGCAAAGAGAGTCGGCGCTCTCCAAGGCAATGTATTAGGGCAAATGAAGCCCTTGTCTAAAAGTTCTTGGAGTTGAATCTTCAACTCATGCAATTCAGCTGGTGCAAATCTATATGGTGCCATGGAAATCGGTGCCGTGCCAGGCACTAATTCAATGGAGAAGCGACCTGTCGGTGGGGTGGAAAACTAGTAAGATTCTTGGGAAAGACATCCAAGTATTCACAAACTACCCTTGGCAATTTAACACGAGCCTCGTCACTCTCACTATTCAAGAGAGTTGCAAGAAGGCCACTAAGCTTGCTCTTACTACGAGGGTCAAATACTGGTGACAAGACCTTATTAACTCAGTTCCCCAGAAAGTAAAAATAATCACCACCTGAGGTGCAAACTGTAACTCTCTGACGGTAACAATCTATCACAGCTCGGTACAAACATAACCAGTCCATGCCTAGAATGACATCAAAACTCGACATGTCTAGCAATACAAAAGCAAACGGAAGTCGACGCCCGGCGACTTCTATCTCATAATCATGACAACCCCGGTCTAAATCAATCATACCCCCAACAAGTGACTCTACTCTGAGTGGAGACGCTAACTGTGCCACCTCTAACCCCAATGCAGAAACAAATGCAGCAGATATCAATGAATGAGACGTACCCGTGTCTATCAACACATTAGCTAAAGTATTGCACACAACAAAAATACCTTCTCATAACTGAGGATCCCGATAACTGCTCTAGCGTGGTAACAACATACACACGCCCCTATGGCCCCTGATGAACTTGTTCCTCTCTCAGAGCATAGGCCTGGTGCACCGACTGAGCCGAAGCGGCTCATTGGTTAACTCGTGAGGTCTGAACTGAGTGAGCTTGCTGGTGGCTCTGAGTCTTCCTCGACCCTGATGCGCTAGATGTGCCTCCCAACTGTGGGAAAGTCCTCTTCATGTGCCCCGGCTGACCACACTGAAAACAAATAGACCCTTGACATCTATTCTAGGACTGAGATTGACCTTGAGATCGATTAGGTGGTGGTGGTGGTAACATCAACTGCCCTCCTCCCTTCTGTGGGAATGCAAAGGCTTTGTGACCCGGTTGGCCACACTTGAAACAAGAAAAGCCACTCTGTGTACTCTTTCCTGGGCCTAAACTAGGCAAAGGAAAGGTAGACCTAGACTGTTGAGGTTGGGACTGGGATGAGGAGTTGCCTCTGCTCCTCTTATTCTGCCTATAGTCCCCCTGTGGTTCCTGGCCCTTAGACCTCGAACCCCGAAGTCTCTCATCCTCAGCCTGTATTATAGTCTCTACATGTGCCGCCGCCTCCACAAGATGGGCATAGTTCCGAATCATGTTTCCGGTAACTTTGTACAAGATCTCGGTTCTTAACTTCTTCTCAAACTCGATACAACGGCGCACTTCCGTTGCCACGAACTTCGGTGCAAACCGGGACAGATTAGAAAAAATTATCTCAAACTCGACCAAAGACATGTAATTTTGTTTGAGGTCTAGAAACTCTTGCCTCAATCTCTCTCTAGCAGTGGGAGGTAAGTACTTATCTTGGAAAGTAATCATAAATGCTTCCCATGTCGGTTCCACACTACCCTTGCCGTACTTCCACCATTGACCCGCATCTCCTTTTAGGTAGTAACTCGCTAGGGTCACCCTTAGTTCACTATCTTCAATGTGAAACATCTCAAATATCTTCACTGTTTGTTCGAGCCACTCATCCGCTCTCTTGGGCTCGGGGCCACCAAGGAACTCATCCGGCTTGGCCCGTAGAAATTCTTTAGTAAGGAAACTAGACCTTGCCTCAACGGTGTTCTCTTGGGCTTGGTTCTTAGCCCTCAACAAGTTCATAGGCACCGCTATTTCTCAGTCTAGGGTCCTCATTGCGGTTTGACCCGCTTGCTCCACTTGTTCGGCCACATTAGCTTAGCCTGACTCTTCCTCTTGTATCAGAATCCCATGGACCGGTACCTCATGCACACCTCGACGAGCCCTACCACGTCTCCCACCTCTACCACCACGGGTTTGACCTCTTCCTGACATCCTAATAAGGACACAAGAGAAATAATTCAGCACACTAACTCATACGTACTCGCAACTTAACTCACATATTTGACCGCAACAATGCTATACATTCCTCTACCATATAACAATTAAATTTCACCCCGCATAAGCACTTAGTTATGTAAACATATACAGATTATACTCTTATCATGAGATTCGTCCCACGAAAAACCAAGAATTCTTAGTAGAATGAGTATTGATCAAGTACCCTTCTAATATGACCTCAAGGAATTTAACAGGCGCAAACAACATCCAAAAAGTCCAATCCCATACCCATTTAGTCACATAAGCATGTTATCACATAGTCACAAAATGCATAATACTTCCTAAGCATGCTAAATGAACCCATTGTGGTTAAACAACCACTTCTCACGAGCTCCAAGTATTCAAACTCGATAGCTCTGATACCAAGTTGTAACACCCCACTTTTTATACCCAAATGATAATACGATAACCATGGTTCTTTAAAGTAAATCTGAAAATAAATCCCCACACTTGCATTACATGATACAAATAGTCTTTAGGCGATAATACATTCACTTCAAATCAAAATAACATAAACAAATAGATATCCCCCAAGGGTTTACAAGTTTTCAAGGCTTAGGTCTAGTTACACAAAATGGTTATTCAAACCCACACAAATACAACCCTTGGCTTACAAACAGAGTTACAGTAAAATGAGAGCCTTGTGCTCTTAACACATATTTCCTCTCCTTCAGTTAGGTGGAATCACCACATCTTTTCCTGCACAAAAATCCCGTAAGGTGAGCATAAAGCCCAGTAGGAAATCCTTAACAAAGTATATACATTTTGTTCAAGTCTCAAGATATGAATGCACATGCCATGCTATGTCTTTTTGCAAATAAATCATATCTTCATCTTTTGAAAACCATCATGCTCAATGATGCCACGAAATGTCTACTGTTCAAAACTTAACAATTTAATTCAAGGGGCGGTAAATACAACTCTGGAAATCCCTAGGTCGGTGTCTGCAAATAGACTATACAAGTACTACCAAATTGTCATTTTACCGGTATTAACCGGAAGGCTTGACACCTATCTGCGCGGGTTTTCGGTCTTTCACCCTAGACTCTCAGGCCAACTTATTCAATATCATCTAGACCACATATCAAGACTTACCAACGTATTTATCCCAAAACCATTCCATGAAAATTTGTTTCTCAACATTCTTTTCTCAATGCAAGTTTTCAAATCAACTTTCAAAGTTTAATGTAATCAAATGAATTGATATGCCAATTTCACAAGATGAATATAAATACTTTTATTCCAATTCATCATCCAAGGAATAACACAATTCTCTCTTCTCAAGTATCCTCAACAATTAATCATTTCAAGACTATTTCAATGTTTTGAACAATAATTTCCAAAATGAACAACAATTCTCATATTCTGGGAAATTCATCATTTATATCAATATAAATAAGAAATTTTCCAAACATTCATATATTTTGATACACAAAATAAATATAACAATATCATTCATGGATTTTCAATCTCTTTTAAAAACCCCCAATTTCTAGGTTTTCTCATTAAAACTGTAGAACTCAAATCTTTTGAAAGAAAACTTTCTAAAATCATCTTTTCTTTAATTAACGAAGATCAAAACCTATAAGATCATTTTAAAAGAGCAAGAGACAAACCCACTTTCAAAATCGCTCAACTTCTTGAATCAACAATTAATTTTCAAAGCTATCGAAGAATGATTTTGAAAATCATCTAGATCTTGCAAAAATATATATATAACTCTACGAAAATCCCTACTCAAGTGCTGAAGAAGAATTGAGATGAAACCCCAAAATCAACGATGCCTAAACTAGATCTCCACCGCACACAACAAAGCCCTCGGGATGATAACCAACTTTGATGAAGAACTTAGGTCTAAATACCAATGAAATTGGAGAAATCAGAGAGAGAAGATGACTTCTAGAGAGAGAAGTTCTAGATCTAAAATTCTGGAGTGTTTTAGAGAGAGAGAAAGAACCAAAAAAGTGATTTGAAATATCAGATTCACGAACTGATATAACATGGTCCGCTCGAGCATGGAAAGCCCCGCTTGAGCGTCAGACACAACCTCCCGTTTGAGCGCATAAAGCTCCGCTCGAGCGTCGAATACACTTTCCTAGTACTTTTGCAGACAGGTCAAACTTCTGGAACCATAAATTCTTTGTTTAAGTGCATAAACGGCCGCTCGAGTGGACAAGCAACTTCGAATGCATTTTGCATTTTTGCTTTTAAGGGCACTGCCCCCCGTCCCCGCCTGGGCGCTGCCCCCTGGACTGACCGGGCAGCTCGATCCCAGACCTACTCAACGAAGTGGCAAAACATGAAAGAATTAACTTTTGATACAACTCTGCAAGGCACAATTCGAGTTAGATTCGCATCTAAAGGTTTGGAGACATTACCTGTTACAAACACACCGCTACAACCCGACAACCAAAATATGGGGAATACAGGGAAACTAAGATATATAACACTGTTCAAAACCATACCAACCCGAGCCCGGAACACCACACAGAGACGGGTCAAAACCGGGATCGCTACAATATTTGACCTTGATGTGTAGTATTAACAATTAAAACATTTCAAAAGCACTTAAAAAGAGTTTGTTGTCAAAAAGAATAGTAGTACCTAATTTTGTATATTCATCTACAGCCGGCCCAGACTTGGCTTGCTCTTTTAGTTCTAGCTCACCTACCAAAAATATATATTTTCAGAGTTTGCAAGGTGAAAGAGGTAAGGCCTCTATTATGTACACAACCAGAAAACATGATTCAATCCATGTACATTCACCCAAAAGGCATTGCAAATATTTTTCAACATTCTGTAAAGTTCCTAAACAAGCTATAACCTAGCCAAAAATTGACTAAGTGATATTTTCAACTTTCAAGACTTAATAACACCACTGGCTTCTGAAGCATAAATGTTCCTTCAAACACCTTCATCTAAAAAAATTGTTTTTGGCATTTCAACAGCTATAGGACAAAATACCACATTAGTTAATTTATTTATTTATTTATTTTTGGGTGGAGGGGAAGACAAGAAAAGTAAAAATCTAAAATGTTCACACCTCATCTTCGAAAATCTTATTGAAACCAAATCTGTTTGTTCATAAAGATTATGCTTCATCAGTACCAGGTAACACAATGGTTCTCACCTTAAGATATCCAAGTACGTTTTTGATATGAGAGAATAGCACATGGAAATAGCCCTATAAAAACAGTAAATAATTTCTCACAATCATAAGATATGAAACCCTTCCATCAAACCTAATTGAGGATAAAATACATCATCATTATAAAATAGAAAATCTAAAAGTAAATTCCAGAATATTCCCTAAAAGGAACAAAACCAAAGCATAAATTCATATTATCCACCTCCGTCTCATTAAACTAACCTGTCCTTGAAAATCAGTACTTGTTACAACCAAAGAAATTTCTACTACTTCCTCTCCAAAAATCTGAATAATCCTAATAGAAAAAATGGTTGAGCTGCATAATTAGAAATGATGATAATAAGTAACCAATACAGGGTGAAAATGCTACATAAATAATATTGCACAATAAATCCTCCAAAATTATTGATCCCTCATGTTCCTCCTGCAAAGTAAGCGACAAACTTGATGATAAACATATATGATCTGAAAGAGAATGCTAATGCCTACTCGTAAACCATCTTAGGAATAAGATTGATGCTGGCAGTTCTTGGAACTTCTATTGGATCAAACCAATCCTAAAGTCCAACAAAAAGATTGAAAAAATTAATAAATAATTATTATTTCAGTGAAAATATTTCTTCTAAGGTCAACACAGTGAACCGTCAAGTCATATCATGGAAGGTTTAGAAAAACTGCAAAGCTCCAAAAAGCCCCAAGATGAACTCAATGCATAAGTGAGAATCTCAATGGTTGAAACCCATAAATTGACTACCTAAGAAAGAAAGAAGGATATATACTTCTAAAAAGGTGGTCTGTATTTCAGACACCAACACTCATTGCACACTTCTTGACACGTGTAAAATAACTTATCAAACATATCCATCGTGTAACACTTGTATCCTTTAATCTACTGGAGGGTGTATTTAATTCCTTTATTTTCTTTTTGAGAGTCTTTGGAGCTGTTTTAGCTTGGTTTTGGAGGAGTAAAAATCTATTTAAACATGTTGGGATTGTTCGTTCATGCTTGTTTGCATTGAAAAGTTGTTTGAGAACTTAGAAATCTTGTTCTGGGGTCGACACCAATCTTGGTGGTGTCGACACTTGTCTTTTGTTGTTGGCCTCAAGGGTCGACACCAGTTTGGGAAGGGTCGACCCTTGTTTATTGCAGAACCTAGGGTTTGCTTGCTGAAATTTAGTATTGACACCAGTTTGGGAGATGTCAACGCCTTGTCCTCTGCACATATTAGTGTCTCAGCTTTTCTTCCTAAGGGTCAACACCTCTATCCACCTCTGCCCGAAGGGTCAACACCTGTGTGTAATTTTTAGATTTTTGGGTCGGTTTGGGCCTTATTTTTTGGGGTTTTTTTACTTCTTCTTTTTATTTGACTTTGTGGCTATTGTTCTATTATTACCTTGCTACTATAAATAGGCTCCAAACACTTGTTCATTTCACTTTTCCTCTTCTTTTCTCTTTCTCTCTCTCTCTCTCTCTCTCTCTCTCTCTCTCTCTCTACACCGTGAGTTCTCTTCTCCTTCTCTAAACTCAAACTTTTTCACTTAGATCTTTAGATCTACTCACCTAGAGTGACCTTTTCACCTTGGTCCTTTGAGAAAGATTGTAGATCTTGTCAAGGGCTTTCTTTTGATCCAAGAGTTTCGTGGTTTCGTTGCTGGTGATTTTTGGATCATCATCTCTTTGCTTCAAGAGGCAGGGGTTTCTAGTTCTCCTTCAATACCCTCATTTATAGATAGATTTGTGGTATTTTTCTTATATAAATACGAAGTTTATATTTTTATGCATATTGTGATTAATCATGAGATTGGGGGTTAGGGTTTGAAGAGTTAGGTTTCCTTGTTGGGTTAGGACTTTGGGTCATGAGTATGGGTGTATAAGTAATAGAAGGGTTGGAATAAAATGTGTTTTGTGAAAAGCTTTAATCTCTCTTAAAAACCCTAGTTTGGTACATGAAGATAGATGATGGTTTTGCTTAAATGGAAAGTGGTATCATGAAATTGAGGCGTCAAATTGCACATGTACAAGTTTAATTGAAATTGTAAAGAATTTGAGAATTTATGTAATAGTTGCGATTGAACCCTTAATGTTGATATTTTAAATTATGTCATAATACTAAACCAAACTTAGGGAAAAGAAATGACTAATGGTATGGATGACATGAGCTTTGTGATGAAATAATGATGTGGAGGTTTAAGAGTTTGTATTGAATTATGCCGAATTGTATTGAATTGTGTTGAATTGGGTTGTGTGTTATGTTGAATTGCATTGAGTTATGTTGAAATGTGTTGAGTTGAGTTGAGTTGAGTTATGTTGAGTGGTGTTGTAATTGGTACCCGCACGAGGAGTCAAAAAGAAAAAGAGGAAAATGTTTTTGGGAGCCCACGTCCCACCATATAATAGCCGGCAAATGTGGGGGTGGTTTTGAATTCAAGGTGCCTAAATGCCCTGTCTAGGTTCATCACTGGGCGAATATGGGAAAAATGTTTTTGAGTGTCCACACAGTCCCGCCGTATAAAAGCCGGCAAAAGTGAAAAAACAGATGGTTTAAAATGTATTTGGGTGCCCACTTCCCGCTATATAATAGTCGAAAAATGTGGGGATGGTTTTAAAGTTGAAAATGTTTTTGGGGAGTCCACGTCCTGCCGTATGACAGTCGGTAAATGTGGAAAAACATAGTTTTTGGAAAAATATGATTTTTTTGAGCAAAATATTTTTTGGAGTTCACTTCCCGCCGTATAATAGCCGGCAAAAGGTAGAGGGTGTTATGAATTGGGGTGCCACTATCTCACCGTATCAAGTCGGCAAAAGGTAGAATGTGTTGTGAAATGCATTGAATCGATGATAATATGAACTTATGAAATTTTAATTTAAGGTGTAATTTGGTATGGAAGGGAAATGAATATAGAAATTATTTGGAAAGAATGGATAAGGAAATAATAACTGGATAAGGGGTTGGTGATAAGGAATTCACTTGGTTGTTTGTAACTATAAGGAAAGATTAAGAGTTTTATTTTGTAATTAATGGAGAAATTGAATTAAAAGGGTTTATTATCCTTGTGATATGTTGAATTATAATTGATAATGCAAATAGGGATGTGATGTAATTGTGATATGTTGAATTATAATCACTACAACAAAAAAGGCCTTTGGTGACAAACTGATTTTGTCTCCAAACATCAAATTTTCATCACTAAAGTGATCTGCGACGAAAAAAATTTGTCATCGCGTTTGTCGCCTATACGTTGTCGCTGAAAGTACCTGGTGACGAAAAACAGTTTCGTCGCCTACTTTTCATTTTGGCGACGAAATGTTTCGTCTCTAAATGTTGCATTTTTCGTCCTCTATAACATCAATTTCGTCACCAAAACTAAATAATATTTTATTTTAATTGTTTTTGGTGACGAAATATTTCGTCACCAAATAGATTTTAGTGATGAAAGTTTTCCTCGCCAATGATATGGGTTAAGGTGACAAAAAAATTCGTCACTAAAATGAGCAGAAAATAAAATTCTTCAATGACAAAAAACATTTTGTCACCAAATATTTCGATTTAGCGATGAAATATTCAGCAAATGTGACGAAATTATTTGTTTGGTACTATATCATTAGTGACAAAATTATTCGTAATGTTTTTTGAAAACTAATAGCGACATTTTTTATTTCGTTACTAATAAAAATTAAAAAATTTTAAAATGGGGGTACTATTTTCTTCCAAAAATTTTTTTTTTAGTAAAAATTCCCTGTGCATTTCAATAACCTATTCAATAAATATCTATTACAAATCAATACAAAAATCTGTTCATTTTCATAAACATCACAATCGAATTTCAGCACTATTCACAAAAATACAAATGAACTGCATGCGGATTATAAACATGTCTCCTAATATCCACAAAAAATGTCTACTAATATCCACAAAAATATAATATCAACCGCGTGTGGATTACCAAACACGTCTTCTAATATCAACAAAAATAAAATATCAAGGGCGGATTACCAAACATGCCCTGTAATACCAACAAAAAAATTTACAACGCAACCAAAATACATGCAAGGTAATATGAACAAAAACACAAAATGAGCTAGCATCTGCCCTCCAAATTTCCAAGCACGTCCATATCAAATCTCGAATCTGCAAAAAAATGGAAAAAAAAAAAAATACAAGTTAGTCAATTACTATCTGATCCATAAAATATATAATTTAACAAGCATTTTTTGACTTAGTTTTCAAATAGGGAGTTCGGTGCAAGTTCCGTAAGTTTCCACAACTTACATTGGTCCCTCACGACATGTTTAAGGTATTCCCCGGGCCGTCCCGTGGCTGTTACGTGATTTTGCCCTCGAAGGCCTATTTTCAAGGTTAAGTGTGAAAAAGTGCAATTTTGGACTTAGTTATCAAACCGGGAGTCCCATGCTAGTTCCGTAAGTTTCCACAACTCACATTGGTCCCTCCTGAGTAATTGAGGTGTTCCCTGGGCAGTCTCATGGCTGTTGTACGATTTTGGCATCTGATAGCCTATTTTCAAGCTTAAGTGTAAAAAAGTGCAATTTTGGACTTAGTTTTCAAACCGGGAGTCCCATGCTAGTTCCGTAAGTTTCCACAACTCACATTGGTCCCTCCTGAGTAATTGAGGTGTTCCCTGGGCAGTCTCATGGCTGTTGTGCTAGTTCCGTAAGTTTCCACAACTCACATTGGTCCCTCCTGAGTAATTGAGGTGTTCCCTGGGCCGTCTCATGGCTGTTGCATGATTTTGGCATCTGATGGCATATTTTCAAGCTTAAGTGTGAAAAAGTGCAATTTTGGACTTAGATTTCAAACCGGGAGTCCTGTGCTAGTTCCGTAAGTTTCCACAACTCACATTGGTCCCTCCCGAGGTGTTTGAGGTGTTCCCCGGGCCGTCTCATGGCTGTTGCACAATTTTGGCCTTCGATGGCCTATTTTCAAGCTTAAGTGTGAAAAAGTGTAATTTTGGACTTAGTTTTCAAACCGAGAGTCCTGTGCTAGTTCCGTAAGCTTCCATAACTCACATTGGTCCCTCCTGAGGTGTTTGAGGTGTTCCCCAGGCCGTCTTGTGGCTGTTGCACGATTTTGGCCTCCGATGGCCTACTTTTCAAGCTTAAGTGTGAAAGAGTGCATTTTTGGACTTAGTTTTCAAACTGGGAGTCCCGTGCTAGTTCCGTAAGTTTCCACAACTCATATTGGTTCCTCCCGAGGTGTTTGAGGTGTTCCCCAGGCCGTCTTCTGGCTGTTACACGATTTTGGTCTCCGATGGCCTATTTTCAAGCTTAAGGGTGAAAAAGTGCATTTTTGGACTTAGTTTGCAAACCGGGAGTCTTGTGCTAGTTCCATAAGTTTCCATAGCTCACATTGGTCCCTCCCAAGGTGTTTTAGATGTTCCCTAGGCCATCTCGTAGCTGTTGCATGATTTTGGCCTCCGATGGCCTATTTTCAAGTTTAAGTGTGAAAAAGTGCGATTTCATACCTAGTTTTCAAACCGGGAGTCCCGTGCTAGTTACGCAAGTTTTCATAACTCACATTGGTCCCTCCTAACGTGTTTGAGGTGTTTCCGGGCCGTCTCGTGGCTGTTACATGATTTTCACCCACGATGGCTTATTTTCAAGCTTAAGTTTGAAAAAAGTACAATTTTGGACTTAGTTTTCAAACCGGGAGTCCCGTGCTAGTTCCGTAAGTTTCCACAACTCACATTGGTTTCTCCCGGCGTGTTTGAGGTGTTCGCAGGCCGTCTCGTGGTTGTTACATGATTTTGGCCCCCGAAGGCCTATTTTCAAGCTTAAGTGTGAAAAAGTGCAATTTTGGACTTAGTTTTCAAACCGGGAGTCCTGTGCTAGTTCCGTAAGTTTCCACAACTCACATTGGTCCCTCCCGAGGTGTTTGAGGTGTTCCCTGGGCCGTCTCGTCGCTGTTACATGATTTTGGCTTCCGATGGCCTATTTTCAAGCTTAAGTGTGAAAAAGTGCATTTTTGGACTTAGTTTTCAAACCAGGAGTCCCTTGCTAGTTCCGTAAGTTTTCATAACTCATATTGGTCCCTCCTGAGGTGTTTGAGGTGTTCCCTAGGCCGTTTCATAGCTGTTGCACGATTTTGGCCTCCGAAGGGTTATTTTAAAGCTTAAGTGCGCAAAAGTGCATTTTTGGACTTAGTTTTCAAACCGGGAGTCCCGGGCTAATTCCGTAAGTTTCCAATACTCACATTGGTCGCTCCTGAGGTGTTCCTCAGTCGGTCTCATGGCTATTGCATGATTTTGGCCTCCGATGGCCTATTTTCAAGCTTAAGTGTGAAAAAGTGCATTTTTGGACTTACTTTTCAAACGGGGAGTCCCGTGCTAGTTTCGTAAGTTTGCACAACTCTCATTGGTCCCTCCTAAGGTTTTTGAGGTGTTCCCCAGGCCGTCTCGTGGCTGTTGCACAATTTTGGCCTCCGAAGGGTTATTTTCAAGTTAATGTGTGTAAAAGTGCATTTTCAGACTTAGTTTTCAAACCGGGAGTCCCGTGCTAGTTCTGTAAGTTTCCACAACTCACATTGGTCCCCCCGAGGTGTTTGAGGTGTTCTCCGGGCTGTCTCATGGCTGTCGCATGATTTCGGCCTCCGATGGACTATTTTCAGGCTTAAGTGTGAAAAAGTGCATTTTTGACTTAGTTTTCAAACCGGGAGTCTCGTGTTAGTTCAGTAAGTTTTCAACACTCACATTGGTCCCTTTTGAAGTGTTTTAGGTGTTTCTGGGCCGTCTTGTGGCTATTGCACAATTTTGGGCTCCGAAAGGTTATTTTCAAGCTTAAGTGTGCAAAAGTGTATTTTTGGACTTAGTTTTCAAACCGGGAGTCCCGTACTAGTTCTGTAAGTTTTCACAACTCACATTGGTCCCTCCTGAGGTGTTTTAGGTGTTTCCCGGGCCGTCTTGTGGCTGTTGCACAATTTTGGCTTCCGAAGGGTTATTTTCAAGCTTAAGTGTGCAAAAGTGCATTTTTGGACTTAGTTTTCAAACTGGGAGTCCCGTGCTAGTTCCATAAGTTTCCACAACTCACATTGGCCCCTCCTGACGTGTTTGAGGTGTTTCCCGAGCCGTTTCATGGCTGTTACACGATTTTGGCCGCTGAAGGCCTATTTTTCAAACTTAAGTGTGAAAAGTACATTTTTGGACTTAGTTTTCGAACCGAGAGTCCCGTGCTGGTTCCCTAAGTTTTCACAACTCACATGCCGTCTTGTTGCTGTTGCACGATTTTGGCCTCCGATGGCTTATGATGGCCTATTTTCATGCTTAAGTGTGAAAAAGTGCATTTTTGGACTTAGTTTTCAAATTGGGAGTCCCGTCCTAGTTCCGTAAGTTTTCACAACTCACATTGGTCCCTCCGAGGTGTTTGAGGTGTTCCCCAGGCCGTCTCATGGCTATTGCACAATTTTGGCCTCTGAAGGGTTATTTTCAAGCTTAAGTGTGCAAAAGTGTATTTTTTGACTTAGTTTTCAAACTGGGAGTCAAGTGCTAGTTCCGTAAGTTTTCACAACTCATATTGGTCCCTTCTGAGGTGTTTGAGGTGTTCTCCGGGCCATCTCGTGGCTGTCACACGATTTTGGCCTCCGATGGCTTATTTTCAGGCTTAAGTGTGAAAAAGTGCATTATTGGACTTAGTTTTCAAACCGGGAGTCCTGTGCTAGTTCCGTAAGTTTTCACAACTCACATTGGTCCCTTCCATGGTGTTTTAGGTGTTCCCATGGCCGTCTTGTGGCGGTTGCACGATTTTGGGCTTCGAAGGGTTATTTTCAAGCTTAAGTGTGCAAAAGTGCATTTTTGGACTTAGTTTTCAAATCGGGAGTCCCGTACTAGTTCCTTAAGTTTCCACAACTCACATTGATACCTCTCGAGGTGTTTTAGGTGTTCCCCGGGCAGTCTCATGGTTGCTGCACGATTTTGGCCTCCGATGGCCTATTTTCAAGCTTATGTGTGAAAAAGTGCATCTTTGGACTTAGTTTTCAAACCGGGAGCCCCGTCCTAGTTCCGTAAGTTTCCACAACTCACATTGGTCCCTCTCAAGGTATTTGAGGTGTTCTTTGGGCCGTCTCGTGGCTGTTGCACGATTTTGGCCTCCGAAGGGTTATTTTCAAGCTTCAATGTGCAAAAGTGCATTTTTGGACTTAGTTTTCAAACCGGGAGTCCCGTGCTAGTTCCATAAGTTTCCACAACTCACATCGGTCCCTGTCGAGGTATTTGAGGTGTTCCCCAGGCCATCTCGTGGCTGTTATACAATTTTGGCTCCCGAAGGCCTATTTTTCAAACTTAAGTGTGAAAAAGTGCATTTTTGGACTTAGTTTTAAAACTGGGAATCCCTTGCTAGTTCGGTAAGTTTCCACAACTCACATTGGTCCCTCTCGAGGTGTTTGAGGTGTTACCCGGGCCGTCTCATGGCTGTTACACGATTTTGGCCTCCAATGGCCTATTTTTCAAACTTAAGTGTGAAATTTTTGGACTTAGTTTCCGAACTGGGAGTCCTATGCTAGTTCTGTAAGTTTTCACAACTTACTTTGGTCCCTCCCGAGGTGTTTGAGGTGTTACCTAGGTCGTCTCATGGCTGTTACACGATTTTGCCCTCCGATGGCCTATTTTTCAAACTTATGTGTGAAATAGTGCATTTTTGGACTTAGTTTTCAAACTGGGAGTCCGATGCTAGTTCCGTTAGTTTCCACAACTCATATTGGTCCCTCCCGAGTTGTTTGAGGTGTTCCCCGTACCGTCTCGTGGTTGTTGCACGATTTTGGCTTCCAATCGCCTATTTTCAAGCTTAAGTGTGAAAAAGTACATTTTTGGATTTAGTTTTCGAACCGGGAGTCCCGTGATAGTTCTGTAAGTTTCCACAACTTACTTTGGTCCCTCCCAAGGTGTTTGATGTGTAACCTGAGCCGTCTCATGACTGTTACACGATTTTGCCCTTCGATGGCCTATTTTCAAGCTTAAGTGTGAAAAAGTGCATTTTTGGACTTAGTTTTCCAACCGGGAGTCCTGTGTTAGTTTTGTAAGTTTCCACAACTCACATTGGTCCCTCCCGAGGTGTTTGAGGTGTTCCTCAGGGCGTCTCATGGCTGTTGCACGATTTTAGCCTCCGATGGCCATTTTTAAGCTTAAGTGTGAAAAAGTGTGTTTTTGTCCTTAGTTTACAAACCGGAAGTCCCGTGCTAGTTCTGTAAGTTTTCATAACTCACATTGGTCCCTCTCGAGGTGTTTGAGGTGTTACTCGGGCCGTCTCGTGGCTTTTGCACGATTTTGGCCTCCGATGGCCTATTTTCAAGCTTAAGCTTGAAAAAGTACATTTTTAGACTTAGTTTTCAAACCGGGAGTCCCGTGCTAGTTCTGTAAGTTTCCACAACTCACATTGGTCCCTCCCGAAGTGTTTGAGGTCTTTCCCAGGCCTTCTCATGGATGTTACACGATTTTGGCCCTCGATGGCTTATTTTCATGCTTAAGTGTAGGAAAAATATATTTTTCGACTTAGTTTTCAAACTAGGAGTCCCGTGCTGGTTCTGTAAGTTTCCACAACTTACATTGGTCCCCCCAAGGTGTTTGAGGTGTTTCTTAGGCCTTCTCATGGCTGTTACACGATTTTGGCCCCTCGATAGCCTATTTTCAAGCCTAAGTGTTGGAAAAGTATATTTTTTTACTTAGTTTTCAAACCGGGAGTCCCATGTCTCCCAAGGTGTTAAGGGTGTTCTCGAGGCCTTCTCATGGATTTTTCACAATTTTAGTCCCCGATGGCCTATTTTCAAGCCTGAGTATTGGAAAAGTACATTTTTGGACTTAGTTTGAAAAAGTGTATTTTTCTACATAGTTTTCACACTGGGAGTCCCATCTTATATCCATGCATATATTATCATGACTTATGAAGATGCATTAGATATTTAATTGGTTATGTTTCTTTTTCTTTTTCTTTTTTTGATGTTGCATTTCCATTCAACATATATGGGTTTTCAATAATGGTACAATAAATAAAACAATATACATGGGTTTCCAGTAGGTTCACCTGCAACATATTCTGGTTTTTAGTAGGTTCACTCTCAACCTCTTGAGACCATTATGGGTTTTTAGTAGGTTCACCCTTAACCTTGTCCACATGTGTGACTATGTGCATGTGTGTATATATATATCAATGTGCAGAAGATACATGCTCGTCACTTCTTGTCTAAGGCCTTTTAGAAAAGTCACTTTAAGATCAAACTCGATTACAAGATCCACAAAACCTGAGGCCAAAACATTTAAAGAAAAACACAGCATCACTAATAAGTGTTCAAAGAAAAACGTTCACCTAAACTTATTTATATTTAACATGAAGATTACACAAAAGTTAAGAGCTGTAACAGATCATAAGCAAGCAGTAGAAGGAAAAACCTCAAAAATTTAGTTCCATACACAACAGAGAATTAAGCAAATTTCATATCCAAAAAGAAATCTGTACCAAACCAAAATGATAATCTATACTGCCACCAAAACTAATTTCTAATTTGTACCATGCTAAGTTTTAGATATTTACCATGGCAAAAAACTAATTTGTACAAACCATTATAAGGATAGAGGTATAAAAACAATGTCCTTCCATGTCAAAAAAAAGTCATATCCACAATTCTATGTCAAAAACCATCTGCAAAAATAAAATTAATCATTAGTATTGACTAAATATTGGCATATTTAAAATTATATTAAAAAAAAACATATAAAACTCGAACTTAATTAATCTTTTCAAATTAATCATTAGTTTTGCATACTAAAATATATATGAAATAAAAATTTGGAAAACTCGAATGCATATATAAGGCAACCAGTAATATTTTACAAGTAATCATTCTACATAATTATAAGTATTTTTCCATTTTTTGCAACTACAACGCCGTGTCCTATTTACGTACCGTTTGTCTCTACATCATCGTGTCCAATTTACAACGCCCTTTTTCAACTAAGTCGGATTATTTTTAATTTTTTTCAATTAACTTAAATGAATGTATGTAGTTCCTAGCCTCAAAACAGGTTGGAAGGAAATTTAATTGCATTAGTAGTCTAGTTAGGCTTCATAAAATTTACACAATCTTGTTGTGCTAATTTTCTTTAACCAGCAAGTATATGGAGACCAGAATGGATATTCATGTGAAATATTCATTTAAAAGAGTGAATGTAGGTTTAAATTAGGTGGAATTTCCCTGGTTATTTGTATTTGAAATTCTTGATAGGAAAATGTCAGGAAAAGCATTTGGGTTGACTAAGCTTAATATGGCTTGTTTTGAGAATTAAAAAAGGTTGTCAACGGACTACAACTAGTAACTTGTGAAAAATAAATTTGATTGGTATAATAGCGTGGAAGATAGGGTGACGTTTTGTTTAGATTGAACCTGCGAAAGAAGCATTTCATTATTTTATACAATTGAAAAGGCACCCAGAAATATGCCATCAATTATGCAATGCATTATTAAGTCATACCTAAAGCAAAAAAAAATTGATTGGCATTGCAATAAATTATTGATCCTTGAAGAAAATTAGCTAGTCAAACCTTTACAAATCTTACCTTCTTCCCAGCCTCAACTTGCTCAACCGCAGCACCAACAACAAGAATCTAAAAAGCGAAAAAAACCCAAATAAGGAAAACTAAATTATTATATTTGCATCAGTTTTCCCACCTCCTCCATAAGGTGGCGTTCAAATTGAACAGCTGATTTGGGTAGCAAAACTCCAAGAGCTATTTTCTACACAAAAAACATTTCATTCATGAAGATGATGTTGGGTATACCTCCTTATTGGAGTGTGGGACCCAATTGGTTTGTTAAAAGAATTTTCATTTGGTTTGGTTTAGGTATAATATAATTTTATATATTATATCTAATTTGTGGAGACCCAATTCAATTTGGTTACAACTAGGGTTTTAATTAATAGTCCAAAAATCAACAATATATAAAAAATATATATTGTCTTTGTTTTTGGTTCGGTGATACACTGAGGCAACCAACATAGATTCGGGAGCCAAACATTGATATTGGGTGCTTTGATTCTTGGGTGTATATTCAAGTTGGTGCACTGGTTTTGTGTGGAACAAGTTGGTGAATATTTGGTTATTTTGGGTCTCTCTTCAACTCTGGTTCTGAAGATTTTTGTTCATCTATTTGGTGAGGTCTTTCCTCTTGTTTATTTGTGATTATTTGGAATTCACTTAAGGGTGATTTTGTGAGACCATTCGTGTCTCGTTTGTAATCATTTGGAAACTTTTTTGGTTGTTAGTGGAATCGGTTTTCGATCCCGTGGACGTATCTCACATTGAGGGAACCACGTAAAAATTCGTGTGTTGCTTTTGATTTAATTTTTCCGCATTAGTTTTTATTCCCATTGATTGGTTTACTTATGGGGAATTACATATTTTCCCTAACAGTTGGTATCAGAGCTTACGGTTTATTTGAGTTTATTTATTTGTGTAAATCAATGGAGGGGAATGTGGGTCGTATGTCTAGCTTCAATGGAAGCAATTGGGTAACTTGAAAAACTAAAATGGAGGACCTATTATTTTGTAAAGATTTATATGGACCCATTGAGGGTGATTCTGGCAAACCCGAGGGTATGAAAGATGATGAATGGAATAGGCTTAATCAAAAAGCCGTTGGTGTTATCCGTCAATGGATTGATGACAGTGTGTTTCATCATGTCGCTACTGAAACTTCAGCACATGATTTATGGAAAAAATTAGAAGGCCTTTAAAAAATGGGAAAAGGGCTAAATAAAGCTTTTTTGTTTCGTAAGTTGGTTAATTTAAAATATAAAGATGGCAGCCCTATTCCGGAACATCTGAATGAAATAAAGAGTATTGTTAACCAACTTGCTTCTATGAAAATTATTTTTGATGATGAGTTGCAGGCTTGATTAGCTATTAGTTTCTGTGCCCGAAAGTTGGAGACTTAGTTGTGACAGTTAGTAATTCGCACCTGATGGAGTTGTCAAATGGGCCAAGTCACTAGTAGCCTTGTTGAATGAAGAAACTAGAAAAATCAACAGGTTCTTCTCATTCAGAAGCATGTTTTTGTGAGAGTGGCGAAGTAAAAACAGGGGGAGGAGTAAGACTCCTTATGGTCGTGATTAAAGCGTGACAATCAAAAGATGGTTCTTTCAAAGAAAGACATTGAGTGCTATTATTGCCATGAGCAAAGGGCACATGAAGCGGGAATGCCGAAAGCTCAAGAATAGGAGAAAAGGCGTGACAAAAGTGTGGACAAGAGCAAGAAGGACACAACGGCAGTTACTACCGATGATCTCATGGTCGTTTGTGAAGATGATTGTATCAATTTTGTGGGCCAAGAGAGCAATTGGGTGATTGGTTCCGGTGCTTCTTTTCATGTGACTTCTCGAGTTGATTTCTTTACTACCTACACCAAAGGAGATTATGGTTCTGTTCGAATGGGTAATGAAGGTTTGTCCAAGATTATTGGCATGGGTGATGTTTGCTTGGAAACAAATTTGGGTTGCACGTTGTTGCTTAAAGATGTGAGGCATGTTCCCGACATTCGCCTCAATTTGATATCTACCGGGAAGCTAGATGATGAAGGCTTCAACAACAAATTTGGTAATGGAATATGGAAGCTCAGAAAGGGTTCTTTGGTGGTGGCTAAGTGCAAGAAGACTCATACACTTTATTTGATGCAAAGAAAAATTTGTAAAGGTGTTATCAATGCACTTGAAGATGATACTTCTACTGAATTATGGCACAAGCGACTTGGGCACATGAGTTAAAAGGGACTGCAAGTTTTGTTCAAGAAAGAGCTTCTACCTGGTTTGAAAGGTACACATCTTAAAACTTGTGTTCATTGTTTGGTGGGTAAACAACATAGAGTTTCTTTTCATAAAAATGTTGCCTCTAGAAAAAAAAAAATGTTTTAGAGTTGATTCATTCGGATGTTTGTGGTCCTTTAAACATTAGAACACATAGTGGTGCACTTTATTTTGTTACTTTCATTGATGATTATTCAAGGAAAGTTTGGGCTTTTTTACTAAAAACTAAAGATCAAGTTCTAGAAGTATTTAAGCATTTTCAGGCCATGGTTGAAAGAGAAACAGGGCAGAAATTGAAGTGCATCCGATCAGACAATGGTTGTGAATACATTGGGCCATTTGATGAGTATTGTCGCAACCAAGGTATTCGGCACCAAAAAATATTGAGTGCTTTGATTCTTGGGTGTATATTCAAGTTGGTGCACTGGTTTTGTGTGGAACAAGTTGGTGAATATTTGGTTATTTTGGGTCTTTCTTCAACTCTGGTTCTGAAGATTTTTGTTCATCTATTTGGTGAGGTCTTTCCTCTTGTTTATTTGTGATTATTTGGAATTCACTTAAGGGTGATTTTGTGAGACCATTCGTGTCTCGTTTGTAATCGTTTGGAAACTTTTTTGGTTGATAGTGGAATCGGTTTTCGATCCCGTGGACGTATCTCACATTGAGGGAACCACGTAAAAATTTGTGTGTTGCTTTTGATTTAATTTTTCCGCATTAGTTTTTATTTCCATTGATTGATTTACTTATGGGGAATTACATATTTTCCCTAACAGATGATAGTTTACAACAAGGTTGTGGCGGCACACATCTTTGTCTGTTACTTCATAAATAATAATTTAAAAAATAACAAAAGAACACAATTTGCAATAGTAGGACAAGTAGAGGTCACTCTAACAGAGGACTACTGAATGGTTTGCCGCTATATATATTTTTCATTTAAAAATAAAGGAAATACCAAAGAATAATCATATTAAAAACATACCAAAAAATATTAGGAAGGTTTTGGAAAAGAGGATAGACCATACAAGTAGCTTGAAAAAGAAAAAGCTTATAGCCTGTGAGCATTTTAGTAAATGTAAATGGTTTCATATGTTGGGAATGAAAGTACAATTTCTAATGAGTTAGAAATTATAAAGATTGAATGGTGAAGTAGGGATCTTCCTTTTCTCTTACAATTTACATTCGTACCAATTCTTCTTGAGAGGCTTCAGTTTAGCATTGCATCAGCAATTCCACTAACTTCAAACAAATTAATTAAGCTGAATGGACATATGCTAAAAAAAAACATTGATCTTACCACTGCAGATAAGGTTTCAACATTTGTTTTCCTCAAAAATAAAAAAAATATGTATACCTCAACAAGAGTTTCCTTATGTATTCGAGCTTTACAAGCTTCAATAATGATTCTCTTTACCTCTCAGAACTAGCAAGGCAACGTAGATTAAGGTTTGAAGTGTCACACATGCATGACGGTTCTAAAAGATCTAAAGATAACACAAACTATATCATTGGGATTATTGCACCTAATATTGATATAGCAACAAATACACTACCAAGACACATTTTAGGTGTTGTTTGTTGCCTTGGGTATGGCTTAATAAAGCATTGCATAATTGATGGCATATTTCTGGGTGCCTTTTCAATTGTCTAAAATAATGAAATGCTTCTTTTGCAAGTTCAATCTAAACAAAACGTCACCCTACCTTCCACACTGTTATACCAATCAAATTTATTTTTCTAGATTTACCAATGAGTGAACTAGTTGTTTTCATTACTATAATTTTTGTTCCCATATCATGGATCATGATTGGGGGGTTATGATGCTAGTATTGAATGTTTAATTAGAAAAGGAGGTGACAAACTTATCTTGCAGTGATTATAGGTTATTTGGATTCAATGATGTTAGTATTGAATGTTTAATTAGAAAAGGAGGTGACAAACTTATCTTGCAGTGATTATAGGTTGTTTGGATTCACTGATGAGTTGCTTTACCTAGGAAAGATTGTCATTAATAGATGGATTTTTAATAGCCCTTAATAATTTTGATAATTCATGAAGGTGAAGAAGATGAACAAAAAAAATATACATTGTCTATCTAAGATCCCATTCAGATGTATTATTTCACATTGCCATAGAATCATGTGCAAGGCAAAATCATTTTTGAGAAGTCCAAACACGAGAACAAAAAATAGTCAGATATTGACAAAAAAAAAAAGAGTCAGATATTGAGCAATTGCAAGTACACTGCATTTTCACTATTGTGACTTCAGAATACAACAGAAGAAGTAGAAGAAGAAGATGAGCAGAGACAGAGATAATTTTTTGATTCGGGCATTGCATTAAATAGTTGGAGGGCGAAAGATGTAACAGGAAGAAATACCTAAATCAAAATGGGGAAATAGAGGAAGGGATGGAAACGGAGAGAGAGAGAGAGAGAGAGAGAGAGAGAGAGAGAGAGAGATACCTAAATCAAAATCAATGAGATTGAGATAGTGAGCGACGGTGAGTGACGGTGGCGATGATATAGTGTACCAATGGAGAGCGATGGTGTAGACACCCCATTTTTGACCGCCCTTAAGACTTGGGCGCCACTAATCATTTACTTGGTGATGAAAGTTGTGCAGTGCAAATGTTTGATTTCTTCAGCAAGAGGAGCATCAAATCCCAACCTCACACCCCCTTTTGGACCAAAACCATTTTCACCAAAAAAATTTTAGACCTTAAAACCCTCTCTTTCAAAATATTTTTTGAAAAAGTTCCTACAATGTTCCAAGACTCGCATTTTGTTAAATGTTGCACTTTTCGGTAAACCGAGCAAGGACAAAGTGGAAATGAATGAAAGAGAGATGAGAGCTTTGAAAAATCTTTCAAAACACCTTGTTTAGGGGTTTAGAGTTGAAGAAAATGGGAGAGGAGAGAAGAAACCAAGTTTGGGAGGAGTTCGACATGAATTCCGGTAGGATCGAAACAGAGCAGTCTTCACTAAAAGAAGAATAACTTTTTTCACAGTTGGAATTTTGATGTGAGGCTACCACCATTGGAAAGAATACTTCTAGCGCTTCAATTTAGGCTAAAGAATGACCTGCAAAGGAGTCAAGATGAAGGAGTTATGTCCGGTTGAAGTCGGGCCCAAAAAGCAGATTTTTCTAGCCAACCAGAGGTGGAGGATGCTGGCCATAAATGGGATTTTCTGGCCATGTGCCGGCCATGAATGGCCAATGCCAACCCCCTGCCATCGAAGAGTGTTCCTTTCCGGCCAATAATGATGAAGTGCCGGTCAACAATGATGAAATGCCGACCATTGATGCAAAAAAGCAGTTTTTGGCAGATATTTGTTCTCCAGCTGTTACAGCTATCCCTTTTGGGATATTTTCGACCAAGGCTTGCATTTTTCTATATATAGAGAGGCTTCTCTATGGTTTTAAAGGTTAGAAACATTTGAGGAGTAAAATTTTGGGAGCCTTTCTCTCTACACTTCTCTCTCTACATTTCTCCCTCTCAAGAACCTTTGTGCATAAGTGCATATAAGTGTAGATACACTTCTCCTTTGCCTGTACATCCTTGACCAAACTTGGTTATCTTTGAGCTGAGGTTCTAGAAGGCCTTCTTGGAGCTCCTCAAGTGGCTTTTGTCTTGAATTGGTGCCAAGAATCATTCTTCTCTTCAAGAGGTATAACTATCACCCTTTAAACTTGTTTTCATGCTTGTTTTTGCCATCTTTTTGTACTATTTTTGGGGTGGTTTTGAACTGAAAAAAACTCTGTTTCTATGTCCTAAAAATGGTAGTTTGAGCCTATTTTGTGTTAGGGGGTTGTCTCTCCCTTTTGTTCCTTAGCTTGTATAGCTTTTTGTGCCATCTTTCATCACCTTTTAAACCAACTCTTTTGGCCTTTTAACCATTAAAACTCAGAGGTTTTTCAGTGACCAAAACCATGTTTTGAGGTCCAAAATAGAAGGGGTTGGCCTCCCCTCCTTGTATCTTGTTTGCATGAGTAGATAGCCTAACATGTGAGCATGTTTTTCTAGCTTATCTTAGCTTATTTCCAGCATATTTTTGCCTCTAATTTTGCATGTTTTAGGACTGTTTTGGGCTGGTTTGGTCCTTTGAGTCTTGCTTTGTATGCTTGTAGTGCAATTATGCTTAAGGGTCTAGTTTGTGCTATGTGTTAGCCTTTAATTCTAGCCTTTTTTACCCTACTTCAAGCATGTTTTAGAACTTCTTTTGAACTTTTTTAGGATTGTTTTAAAGTGTTTGTGCCTTTAGGGCCTTGTATTGTATAGCTATAGTGTAATGGCCTTCACTAGCTCATTGTTTTAAGGCTTTAAGCATGCTTTGCTTGAGATGATTGCGTGCCATAGCATCATTTAAAATATGATTTCAGAGTATATATCTCTATCACACTCTCACATATTCCACTCTTTCATTACTTTTGAGAGTTGTGCCTTATGCCTTGTTTATGAGCCAATACATGAGCATGTTTTTCTTGCTTTTCATGCTACCATCTTAGCTCATTTTAGCCACTGTTTTGGCATGATAAAGCTCTGTCCAGAGCTGGTTTGGTCCTTTGTGATTGATATTGCATGGTTCTAGTGTAAAGCTCTTCACTAGTTTTAATGCTTGAGTACCCTAACATGTTGTACATGAGTTGTTTGCATGTTAGAGTCTTGTGTTTCATGCCATTTCAGCACTGAAATTCTTCTACCTCCCTCATTTCTTCATTTTTCTATTTGTTTTGAGGCTTGGTTAGTCTTAAAGTTGTGTTTAAGCTTGAGATTGAGGCTTATGCTTAAATGGCTTTAACCCTCTTTTGAGGGTTTCTACTAGTCAAAGACATGGTTTCTCTCATGTCTTAAGTCATCGTTTGATTGACCTCTCTCTCATTAGAGGACTTTCACATTGGACAAATCAATTAAAGAATGGTTTGGTAACTTAAAATGTGTAAACAAGAATTGAATCAAGTAAAACATGCCAAGATAAGCATGTTGTATTTGCATTGCATTGTGTTCAATCAGACGTTATATTGAACACAAGGTGGATTGGTCCATTTCATACTCAAAGTGATGAAATGAGCCATTCTGCTTTGTCTCCATCACCCTTGATCATGCATGATAGGGTGGTGGTCCCTTGAGTCTTGATTTTGTGCATTTATTGAAAGTGTACGACTTGGATCTTTGGCCATCATGCATTGAATATGCTTGATTGGTGGTTTTGGATCCAAGAGTGCCTATCTTTTGATGTTTTGAGATGATGAGGAGGGGCACAGTACAAACATGTCCTTGGAAAACCCTCCATTTTTCTCTATTTGTGCTCTGTTGCAGTTTGGTGACTCATCACACCAGTGGCCGGCAGTTGCTCACCAGTGCTCGGCAGTGGCTTCATCCTTGGCTAGCAGTGCCTCTCTTTGGCCAGCAGGTGGCCGGCAGCAAGCTCTCATGGCCGGCAAGCCACTGGTGCATTCCTCAACAGTGAATTGGTAAGGTAGAGCAGAAAGTTCTTGGAGTTTTGGGAGACACCCTGCAAACAGAGCCTCTCAAGAGCAAACCGGTGGGCTTTTTAGGGCGAGAAACCGAACGCATGCATGTTCAACTTTCCAAAGCAGAGCTGAGGCAATGTAGATAATTCTTTACTTGTTAGTTAGCATGGTTTTGTAATTTAATTAATTAATTCGTTAATTAGTTAAAGTGTTGTAATAACTAAGTAGCTTAGCTTAGCTAGTTATTCAATTTGTTGTGGAATAATTAGTCTAATTAGTTTAATTAGATTAGTTAGATTAGCTTAGCTTTTATTTATTCGGACCGTCCTTCGCAAGGGCGCATTGTTGTAATAAGTGTGTGTGTGTGTGCATGTCTTCCAACCCCACGTCTTTCTCCCTTTTATTTAACCACTTTCGATGGTTAGATTAGGGACATGTTTTGATAAGCATACCTTATGTTTGCATGTTTGCATCATTCATTTGTCTTGCATGGACCGGGCTCGGCGCATCATTCAAACTGCATTGTATTTCAACACACTGCTTTGAATATGTGTTTCAAAGCATGTTATCAAGTGTTGCATTCATATGCCATCTTCGATAGCCGAGCCTATTTAGTTGCATTATTGAATGCGTTGCATTAGGCACTTAACATAGTTAGGATCATGCATATTTCTAACTAGTTTTTGTTTTGGCTCGGAGTACACTGTAAATTTTATGCTTTAGCATCCTTAGATAAGTGTGAGTGTTGCCATGATAGCATGCTTTCCATGAGGCTATTTGCTTAAGTGATTAACTGCTTGAATACCTGTGGGTGAAGGTTTGATTGCCTTAATTGGAGCAACTCGAATGATTGTAAGTTTCAAGCCCACATTGTGAAGTGGAAAAATCATGCTTTAAAGCCCACTTGAGGGTGGCAAATCCGCGCTTTAGCCTACTTGCGAGTAGCATTTTCAAACTATTTTCAAAAAACAAACATGAGTTGTTTTGCTCAAATTTTCATGATTGAGTCTATACTTGTATGCTGTGCGCATCACGTAGTAAAGTTAGCTAATAAACGGAATAAGAACACATATGATTATAAAACAATATATCATACTTAGTAGAGGTCGATCCTTTGATCGGGCGAGCGGGGAAGCTCATTTCAGGACCTTCCCCTCTCGTACCCAAGTTCCCAAGCCGAGGCAACTTTGGTGATGACGGACACGTGGCTTTTGGCACGAGTCAGGGTTTCCTAAATTTTTCAAAACAAAATATTTAGGTGGCGACTCTGTAATCTGGCAAAGCAGTCCATATTTGGCGCTTTTTTATTCAAAATCGATTTTCCAAAACGATTTGCCAGATTTGGACTCTTTGGTGTTTATCAGTCTCACATTGCATTTTATGAGATTAGATTTAGAGCCGTGACAGGAGTTCAAACTGTAGGAGACCAATTCGCGCCTCCTCCGAAAGGGGGGCGAGCGAAGAAAGTCGGGTCTACAGATGGGTAGTTTGATAGGAGTGAGATCAAATAGTGGCGACGCCGGAGGAAGAGGCGAGCGAAGAAAGTCGGGTCTACAGATGGGTAGTTTGATAGGAGTGAGATCAAATAGTGGCGACGCCGGAGGAAGAGCAGGAGCTCCGGTTGCCGATGAACGCGAGTAGGACCGGCAGGAGAGAGGGAGGGAAGAGGAGCAGCGGAGAGAGAGAGAGAGAGAGAGAGAGAGAGGGGACCTAATTTGGGCAAACAAAGAGGGTTCTTACTTATAGCCTAAAACTACGTCGTTTTGCATAATAAAATTATAGAAGACGAAATTATTTCCTGGTGGAAAATTTTGTAAAATGGTGACGAAAATTTTCGTCTCTAAAATGGTGCTCAAATATTCTGCCAAATTTTCCAAGGGCGGGAATTTTTTTTGCGACGAAAAATAAAACATAGAGATGAATAAAATTTTCGTCACCTATTGTTTTATTGATTTTAAGCATTTAGTGACGAAATTTGGTTTTTCTCTCTAAAAATACTACAATTGGAGACGAAATCTTACTTTTATCTCTAAAACATGTATATTTGGAGACGAAATTTTTTTTGTCATGCCTTTTCGTCACCAAAGACTTTTTTTGTTGTAGTGAATTGATAATGCAAATGTGGATGTGATGTAGTTGTTTGATAAGTAGGAGTTGAGTATAGGAGTACTTTTATTGAATATAAAGGAGATTTGAATTCCTATGTTAAGGAGTTACAGCAAATAGGAATAGACCTGTGGGAATGGAGTGTATAAGGGTTGTTTTTCAGTATTACAGGAACTTGAACTTGATGTTATGGTGTTACAATAAATGTAATTAGTAAAAAGGGACAATGGAAATAAAAAGAGGAATATTAAGATGGAAATGAAATGAGGAATGATTTGGAATCGGGTTAATAAATTTAAAATGATATTATTCCTTAAACATATTTGTTTTCAAAAAGGATTTATGGTCTTCTGATGATAAGGGATAATTTTTATGGCTGAAGGTTTTCCATAAATGTTCAAATAACTTTTGAGAAAAAGGTACTCTACGTATGATATTTTGAAGTTACTAAACATCACCTTACTATATGATATCACCCTGCATGCATGATCATTTCAATCTATGTGATGGTTATTGTTTTAGAACTATGAGATTCTTACAGGATAATTGTGCTCATCCCTTGTTGTTTCATTTTCTTACAAGAAGAAATTTCAGATTGATTGGTTGGAGAGTTAAGAAATTCATGTATCTTTAATGTGTAATTTCATAGTAAATGTGAAAGAAATAAATTCTGTACGTTGACGTATGTAATTATTTATTTGTAGCTCCGCAGTGGTAGTTGGCATGTATTATTATTGTTGTTGTATTCAGTACGAGAGAGAACATGTGTTACTTTGTTTCAATTACTCAAGGGTAATAAATATTTGGTAAAAAAAAAATGAAACTAAATTAAAGGATTTTAGTAATGTTTTCGAGTAATTAAAAATTGGGGCTTGACACATCGCTTAGACACAAATGAAACACATTAGAAATTTAAACAAAATAAAAACTCAAACATCCAAGGTTAAAAGAAAAACAATGTAATTAATTTAGAAATTACTGTTAGAAATTAGAAATTACTGTTATGTTTTATTTTTTTTAATCATTTTTTAATGAACGCTTAAGATTTGACAAAGGATATTAAAAGAATGCTACTTGCTGCAAAGGGTTGCAGTTATTTCATTTCATTATTAATTTTTTGATAAGTAAAGGGGACACCAAAAAATAACTAAGAAAAACTGGCTTCCCTAAAACCTGATATCTATAAAAATTGAAGTCAAAATAACAAGGGAACAAAACAACCTAAAAGAACATAAATCAATTCAAAGTTAGTGCCACTAAATTTGGATTAGTATTGATTCAGAAAGGAAACAACATATAATTCAAGCTAAGATATATGGCATACCAAACAACAGTTGCTTCTTCAAGAAATGAGTTACACATCAATGGGCTATATTCAGAAGCTTCAAGTGAGCAATATCAAATTAATTAAATTATAAAATATATTCATTCTTTCTCCTTTCAGAATAATCATAAACCTAATAATGGACCTCAACCCTCACAAAAACATGCCACAACAACTCGGTATGCCGGGGTAAAGCTACATAGGGGTGTGGCCAGTATTTGCGTCTAGTGAGTGCACAACCTTACCTAGAATCATACTTGAATTTTCTTTGCATTTGATAATTAAAAGAAGTCAATATATCACTTCAAGAAGTTGGGTCTTGAATAATGAATTATTTTTATTTTTTATTTTTTTATTTTTTTTTTCCGAAGGGCTAATTTCATCACTATAGATATTTGTGAGGAAATATTTTCCTCACTGGTTTCGTCATTGAATGTTTGCCACTAAAAATCACCGTGAAAAAAAATAATTGTTACCAATGAAATTACTTTAGTGGCGAAAACTTTTGTCACCAATAAGACAACATTTTATCGCCAAAAATCCTCATTTTCTTCACCCAATGGTTATTCTGTATGATATTTATAACTTTAGTTGACAAATATATTTGTCATACATGTTAATCATTGATGAGGAAATAATTCGTCACAGTAAGATGTAAAGTTGACGAATTTTTTTGTCTCCAAAAGTCAGACATGGGTAACAAAATATATTTCATAGCAAAAATATGTATACGTGACGAAATTTTTAGTCACCAAACAACAAAATCAATGAAAACTTTCATATATAAGTTGTGAAAAATTTTGTCACAAAAAATATTTATTAGCGACGAATAACCACTTTGTCATAATAACAAGTACAAATAACGAAAAAATTCGTCACTAAACTTGTTTCATATTTTATATTTCAATTTAAATTCTTATTTCACAAATATCTCTATGCTAAGATATCCACTAGCTATTATACACCACTCCACCAAAAAAATAAAAAAAAAAATCACTAAATAATTTATATTATAAATCAAAATATATCCATCAAACATATTTAATAATAATCCGTTAAGTATAACAAAAAAACTATTATAGCAAATCTCAAAATAAACTAACGTGGAGTCCACAAAAACAATCAACACTCGATCTTGATTTGCAACTAGAACTAAGTATCAAATCAAAAGAAAGAAAAAATAAAAAATTCAGCACTTAATCTTGATTTGTAAGTATGCTTCCAAATGTCATCAAAAACCAATCTGCAAAGAAAATAAACAAGGAAAACATTAATATGTTATCAATTACATCTAAACTCATATATGAATAATTTTATTTTATAAACCAATTTAGTAGAAATGCATATAACAATCCAAAACTTCACAGAGTTGAGGTGATCTTTGATGACAAGCAACACGAATAATAGAAGATGTGAAAAGATTGTAGGAATACCATGTATCACTAGTAGCACTAATGCCACAAGAACCAGAGAGAATCACATGATGCATTGAGAAACGTCCCCAAAAGCACAGTATCCCACTATATAGGAATTCTTCTCATAAATCCGTGTCCCTTCTCTAGTTGAGTCGCCCTCCCATACAAATCATTCATACACATATAGTAATCAATTTCGGGTGTTATGGCCTAATCTTCTGTCATGGAATGGAAATATTTCTCACATTTTTCCACTAAACCACAGTGACGGCATGCTGACAAAAGTGCAAGAAAGGTGACTTCATCAGGCATGAACCACCTCTCTAACATTCCTTAAAAAGCCAGATAGCTTCATTTTCATATCCACGATGAGCATAGCCAGCTATCATCACATTGTAAAGGATTGAATCTCTAATGCTGTGTTTGGTTAAGGGATTTGGGAAAGGATTTGGAAATGGAAAGGGAAAAGGTGTGTGAAACTAGGTGAAATTTAGGCATGCTTTATTCACATTTCACCTACCTTTTCCATTTTCCTTTCCAAATCCATCCTCAAATCCCCCAACCAAACACAACATAAAAGTAGCCACTGCAAACATTTTCTATGCATATGTTATATTCCCACATTTTGAGTACATATCAACCAATGCACTAAACAATTTCCCTTCCATTTTGGTTCTTGGTCGCAATATGTAAGCGTGAATTTCCATTCGAGGACGGACCCATAGCCCCTTGTATTGCATAGGCACCAAACACACTAATGAGGATCAAAGCATCAAGAACAGTCTATTTCTTTGTTTTAAACTCATTCGAAAGGTTAAATACAGCCTCACATTGATGAGATTTCACATACCCAGAAAACATAGTTGTCCACACAACACAATTCTTCTAGGAAAATGAATCAAAAAGCCTTCTAGCTTCTACCATGTTACCTTCTTTACACAATATAGAGAGATGGGCTAGGAATAAGGAGGATTAGAGAGGTTAATGACTGTTTTCTTTCTAAGTGGTGGTGGAGGTATGCCAATGAAGATCATGCTCTATGGAAAAGAATTATTTGTTCAAAGTATGCTATGATAGGAGGAAGATGGTTACTGTAGACACTCCATTTTTGACCGCCTTTAAGATTTGGGCACTACTAATGGTTTACTCGGTGATGAAGGTGCGCAGGGCAAAGGTTCAGTTTCTTCGGCAAGGAGAGAGTCAAATCTCAACTTCATACCCCTTTTGGACCAAAACAATCTTGATCAAAAGATTTTAGACCTTGAAACCCTCTCTTTCAAAAATGTTTTGAAAATAAAGTTCCTACGATGTTCCGACGCTCGCATTTCATTAAATGTTGCACTTTTCGGTAAACCGAGCAAGAACAAAGTAGAAATGAATGAAAGAGAGATGAAATATTTGAAAAATCTTTCAAAAAAACTTTGTTTAGGGGTTTGGAGTTGAAGAAAAGAGGAAAGGAGAGAAGAAACCAGTTTGGGAGAAGTTCGGCATGAATTCGGGTAGGACCAAAACTGCGTGGCTTCACCAAAATAGACATAACTTTTTTCACAGTTGGAATTTTGATGCAAGGCTGGTTCCATTGGAAAGCTAACTTCCGGGGCTTCAATTTGGACACAAGAATAACCTGAAAAAGGGTTCAGATGAAGGAGTTATGGCCATTTGAAGTTGGACTTGAAAAGCAGAATTTTCCTACCGACCAGAAAAACTAGTTGGCTGACCAGAAAAGGTGGCTGTCTGACCAACAAAGTAGAAATGAATGAAAGAGAGATGAAATCTTTGAAAAATATTTCAAAAAAACTTTGTTTAGGGGTTTGGAGTTGAAGAAAAGAGGAAAGGAGAGAAGAAAACCAGTTTGGGAGAAGTTCGGCATGAATTCGGGTAGGACCAAAACTGCGTGGCTTCACCAAAACAAGCATAACTTTCTTCACAGTTGTAATTTTGATGCAAGGATGGTGCCATTGGAAAGCTCACTTCCGGGGCTTCAATTTGGACACAAGAATAACCTGAAAAAGGGTTCAGATGAAGGAGTTATGGCCATTTGAAGTTGGACTTGAAAAGCAGAATTTTCCTACCGACCAGAAAAACTAGTTGGCTGACCAGAAAAGGTGGCTGTCTGACCACTTTCTCCTGAAAAAGTGATTAGCTGACCAGAAAAAGTGGTCAGCCGACCAGAAAAGTGGTCTATAGGTCCCAAACTCAGATATTTATCCTCTAGCTATCTTCCACAACCTCCAGCTGTCCCATAGACAGATATTTTTGAGTCAACTCTCATTTTTGCTATATATGAGGCTATATCTCTCATTTTCAAGGGACAATCTTCTTGGAGAAGCTTGGGAGCTTCTCACTCTACAAAGTCTCTCTCTCTCTCTCTCTACAACTTCTAGGGCTGAATCTATGCCCCTCTCTATATACTTCATTCCTTTGCCCATTTTGTGCATAGAAGTGCTTGAAAGTGAAGAAATGCTTCTAGTTTGCCTAGGCATCCTTCATCAAAGTTAACCACCATTGGCCTGAGGTTCTTTGGGGATCATTTTGAGCTTCAAAAGTTGGTCTTGGCTCAGATTTTGGGCTGGTTTTGCAGAGCTTCAAGAGTAACCCTCTTTTTTCCCTTCTTAAGCTCTATTTTGACTACACTCTTAGCCATATTTACATGCTTATTTTGGATTAACTTTCAACTGAAAAAAGTTTCATATTTAAGTGTTATGCTTATTTTGGATTAACTTTCAACTGAAAAAAGTTTCATATTTAAGTGTTTTTTATGTTTGTTTGAGGCTCTTTTGGTGTTGGGGGTCTTCTACCCTCTTGCATGCTTTATTTGGCCTTGTTTTGTGCCATGCCATAAGGCCTTTGATTTAATATTTGCTTTCCCTTTTAGCCACTGAAATCCAGTGAATTTTCAGTGGTTGGCATGTAGTTTTGAGGCCCTAAATCAGAGAGGGGTGACCCCCTCTCTTCTTGCTTCATTTACTTGCATTTTTGGCCTATCAAAGGAGCATATATTTTCATACTTCCAATGTCACGCCCCAAACTTGCCCCTAAAAGTTCGGGCATGACCCATTCAGAAACAGACATATAACCTGGTATCTATAACATATGGGGCCTTATCGGAAGCACAAAATATTAAAAGAATACTGAACCAAACAAACTCCATTGAGCTATTTCTAATATGCCAGGATCTCATACATCACATGCACCATAATAGGCAGATAAAGTCAAAAAATATTCCTTAGCAGTACTTATACACAAACACATATACAGACCTAGCCCTATAATCGGGCATGTACAAAACTATTGAAGTTATATACATTCAACCTTGGAAGGCTAGTCAAAAAGTACGCCAATTATCTTAATAAACTTCACAAAATAAGTGGCCTCGTATAGTGCCTGGATACACGAAGGTTGACAAAAGAAACCGGGCGTCACGGGTTAGGACTGACCACCTGGTTGGTTACCTATAGAAATAGACATAACAGAGAGTGAGCCAGGCTCAGTGAATAGTAATACATAAATGAAACAATGCTTAACTTGAAACATGACATATATCAATACATATGGAAGTGTAGAGATCACATAGTTAGCTTGATTCTGTGTTCATCTCATAACGGCCTCAAGCCTAGTCTTGAACATAACAGCTTGAAATATCACATCTTAAATCATAGTGGCTTGAAGCCCTTGAACATGGTGGCATAATGCCCTTGAACATGGTGGCATGATGCCCTTAAACATGGCGGCACAAAGCCCTTAAATAGAGTGGCATTACGCCCTTGGATATACTTATACGAACTCAAGAGGTGTCTCACACGGATTCTAGAGGTGGCTCATGTCATAGCACTTAGTTCTGTGTAGCACTTTGTTTCATATCATAACAACTTATATTGAATGGCCGTAGGCCCAGAGTCTTATAGAAGGAAGGTATTTCATCTTTCCCATTTCTTTCTTTACATACTTGATACATTCTTGAAACATTAACATACATACTTGAAACATTAACATAGTTGCATACTTGAAACATTAACATAGCTGCGTAAACAAAATGCTAATGAGAATCATTAGCCATATGTAAAGCGGATAATGATACTACTACTCACAGTGTTGAGATGATGTGTTACTTCCCCCCGGAGTGTGTCCTGTACACATTTAAAACTTACACATTAGTTCATTTTTCTTATCAATTTACCTTCTGTTTCACTTCACTTCGAAGGAGTGTATCAATATCAAAAAAACCTTAAATACATATTCCGACAATATTAGAGGATTCTACACGCAAAATGGAGCAAACAGTGTTTTTCAGCATGAGCTGCACGTGCGGCTGTGAGCCTCGCACGTGCGGCTGTGAGCCCCGCACGTGCGGCAGTTGGCCCCGCACGTTCAGCCCTGAGGTCCCGCACGTGCCTTTTAGGGAGAACCAAACCACAAAATTTCAGCATTTGCCGCACGTGCGGCAGTGACTCCCGCACATGCGGCGATTGCCCAGTTTTGGTCCAAATTTTGCAACAAAATCTCATCTTTTAGGGAATGTTTCCAAGGCTCAAGGATGGATCTTTTCAATGCTAAATCATGGTTCAAAAATATGTAATTCAAGGTATCACATACACAATCTAACTTGCATTAATCATGAACACAACTCAATTTGATCAACCAAGAATTGAAACCCATAAACATAATTCCATTTCTTGAAATTCTTAATTTCACTTGCATCTAACATAACCTAGAGACCCAAAATCATGATCATAAGAATGAATACCAATTGGATGAGGAAGGAGACACATAAATGATAGGATTATCATACCAAAACTTCAACATAGACAACCAAGGTTCTCATCACACTCTACATCATACGCAATCAAGAACTTTCTATTTCAAATTGAGGAAGAGGATTGGATTAGGGAATTTAAGCTTACCTTAGCTTCAATGTCTCTCAATTCTTTCTTGTTCCTATCCTCTCTTCACTTTTCTCTTCCCAGGTAAACTTATGAGAAGGTTCCTAAGTCTTGTGCTCATATAGACAAACTTATAGCAATTGAATAAGGACGAAAATCAATCGTTTAAACATGCCAAATTGAAATTTCACAGAAATGCCTAATATTACATAAAAATTATACTGATCACATATATGAAATCAATTTCGAATAATTAAGATTCTAATTTATGGTTTAAAGATTCTCATGTAACAGATACTTGTCTTGTTAAATAGATAGACTCCCTTAAACATGCCTTAAACATGGAATTCACTTACTTGACCATAATTTCTTATAGAATTTCACGATAAGCATTCAACAGCCTAAAACAAGAACTGAAAATATATCAGAAAACTTATACGAGGGTCGGGTTATTACATCGAAGGCATGGTTCAAGCCCTTTTTGGTGACTTTTAGGGCTTACCTAGACTTTTTCCAGGGTTGATTTGGTCACCTTGAGTTTGCCTCTTGCATGTGTAGAGTAACCCCCTTTTTGGCCTATCAAAGGAGCATGTCATTCTAGCATGCTTTGACTATGTTTCAGTGGGTTTTTGACCATCATTTGGCATGCTATGACTCTTTTTTTAGCTGGTTTGGTAGCCTCTCACATGTTTCATATGCTTGTAGTGCAAATCATGTTCACTAGCTTAGAATGCATGATGTTTTGGCTCACTATGCTAGCATATTTTGGCCATGCTCCAACATGATTTTGTTCATATTTTGGGTTGCCCTAGCTCTTTTTTGAGGTCCCTTGGTCGAATGATGCTTTCCATGCACACTTGTAGTGTAAATCCCTTAAACTAGCTTTATATGCTTCATGCCTTGACATGTCATTCTTGCTTGTTTTCTTCCCATTTCAGCATGTTTTTGATGATGTTTTACCATGCCATGACTCTTTTTTGGTTTGGTTTGGTTGGCCTTTGCATGCTCCATACACTTGCTATGCAATCCCATGAAATAGCCTAACATGCATCATGTGGGCATATGTCTTTTTAGAATGCTTTTGGCTTGACTTCAAGTAGACTTTGCTCATGTTTTTCCATGTTTAAGGTCTGATTTTGGTTGTCTTGGTCATCCATGACTTGCTTTGTATAGCTTTGGTTTAACCTAGCTTGTTTGCTTTGTGCATCGGGTCCACTAGCATGCATTACTTGGCTCATTTCAATGATTTGGCATCTTTAGTTATACTATTTCAGTCCATGTTTCATGGCCACGCACTTTCATTTGTCACTCAATCAATGCGTTGGAGGGTTCCCCCTTTATGTCTTAACATGAGCCATTGTGTATGCATTCATGCCTTTGCTTGTGAGCCATCATTTCAGTACTTATTTGGGGTTATTTTGCCATTATATAACTCTGATTTTTGTTGGTGGAGTCATCCCATGCTTGGTCCTAATAAGTGTAGTATAATCCACCTTATTTGCCTTGTATGCATTATGCCTCATGCTCCTCATGCTAGCACAGTTTGGCTTCCATCCATGCATGTTTTAGTCTCATATTAACATGTACTTGGACTGTTTTTGATTGCCTTAATCACATGCTTCATGTTTTGTATACCTGTAGTGCAAATGCTCTTGTTTGCCTCAAGCTTTGAGCACCATTGCATGCTTTATTTGTGTTGTGTACTTGATTTGGCTTCACTTTGCATGTAATTTCAGAGCATATAGACTTGCCATGCTCCCACTTTTGTCACCCCTTGAGTGCCCCTAAGGGTTGTGTTCTTGTTGCCTAGCTTGTGGACCAATATGTGTGCATGTGTGTCTTGCCTTTTGGTGCCTTAGTCTTGGTGTTATGGCCACTGATTTGGGCATGACTGAGGTCAGTCCATTTTGGTTTAAGTCCATCGAGCATTGTGTATGCCATGTGGTTGATTGCATTGTGTATGCCATGTCCATTTGCATTGTGTATGCTAGTTGTTGTTCATATTGTTGCATGCTTGTGTTGCCTTGCATTGTGTATGAATGCATTAGCATCGTGCATGCCATTAGCCTTGTTAGGTTGTTCATGTTGCATTGCATATTTGCATGCTTGTGTTGCATTGCATTTTTGCATAACCCATGTTACGTAGCATTGTGCATGCCATGTTATGTGTTGCATTTTGTTTGGAATAGGAGTTAGTCCGAACACGGGAAACGAGGGACATTTCATACTTGAAGTGATGAAACGTGCCTCAATTCTCGGTCGCCGACACTCTTGACTATAGATGATGGAGTTTTAGGCTTTGCGTGTTCATATGTGCGTTCATTTCACATCGAGTCGTGCAATTCGGCTCCTCGGCCATCATGCATCAAAATGCGTGATTAGTGGCCCGAGAGTCGAGGACTACACTCCCTTGAGCTTATGCAATGATGGAGAGAGTGGTCGTGCACACATGTGTTGCAAATACTTTGCCATGCCTCTCTCTTTCCTTTTGTTGCAGAAAACCAGAAACTAGGAGAGGAAACTGGTCGTCCGACCAGATTTACTAGCTGGTCGATCACTTGTTTTGGTTTCCACCACAAAAGGTGGTCGGTAGTTGGTCTCCCATGCCTAAAAGCTGGTCGGCAGCCTTCCTACAGATTCTCGGGGTGGAGTTTCATCTCTCTGGAGCTTTGTGCAAGTTTTTGAGATCAATTGCAAACAAAGGCAAGTCGGGGCGAAGCGAGGGATTTCCGAGCAAGGCAACTCGAGCATGCATGCATCCTTTATCATTCAAGGCAGAGTTGTGGCAGTCCACACGCATTGTAGTTTGCATGCTAGTTTAATTGCTTACTTAGTTAGTTTGTTAATAAATTAGAGTTGTGTAATAATTAGCTGTAATTTATTATTCATTTTGGTTGTGTAATAACTAGCATAATTAGATTATCTTCGATTAGCAAGTTGGTGTTGCATTATTTATTCGGACCCTCCGTCGAGAGGGCCAACTATTGTAATAAGTGTGCGTGTGTGTGATGCATGTCTTCCAACCCCCATTTCTTTCTTCCTTTTATTTACCAGCTTACGATGGTTAGTTTTAGGGTATGTTTCAATTAGCATCCTTATGCTTCGCATGTTTGCATTCATTCATCTGTCTTGCATGCACCGGGCTCAGCGCATCATACTAACTGCATTGTATTTCAATTCCAAGTTGAATACATGTTATCTGTAACATCTCATATGCCATTTTAGAATAGCCAAGTCTATTTTAGTTGCATCCTACATGTGTTGCATTAGGCATCTCAGTATAGTTAGGATTCATGCATGATTTCTAATTAGTTTCTTTTTTTGTCTCGAAGTACTCAGTGAGTGTTTATGCTTTAGCATCCTTGCATATATGTGAGTGACGGCCATGATAGCATGCTTGCCATGAGGCTAACTGCTTATGTGATATACCTACCTGAATCACTGTGGGTGAAGGTTAGATTACTTGAATTGGAACAATTCATCGATTACGAGTTTTAAGCCTACTTGAGAGTGGCAAATCACCCTGTTTTCTAAGCCCACTTCAGGGTGGTAAAATCCGTATTTTAGCCTACTTGCGAGTAGCAAACCGTTTTCAAAAACAAACATAAGATGTTTTGTTCGAACTCAGGCGATCCAGTCTATACTTGTATGTTGTGCGCATCACGTAACAATTCTAGGCTAATAAATTGGAATAAGAGCACATATGTTTTAAAAAACAAGATATCATGTTTAGTAGTGGCCGATCTTTGATCGGGCGAGTGGGGGTGCTCATTGCATGACCTTCCCCAATCGTACCCAAGTTCCCGAGCCGAGGCAACTTTGATGATGATGGACACGTGGCCTTAGGCATGAGTCAGGGTTTCCTAAATTCTCCCAAAATAAAATATTTAGGTGGTGACTCTGTATCTGGCAAAGCAGTCCATGTTTGACACTTCTTTCTAAAAATCAGTTTTTCAAAATGATTTTCCGAATTTGGACTCTGTGGTGATTTATCAATCTCGTATTGCACTTTGCGAGATTAAATTAAGAACCATGATATTTGAGTCCGAACTGTAGTGAGCCCAATGAACAAAACGGGATTTTCCGGGACGTTCGGGGACGTCTACAGTTTTTGGCGACTCTGCTGGGGATTTAGAAAACTTGACTCGAACTCATGATATCTTGTTTGGATTACACTTATGTGTTTCTTTGCATTGCATCTGCATTGGTGCGCCTAGGACACCGTGTTTGCCATCTGCTATTCCTGAACGGTTTGCTGGAGGCTTGCTTTGAGAAGCGTGTCAGAAGGCTGACCGGTTACGGGCTCTGCCACATTGAGAACACTAACCCCAGTTTTTTCTGGGGCACCCTTTTTGACCATTCGACCTAGTGCATATTCAGAATCTATAGTGACCATTCTAAACTAGGACAGGTTGCTCACCTGATTATAGGTTGTTTGAAACCGCTGTGTGCGTAGTGAAACCCTAGCTCCTGACAAAATAGGATAGAGAAACCCTACCCCAACATAGGGGTGTTTTGGCTCTCATTTGCTTGCTATGTGCTTTTAGAGTGTGTCTCTACAGGAATGCACATATCAGTTTGGAAGTCTGCGTATCAGGCCTGACGGAATCAGTATTTGGGATAATCAGTTTTACCTGAGGGTATCAGTTTATAAGGAAGAATTTTGGGTAGAATCCAGTAGAGAGTGCAGTCATTCAGCTATGCTCATATATGTTCTGGTGAAATTAGGATGAGATGCTGCCTGTTTTCTTTTTTGCTAGGGGTAGCCTTGGAACCATAGCTTCAGAAGGCTCCAATATCCCCCGAGGTTCATCGGACTTGTGCCGATAGACTTTGTTAGGTCAGAGATTCAGTTCAAGGGCAATTAGTGTTCCATCGCCAGAGGCAGGGAAAAAAGGCCAGTCAGGCACAGATTGCCAGTTCAACAGTCTCCAATTCAGCGGTCGTTATCCACCTCATCTACGCGTAGTTGGGCTGAGATATCTGCTTCTACCTCAGAAAGGGGATACACATTTGTTCAGTCAGATCCACACTTTACAGTCGAAATGGAAGAGATGATGCATCAACTCCAGGAGAGTATGAAAACCATGCAGCAGGACGCTGCTCGTCAAGTAGAATTTGACAAACAATAGGCCGAAGTCATGGCCCAACAGGCAGAGTTAATTACCAGGCTACAGCAGCAAGCTGGAGCATCTGCTTCACACCAGGTTCCTCTCCCACCAAGAGTTCCCATACTTAGGGAGACAATACACGTCCAGGATGATACGGACGTTCCAACTGGGCTGGCTCCACCCCCGATCCTACCCCAACTACCCAAGGCACAGACCAACTTGTTGGATTCTCCTTTTAGTTCGAGGTGGACCCCACGGCACTAAAAGTAAGCAAGCTTGAAAAGTTATTCAAGAAATCTCAGGGTGTGAAGTCCATTCCGGCCATTGAGGATGGGTATACCGATTCGGCCGTGACTCTGCCAGACTGATTCAAAATGCCGCATATTGACCGCTTCGACGGATCTGGAGACCCAATGGTGAACCTCTACTTGTTTTCCGATATCCTGAGGCCAATGGGTCTGACCACAGCCCAGAAGTTGTCTCTCTTCGGCCGAACCATGGCTGGGATGGCCGTAATCTGGTATGCAAAATTGGAGGACTCTGTGAAATGGAACTGCAAAGAGCTGGCCGAGGCCTTTATTGCTCAATACTCCTACGACACACAGATCGAGGTCACAACTCGTGATCTCGAAGTCACCCGCCAAGAACCAAAGGAAGGTTTCTCAGAGTTCGTGACGAGATGGAGAGCAAAGGCCTCAATGATGACTACAAGGCCTTCCGACAAAGGTTAGATCGGGATGATTGTTCAGAATTTGAATGGCAAGTTGCTGCAAAAGATGGTTGTTCTACCTCTGTTTACCTTTCCAGCCCTTCATGAAATGGGGGTTTAAATCGAGGATGCTGAGCCTTTGTGGAAGCATGTTGTTCGTAGTTCCAATGCTACTATTGATGGTAGCATATCTGCAAAATGCTCAGAAGTAGACTCTATCACCACTTCACTCAATGGCCAAAAACCCGCCACTTCAAATCGGCCCCAAGCCCGAACATTCCGTCCTCTTTACATGAGTCTCTCTCAAGCTTTGAAAATGCTGCAAGAAGAAGGGCACCTAGAACTCCTAGAATCCCAACCCCTTCCAAATCCTCTTCCACCAAGATATGGCCCAGCTAAATACTGTGCCTATCATCAACAGCACAGTCATGATACGAATCGTTGCATCCGCCTTCGTCATAAGATTCAGGATCTTATAGATGAAGAGACCCTAGCTCCATCCAAAGGACCTCAGGTTAGTACCGATTCGTCACCTCCCCATCTTAACCTCATCCATACACTACCGTCCACCTTCGACCCCAGCATATACATCACCTTGGCCCATCTATCCAAGCCTGAGGTGTTCATTCCGGAAAACATGGACTTATGCATGATGGGTGCACCTGAACTCCAATCATCTTAAACCCGTGAACCCACTACTTCTGAGTTGATGAGAATGATTGATGATCTTCAAAGAACTGTGACAGATCTGGCCTCCGGGACATTGGCTCAATCATCGACCACATCACATGCTAGCAGTTTCAGGACAAAAGGCTCCCCAATCTTGGGACAAGTTGTATTGGAAGAAGGCCAATCCCTTAGCAAAGCAGAGGCAGGTGGTAAGAAAAAGGTAGGGGTAGGCATTGGTCCCCATGAACACCTTAAGTGGGCTGTGGAGGCTTTGAGAGCCGAAGGGCTGAATAAACAGTAACTGATTGCAATTGTTACAAAGATTGTGGAGGATACTTTCGTCACTCAGAATGAGAGTAGTTCGAAGCAAGGGCAAACTAGGAGAAAGGCCGCCGTACCAGAAATGATCCTGTTAGCTCTAATCCTCCACTCGGAAGAGATCAGCAAACCAGGCCAGCACCTGCCAATCCCTTTGCTGGTGCGTCCAGCAAAAATCCACAAACCTTGAAGTACCAACCCCGAGGTCGGAGGGTCTTCCATGCCCCCTATATGCCTTTGTCCAAAGCTCTCCAAATCCTTGTTGGACAAGGCCATCTCAGACCCCTTGAGCCTCGACCTCTCCCGAATCCTTTTCCAGTTACGCATGATGTTGCCCAGTACTGTACCTTCCATTAACAAACCGGTCATGGCACTAACAATTGCTCTCGTCTTCGCCACGAAGTGCAAGATTTGATTGACGACGGGGTCATTGCCGCACCAGGTCTTGCAAAGTCTATCGGCACATGATCAGTGAACTTGTGAGGGATAATGTGATGTGATCGACGGATGAACCACCTGCGGGCAGCGCTTAGTTTACTCCAGATGTGGCGTATGGCACGCACTATTTTGAGCATTTGTGAATGCTGGTTTTTGCACTTTCCGACTCGGGTATTGAGTCAGTTTTGTTATGTCATTTAGAGTCTGTCCCGTTGTATAGAGTCAGTCTTTTCATACTGAGTCAGTTGGGTCTGTCTTGTTGTATCGAGTCAGTCCTGTTTTGTTAGAGTCGTGTGATCCCGGGGGCGTTACCTCGGATATCATTTTTTTGTTTTGTGTTTGTCTTTTCACTTTCTTTTGAGTCTGTTTCTGCCAGGGAGCTAGTTACACCAGAAGATCTAATTGAAACAGCTGTGGTTTTCATGCTTTTGTGCTTGTTTCTACTTTAAGCCTGTTGTGCCAGCAAACTTGAATGAAACGGCAGTGCTTTTCACCTGCTTTTCTGTGCCTTTAAGTCATTACATCGACCCAATTTTTTCAAAACCTTTTTGAACATTGTGATGAAAACGAAGAGGAAGGAATTTCTCGGGTTTTGCAAAATTTGATCAATTAAGAGAAAGAAAGGCGTGCTAAGCCCTTAATGAATGAGATCATGTTTGTGAATGTGAGTATTGAGAAGGATCCTGGTTGGATCTAGATTGGTTCTACATTGTCTTCAGTGCGAGCGATTAGTCGCTTTCTTAAAAGATTTAAAAAAAAAATGTTTTGCGCCATCCTACGAAGACCTGTGTGGAATCGCTCTTGAGATTGTGCAGCCTAGGATCGCTCTCAGCCTCAAGACTCAACCCCTTGTTTTCGAACCTTGAACTTAGATTCAGAATGTTCAACGGTCAACCACCATGTAAGGCCTGTGTGGCCAGATCAGAAGCAGCCTGTGTACTAGGGGCAAGTCAGATCAAGAAGATCAGATGTCGTCAAAAGAAACTTGCAAAGCTAGATCAGAAGCACCCATCGAACTAGGGGAAAAAATGTCAAACGTGCTCGAAGAGTCAAAAAATTGGGATGTTTCTCAAGCTAACAAAGATCAGCAAGAATTCCAAATCCCAGAGGGGAGGAAAGAAGAAAGTATTGCTGAAGGATAACCGAGTTCCTATCCACAACACTAGGGGCAAATTCAGCCCCCCATTGGATGGACTGCTGCATCGTCAGCGAACAACAACCATTCTCCTGGATTTAGATGACTTCAGGATCTCAAAACCATTTGACATGGACAAAGTAACACTTTTATCCTTGAGAGGCTCGCTGCGCCGAAAACTTGGAAGGGCGACCCAGGTAAAAGTTAGAGCAAGAAAAAGAACAAAAAAAAAAAGAGAAAAATGCAAATAATGAAAAAAAAAAGGAAAAGAAGAAAAATGAAGAAAATGAAAAAGAATGAAAAAAAAAGAAGAAAAGAATTGAAAAGAAAAGAAGAACAAATCTCGCAAGGTTAAAAACCCAGAAAGGGTGGCATTGGCAAAAGTTAGAGCGCAAAAGGAGAGGTTAATACCCGAGTGTACCTTACACCTGAACTACGTAAGGCTTGATTCCCATGTCTGGGATACGTAGGCAACTTCATTCTGAAGTCTAGCCATAAACACTTTAAATTCGATTGTGTCCATGTGATGGTTCTGGTCATCTTTGTCTTTGTTGTATTCGAGAATTCGGTTGTGATCATCACTTTGAGGACTGATTACAGTGTGCTGCGGCGCTATCCAAACAAGGGGCAACTTTCCGTTGCCATATAGTGTGCTGCGGTGCTATTCAAACAAAGGGGCAATTTTCCATTGCCATACAGTGTCATTCAAACAAGGGGCAATTTTCCATTGCCATACAGTGCCGTTCAAACAAGGGGCAATTTTCCATTGTTATGGATCTAAGGTTGTGCATCTCAAGAGTAGGTTCCGTGCTCGTTGAGCAATGGCCATTTGCAAAAATAGTTTTTGAGAATTTTTACTAAGGTTGACTAATTTTCTCGAAAAGTATTCCATTTTTCAAAACTGGACCACTTTTTGGACCCAAAAAAGGAAAATTTTCGGTGCTCATAGCCTGACTTGCGTGATTTTAAATCAGAAAATTGAACAAGCATGTTAATCTAACTCTCATTTTGGTCAAAATTGTTTTAGTAGAAAGCCAAAAACAAAAAATGGTCAAAATGATGAACTAGGGGCACAGTTGAGTCAGGTGTTCTGTCCTTTTCCCATTGTCAACATACTTGCCAAAAAGGGCACTCTACTTGCCGGAAAGAACACCGTATTCGCCAGAAAAGTGCGCCACTGAAGCTGACCGCAAAAGGGCAGAAAGCTCTCACATCCTCTAAGCAACGAGGTATCAAGCCAAGTGCAAAGCACGAACTGGAATGGGGCAAGATATTCCACTCTTTCATCTGGACAGATCTAGTCACGTCTAAACTCCCAAGCAGAGCATCGTTAACCAATGTCAGCTGCAGATTTGCTACACACCCAGTTGTAGCGCAGCCCCTCTGTGGGAGAGACTCACTGTTATGAACAAGAATGAGAATCTGGTAGAATACCAGGGCCAAGAACCCAGAACTTCCTATTTATCCATCAACCACCCAGGGGAGGGATAAAAAATGAGCGATTGAAGAATAGAGAGATGTGCGCTGAGAGGAAAAGTGAGGAAAGGGCTTTTTCAGAAAAACAGAGCCTGAGGCCCGAGTGATGTGAGAATCACAAATGAGAAATGGTGGGAAATAATACCCGAATAAATTGGCTCCTCACAAACTGAGAGGTCTCTCGCCATTGGAACACGTCTGAGTATCATGTCTCTTGTTTTTGTTTGTCTCGATTCTTGTTTTGAGTCGTTTCAAGTGTCTGTGTTTGTGTTTAGGTTGTTTACCTTTTATTTTTCTTTGTTGAGTCGTAGTGCGTTGTGTTCAGTCGTAGGCTCAATACCCGGTTAAGAGCTCATTTCTCAATTTCAAAATGAATCGTTTTGTGCTCAGGAGTGCTGTGTTGTTCTTAACATTTGTGCAAAATAGGATTGGTTCTTTCATAAAACTGCAGGGTTCAACCCAGGTCATGCCAGAATAGTAAAACCAGGGCCTATCTGAAGCTATGCAAGTTCCGGGCTGCAAAGCAAAAGAAAAGAGGGAAAATGTCGGGCATCTGAGTTTGTTTCAACTTCTGCAAGTTCCGTCATTGCATCCCGTATGTTCAGAATGAGCAGTGTCATGTATGAGCTGTGTGCCGAATAAACAGAACACTATGTTATGAGCTGCGTGGTCAGAATAAGCAGTGTGTTGATACGAGCTGTGTGTTCAAAGTGAGCAGAATACTGTGTTGACTGTTTCACTGTTTCAAGCCAGAATGGTGATCAGAAGTGCTCTCCCAGAGTACCGTTCCCCGTCAAAAGTTATCTTGGCTATGTTTGCAATGAGGGAAAGTTATGAATATGATCAGGACGAAAAACAGCATTTGTGGTTTCAACATGCAGATGTTGCTCCTTGTCAGCATTTCAGGACCTTTGTACTGCGAGTTGGAGGTAAGTGTTCGAAGAACACAATGGAGGGGAGATCCCCATCAGAGTAAAGCAGTTTACCGCCACTCACTCCATGAGGTGCTTTCTAAAGTTCCGCTTTGTTTGTTTATTGCATTCCCCAAACATCATGCTCTACATTGCTTGTAACATGTACTCTATCATCGCACTTATTGCGTTTATTTGCATCTTGTGTTATCTTGTATCATTTATCCTTTTACGTCGAGCTGCGTTTAGGATCATTATCCTCCGAGACTTTCTCAGGTTGCGCCGAGCACGCACCTGATAGTTTGTTTCGGACCTCTTCTCACGATTTTAGCGTGGTTAGAGTGTTCTTCTCCTTACACGATTTCAGCGTGTTTGGAATTTATCTTAGGACGCCTGATGCGCGGGCCTGGGCGGGTTTTATCTCAAGTTGCGTTGTACATGCGCTGGGCGGGTTGTGTTGGACCTCCTCTAACGATTTCAGTGTGGTTTGATCGTCCCGTTCCTCACACGATTTCAGCGTGTTTGGAATTTATCTCAGGTTGCGTTGTAGACGCGTTGGGCGGGTTGTTGAACCTCCTCTCACGATTTCAGTGTGGTTTAAGTGTCCCGTTCCTCACATGATTTCAACGTGTTTGGAATTTATCTCAGGTTGCGTTGTAGACGCGCTGGGCTGGTTGTTGGACCTCCTCTTACGATTTCAGCGTGGTTTGAGTGTCCCGTTCCTTACACGATTTCAGCGCATTTGGAATTTATCTCAAGACGCGTGATACGCGGGCCTGGGCGGGTTTTATCTCAGGTTGCGTTGTAGGCGCGTTGGGCGAGTTGTTAGACCTCCTCTCATGATTTCAGCGTGGTTAGAGTGTCCCGTTCCTTACACGATTTCAGCGTGTTTGGAATTTATCTCAGGACGCCTGATGTGCGGGTCTGGGCGGGTTTTATCTCAGGTTGCGTTGTAGACGCACTGGACGGGTTGTTGGACCTCCTCTCACGATTTCAGCGTGCTTGGAATTTATCTCAGGACACCTGATGTGCGGGCCTGGACGGGTTTTATCTCAGGTTGCGTTGTAGACGCGCTGGGCAGGTTGTTAGACCTCCTCTCACGATTTCAGCGTGTTTGAAATTTATCTCAGGACACCTGATGTACGGACCTGGGCGGGTTTTATCTCAGGTTGCGTTGTGGACGCGCTGGGCGGTTTGTTTTGGACCTCTCACGATTTCAGCGTGGTTTGAGTGTCCCTTTCCTCACGCGATTTTAGCGTGTTTGGAATTTGACTTAGGTTACGTCGTATGCAAGCCTGATTGTTTGTTTTTCCTCCTCTCATGATTCCAGCATGGTTGGAGTATTTTCCTCTTTACATTCACCATTGCATTTTGCATGCATTGCATCGTGTTATCTTGCGCACCTTACCTGCATTTGTTAGTGCATTGCATTGTTTGCGCTTTCGTGCACATCTTACCTGCACTTGTTAGTGCGTTGCTCGCGCTTTCTTACGTACCTCACTTGCACTTGTTAGTGCATAGCATCACACTGTCTTGTGCCCTCTCTAGTCAGGGAGACCTTAAATCCTACATCTTTATTCGCACTGTCTTGTGCACTCTCTGGTCTAGGAGACCTTAAATCCTCTAAACGTGCAATTCCTTTGGTGTTTGTCGTGCCCGAACGACTTCCAGTGGTCTGGTATAGCCACCTGCCTGTGTTTGCGGTGATTTCCTAGGAGACCAACTGAGACGGTGGAAACTAGAGTTTGAATAGCTCATGCCTAGAACACAAAGGTTCCGGATTTCCGAGACTAAAGTCTGGTTTAAATACCCAGGGGTATATCCTCGGCTTGAAATCTGTATGGCAGCCCCATAGATTGAGATAGCATGTGTATGCGCCTCAATTCTGGATATTGAACCAACCTAGTCTGTCACCCTGTTGGAGAATAGGGAAAGCTGTGACCATAGTCAGGGAGAAAAGTAGTACCTGCGGTTCAACTAAGAAGAAAGGGAAGATTCCCACATTAGCATGAGGTAGGACATTGCCGAGGTAAGTCATTGCCAATTGCCCCTGTAAGGTACCTTTACCTCTTAGCTATTACATTGCATTTTAGCCACTACATTACAGTACATTGCATAAATCCTAAATTTTCAAACCGGCTTTGCTTAGCGTATAAGTCCAATTATCAAACCGGCTTCGCTTAGCGTATAAGTCCAATTATCACACCGGCTTCATGAAAGAGTATAAGTCCAATTATCAAACCAGCTTCGCGAAAGCGTATAAGTCCAATTATCAAACCGGCTTCGTTTAGCGTATAAGTCCAATTTTCAAACCGGCTTCACATAGTGTATAAGTCCAATTATCAAAATCTTCCTGCATAACATTTTGCATCCTGCCCCTGAACTACGCTGGTTTGATTCCTTGCAAAGGGATACGTAGGCAGCCTGCGGGTTCAACCAACTGCATCCGTATTTTGTTTATTTGTCCAAGTCTTCGGCCTTGCCAAAAATGGGTCGTCTCTGGGCTTTGACATTCACTCCCGTCACTTCTTGACTTCCGAGTTCTGTCAAAGAGGGGCAACTGTAGACACCCCATTTTTTACCACCTTTAAGACTTGGGCACTACTAATGGTTTACTCGGTGATGAAGGTGCGCAGGGCAAAGGCTCAGTTTCTTTGGCAAGGAGAGAGTCAAATCTCAACTTCATACCCCTTTTGGACCAAAACAATCTTGATCAAAAGATTTTAGACCTTGAAACCCTCTCTTTCAAAATGTTTTGAAAATAAAGTTTCTACGATGTTCTGACGCTCGCATTTCATTAAATGTTGCGCTTTTCGATAAACCGAGCAAGGACAAAGTAGAAATGAATGAAAGAGAGATGAAATCTTTGAAAAATCTTTCAAAACACTTTGTTTAGGGGTTTGGAGTTGAAGAAAAGAGGAAAGGAGAGAAGAAAACTAGTTTGGGAGAAGTTCGGCATGAATACGGGTAGGACCAAAACGGCGTGGCTTCACCAAAACAGGCATAACGTTTTTCACAGTTGGAATTTTGATGTAAGGATGGTTTCATTGGAAAGATAACTTCCGAGGCTTCAATTTGGACACAAGAATAACCTGAAAAGGAGTTCAGATGAAGGCGTTATGGCCATTTGAAGTTGGACCTGAAAAGCAGAATTTTCCTACCGACCAGAAAAACTAGCTGGCCGACCAGAAAAGGTGGCTGGCCGACCACTTTCCCCTGAAAAAGTGGTTGGCTGACCAGAAAAGTGGTCTACAGGTCCCAAACTCAGATATTTATCCTCCAGCTTCAGCATGAATACGGGTAGGACCAAAACGGCGCGGCTTCACCAAAACAGGCATAACTTTTTGCATAGTTGGAATTTTGATGTAAGGATGGTTCCATTGGAAAGATAACTTCTGAGGCTTCAATTTGGACACAAGAATAACCTGAAAAGGAGTCCAGATGAAGGCGTTATGGCCATTTGAAGTTGGACCTGAAAAGTAGAATTTTCCTACCGACCAGAAAAACTAGCTGGCCAACCAGAAAAGGTGGCTGGCCGACCACTTTCCCCTGAAAAAGTGGTTGGCTGACCAGAAAAGTGGTCTACAGGTCCCAAACTCAGATATTTATCCTCCAGCTATCTTCCACAACCTCCAACTGTCCCATAGACAGATATTTTTGAGCCAACTCTCATTTTTGCTATATATGAGGCTATATCTCTCATTTTCAAGGGACAATCTTCTAGGAGAAGCTTGGGAGCTTCTCACTCTAAAAATTCTCTCTCTCTCTACAACTTCTAGGGCTGAATCTATGCCCCTCTCTCTATATACTCCACTCCCTTGTCCATTTTGTGCATAGAAGTGCTTGAAAGTGAAAAAATGCTTCTAGTTTGCCTAGGCATCCATCAAAGTTAACCACCATTGGGCTGACGTTCTTTGGGGATCATTTTAAGTTTCAAAAGTTTGTCTTGGCTCAGATTTTGGGCTAGTTTTGCTCTGCTTCAAGGGTAACCCTCTTTTTTCCCTTTTTAAGCTCTATTTTGACTACACTCTTAGCCATATTTACATGATTATTTTGGATTAACTTTCAACTGAAAAAAGCTTCATATTTAAGTGTTTTTTATGTTTGTTTAAGGCTCTTTTGGTGTTGGGGGTCTTCTACCCTCTTGTATGCTTTATTTGGCCTTGTTTTGTGCCATGCCATAAGGCCTTTGATTTAATATTTGCTTGCCCTTTTAGCCACTGAAATCCAGTGAATTTTCAGTGGTTGGCATATAGTTTTGAGGCCCTAAATCAGAGAGGGGTGCCCCCCTCTCTTCTTGGTTCATTTACTTGCATTTTTGGCCTATCAAAGGAGCATATATTTTCATACTTCTAAGGCGTGGTTCAGGCCCTTTTTGGTGACTTTTAGGGCCTTCCTAGACTTTGTCTAGGGTTGGTATGGTCACCTTGAGTTTGCCTCTTGCATGTGTAGAGTAACCCCCTTTTTGGCCTATCAATGGAGCATGTCATTCTAGCATGTTTTGACTATGTTTCAGTGGATTTTTGGCCATCATTGGGCATGCCATGACTCTTTTTTTTTTTTATCTATTTTGGTAGCCTCTCACAAGCTTCATATGCTTGTAGTGCAAATCATGTTCACTAGCTTAGAATGCATGATGTTTTGGCTCACTATTCTAGCATATTTTGGCCATGCTCCAACATGATTTTGTTCATATTTTGGGTTGCCCTAGCTCTGTTTTGAGGTCCCTTGGTCAAATGATGCTTTCCATGCACACTTGTAGTGTAAATCCCTTAAACTAGCTTTATATGCTTCATGCCTTGACATGTCATTCTAGCTTGTTTTCTTCCCATTTCAGCATGTTTTTGGTAATGCTTTACCATGTCATGACTCTGTTTTGGTTTGCTTTGGTTGGCCTTTGCATGCTCCATACACTTGCCATGCAATCCCATGAAATAGCCTAACATGCATCATGTGGGCATATGTCTTTTTAGCATGCTTCTGGCTTGACAGCAAGAAGACTTTGTTCATGTTTTTCCATGTTTAAGGTCTGATTTTGGTTGTCTTGGTCATCCATGACTTGCTTTGTATAGCTTTGGTTCAACCTAGCTTGTTTGCTTTGTGCATCAAGTCCACTAGCATGCATTACTTGGCTCATTTCAATGATTTGGCATCTTTAGTTATACTATTTCAGTCCATGTTTCATGGCCATGCACTTGCATTTGTCACTCAATCAATGCGTTGGAGGGTTCCCCCTTTATGCCTTAACATGAGCCATTGTGTATGCATTCATGCCTTTGCTTGCGAGCCATCAATTCAGTGCTTATTTGGGGTTATTTTGCCATTATATAACTCTAATTTTTGTTGGTGGAGTCATCCCATGCTTGGTCCTAATAGGTGTAGTGTAATCCACCTTATTTGCCTTGTATGCATTATGCCTCATGCCCCTCATGCTAGCACATTTTGGCTTCCATCCATGCATGTTTTAGTCTCATATTAACATGTACTAGGACTATTTTTGGTTGCCTTAATCACATGCTTCATATTTTGTATACCTGTAGTGTTAATGCTCTTGCTTGCCTCAAGCTTTAAGCACCATTGCATGCTTTATTTGCATTGTGCACTTGATTTGGCATCACTTAACATCACATTTCAGAACATATAGACTTGCCATGGCTCCCACTTTTGTCACCCCTTGAGTGCCCTAAGGGTTGTGTTCTTGTTGCCTAGCTTGTGGACCCAATATGTGTGCATGTGTGTCTTTGCCTTTTGGTGCCTAAGTCTTGGTGTTATGGCCACTGATTTGGGCATGACTGAGGTCAGTCCATTTTGTTTAAGTCCATTGAGCATTGTGTATGCCATGTGGTTGATTGCATTGTGTATGCCATGTCCATTTGCATTGTGTATGCTAGTTGTTGTTCATATTGTTGCATGCTTGTGTTGCCTTGCATTGTGTATGAAATGCATTAGCATCGTGCATGCCATTAGCCTGTATAGGTTGTTCATGTTGCATTGCATATTTGCATACTTATGTTGCATTGCATTTTTTCATAACCCATGTTACGTAGTATTGTGCTATGCCATGTTATGTGTTGCATTGTGTTTGGAATAGAAGTTAGTCCGAACAAGGGAAACGAGGGACGTTTCATACTTGAAGTGATGAACGTGCCTCAATTCTCGATCGCCGACACTCTTGACTATAATGATGGAGTTTTAGGCTTTGCGGTGTTCATATGTGCGTTCATTTCACATCGAGTCGTGCAATTCGGCTCCTCAGCCATCATGCATCGAAACGCGTGATTAGTGGCCCGAGGGTCGAGACTACACTCCCTCGAGCTTATGCAATGATGGGAGGGTGGTCGTGCACACATGTGTTGCAAATACTTTGTCGTGCCTCTCTCTTTCCCTTTGTTGCAGAAAACTAGAAACCAGGAGAGGAAACTTGTCGACCAACCAGATTAACTGGCTGGCCGACCACTTTTTTTGGTTTCCACCACAAAAGGTGGTCGTCGTTGTTCCCCCATGCCTATAAGCTGGTCGGCAGCCTTCCCACAAATTCCCGGGTGGAGTTTCATCTCTCTGGAGCTTTGTGCAAGTTTCTGAGATCAATTACAAACAAAGGCAAGTCGGGGCCTCGCGAGGGATTTTCGAGCAAGGCAACTCGAGCATGCATGAATCCTTTATCATTCAAGGCAGAGCTGAGGCAGTCCACATGCATTGTAGTTTGGCATGCTAGTTTAATTGCTTACTTAGTTAGTTTGTTATTATTTAGACTTGTGTAATAATTAGCTGTAATTTATTATTCATTTTGGTTGTGTAATAACTAGCTTAATTAGATTAGCTTAGATTAGCTAGTTGGTGTTGCATTATTTATTCGGACCCTCCGTCGAGAGGGCCAGCTGTTGTAATAAGTGTGCGTGTGTGTGATGCATGTCTTCCAACCCCATTTCTTTCTTCCTTTTATTTACCAGCTTACGATGGTTAGTTTTAGGGCATGTTTCAATTAGCATCCTTATGCTTCGCATGTTTGCATTCATTCATCTGTCTTGCATGCACTAGGCTCGGCGCATCATACTAACTGCATTGTATTTAATTCAAGTTGAATACATGTTATCTGTAACATCTCATATGCCATTTTAGAATAGTCGAGCCTATTTTAGTTGCATCCTGCATGTGTTGCATTAGGCATCTCAGCATAGTTAGGATTCATGCATGATTTCTAATTAGCTTCTTTCTTTGGCTCGGAGTACTCGGTGAGTGTTTATGCTTTAGCATCCTTCCATATGTGTGAGTGACTGCCATGATAGCTTGCTTGCCATGAGGCTAACTGCTTATGTGATATACCTGCCTGAATGCCTGTAGGTGAAGATTAGATTACTTGAATTGGAACAATTCATCTATTACGAGTTTTAAGCCCACTTGAGAGTGGCAAATCACCCTGTTTTCTAAGCCCACTTGTGGGTGGAAAAATCCGTATTTTAGCCTACTTGTGAGTAGCAAACCGTTTTCAAAAACAAACATGAGATGTTTTGTTTCAACTGAGGTGATCCAGTCTATACTTGTATGTTGTGCGCATCACGTAGCAATTCTAGGCTAATAAATCGGAATAAGAGCACATATGTTTTAAAAAACAAAATATCATGTTTAGTAGTGGCCGATCTTTGATCGGGCGAGCAGGGGTGCTCATTGCATGACCTTCTCCAATCGTACCCAAGTTCTCGAGCTAAGGCAACTTTGGTGATGATGGACACGTGGCCTTAGGCACGAGTCAGGGTTTCCTAAACTCCCCCAAGATAAAATATTAGGCGGCGACTTTATATCTAACAAAGCAGTCCATGTTTGGCACTTCTTTCTAAGAATCAGTTTTTCAAAACGATTTGCCAAATTTGGACTCTTTGGTGATTTATCAATCTCGTATTGCACTTTGCGAGATTAGATTAAGAACTGTGATATTTGAGTCCGAACTGTAGTGAGCCCAATGAACAAAACAGGATTTTCTCGGGACGTTCAGGGACGTCTATAGTTACCTTTTCTGGGAATTGGTAACAGAGGCTCAACGGCTTGGATTGACATTCTGAGCATTGTAGATAGTAATCCCCAGTTAAAGGATTTTTATCTATCAAATACTAAGATTGCTATTGGGAATAGGACCAGGATTAGCTTCTAGGAGGACTGTTGGATTGGTCAGCAAAGTTTAAAAGGGGAATTTCAATTGTTTGAGTTATCTACAGATAGGTATGATACATTAACAATGATGCCTTTACCCTAGGGAAAGTAAGAGATGACTACCTCGGAGAAGGGGACAAGGTCCCCTCTCTCTCTCTCTATATATATAGCAGGGCTAGCTAATGGGTTAATTACACCAAGACCCTCTCAACTATTAGCCAATATCACCTTACCCCCATCATCTATGAACCTATACATATTGATCTCCTCAACTATTGAAAACTGTACAAATGCCCCCATTTTGATAATGGTCTAAAGCGATGAAAGTGATATATTTTTATAGTTGGAGGGGTCAAAATGTATGGGTTCGTAGATGAGGAGGGTAAGTTGATATTCACTAATAATTGAGGATGCCTCGGTGTAATTACCTCCCAACTAATAGTGGCTAGTTAGTGGTGGCATGTGCTTAGAGGACAGTAGACAGCTTCTGCTAGGCCTGGCACAGTGTTAGTGGAGCGACCTCAATTGTAGTGGAAATAGATGCTAGGGTGGTTTTGTGGCATGCTCCTCGAGTATGGACATATATGGATCGTTTTGTCCAGTGCTTAGAGCATAATGACATCTCAAAATTTCTTTTACGCTCTAAGATATCAGATTTTGCTATTTAATGTTTTTGGATATGGCTAGTGACTATATTACAAGTATGATGTGCTTTAACATGAGAAAAGTGAAAAGATAAAACAAGCGAGACTTACCAAAAAGGCGATCTACAAGTTCATGGGATGCCTCCTCCTCTAAGTTGTCCTTCGAAAATTTGCTTCTTAAGAAACTCCATGATGCTTGATGTCATCTCCAATGCTTCTCACTCGACTCATTCATCTTCGCTATCACATTATTTTGTGCTTGAATTTCCTCTTTTTGTGCTTTAATTTCATGTTTCTATGCTGTAATTTCCTCTTTTTGTGACTGAATTTCCTTCTTTTGCAATTGAATTTCCTCCTTTTGTTGTTGTATTTCTATCTCTAGATGCTCACATAGTCACTGTCAGTAGAAGCAGTGGTAGTCCTCACAGAGAATGAAGGCCTAAACATTAAGATAAATTCATCATGCCTTACTCTATTTATATATCTTAAGCTTTATACATTCACTGCTACCACAGGATCCCTAGCAATTGAATTGAAATGCACATTAGTATAGAATGATAGTTATTATTTCCTTCAAACAGCAGTGTGTGAGTGCGTTAAAATCATGATCCTATATGACTATTATGAGTTTGTCATGGTTTATCACCCCAACTATACTGTTCTTATGTTTTGTTTTGTTTTGTTTTTTTTCTTTTCTTAAGTCTTTGTTTTTGGTTTTTGAATTTCTCTTTTATTGACTTGAGCATAATAAGTTCTTTATTTTCAACAGATCCTTATTATTCATATTTCTGAAGACGTTTATAAGACATTAGTTGATTGGATCAACCAACGACCCTCTGAGGCACTTCAGTCCTTTGCATTATGGTCATTAGATAGCATTCTTGTTGACTTAGGAAGCCAACAAGTGTTAAACGCTCCCAAAAGGGTGCACCATCAACTTCATTCAAATCTCAAGTAACTTGTTGAATATGATGCTTTCCTGAGTACCATCTTCAGGTTTGGAGTTGTTGATTAGTGATGATGCTACTTTGCTTAGGTTGGCTTAGAATTATTGCTTGGAATTCGTTGTCTTTATTTTGTTTATGTACTAATAAATGTGCATTGTGCAAGTATCATTCTATTTGCTACCTCTTTCTCTTTTTACAATTGTTCATCACCAGTAGCACAACCTAAGGTCACTGTGGCAGTGCTTCCACCACTGACATCGCAACTCTGGCAACTGCCACCACCTTAGCAGTGTGCTTCCATCAGTCTGCCACTATTAGTTGCAATGTTACCGTTGTGGTAACCACCGACACCATTCACCTCCGTCATTATCAACTAGTGCCATAGCCAACGTCACTAACAAGACCTAAAAGCCATTAAAAAAATTTTAAAAATTAAGAAGGTTGATTGTAACACACGAGCTTTGCTGGGTTGTTCTCTCATGGCGGATGCTTCAGCTACAAAGTTGTTGGGCATTTTGGAAACTCTTGTTGTAGGCTATTGTGATGGTCAAATGGGCACAGTTGTATTTGTTTTGCTTCCCATTATTTCAATATTTATTCTACGTTTTGTAATTTCTTCAACTGTGTATGTACAAAAATGTTAATGTCCCAGAAAGAATCACCCAGATGGGATTGTTCTGGGTGATGTGGTTGCGATAGTATTAGTATTGTTTGTATTTTAATGCAATTTTATTGTTTGGGGGGGGGATATAATCCATTCAAATTGAGTGATTTAATAAAAAATAATGAAAATAATAAGAAAGAAATCACATAATAAATGCTTGGAAAAGGTTTTTTAAAAAAAATTGTGTGTTATACTGTCAATTTTATTTCTCACAAAAATGAGATTTGGTTGAAAATTAAATTGATTTATTATTTAATTTTTATAATATTAAAACTGCCCATAAAAATAAGGAAGAAAAAAATCATTCACCACTTGAATTCATATACTTTACTTTTTTTCATTGTCCAAATATAAAACAAACACCTTATTTTTTACATCACATAACAAACCAAGTGCTACAGCACTCAAGTAATCTACTTGTGTTTTGATAAAGACTTTCTGATGGCCAAAAACAAAATCAAATTATTGATTGCATCAAAAATACTAAAATGTTAGCAAGACAACAACCATTGAATGCTTCACAAGTATCAATCCCGTTGTTCGTCTGATACCCAAAAAACAAAAAAAATTCAAATAAACAGGGTCATGAAGCCCCTGTTTTCACAATTTTCTTTGAAATAGATCAACAACCTCATCTGCTATTAGCAAAAATAGACACAATCAACCTCCAATCTTTAATCAAACATAAAACTTAATAGAATATCTTCAAACTTCTTATCCCTTTAATATTGAACAATAAATCATTTACACTTATCAATTTCATGTTTAACAATTTTGCAACTGGCATGAAGAAACACAAGTAAATAAATAACAAATGAATAAAAAAAGCTAAAGAAATAAATCTAAGCAAAACTTGTAGACAAAAGGAATGTTACAATTAACTTCCTTCATTTTTTAAAACATGGAATTTACTATTCATAAGCAATCACAGTAAATCTCATAGGATTTTGGATAAATAACTATCAACAAAAATTACAAAACCTACAAACCTGTAACGCCTCGTATTTTATTACTCGGATAACATTACCAATATTCAATAATTAAGTCCATTTACAAATAACATTTCATCCTTGGATGAAATGATGAATAATTAAATATACATATTCTCTCTCATTATACAACAATGACATTTACATACAAATAAAAGAAACGCCCTGAGGGTCACAATAAAAGAGAGGACACTACTCTTAACAAAAAAAATAGCACTCAGTCAAACAACAAATGAAATAGTATAATCTATCACTACATTACACTTATGGAATGGTAAAACCCATTGTTTGATCTTTAAATCCGAAAAACATTCCCTATACACATGTACAGGCAGGGGGTGAGCAACCACTAGCTCACCAAGCAATCTCATATTAGAACATTAGAAGATATGCGGGTACCAAAATACTTGTACATATACGTGAAATCATATCATGTCAAAACCATATGATTTTATTACATAACCTCTTAAATCCAATTTATTTGATTAACCACAACAAGTTAACTTACATAAATAAACATGTTTCAATAGCAACAGGGCATCCTTTTCAATTCATTCAATTATCTCATTATCAATTGAATCAAATAATTAAACAATTCATCAAATCCATTTTATACAGTCTTATGAGATGAATGCATATGCCGTGTCATGCTCAAAATATTTTTCTCATCTTTTCAAAATCTTACGCACAATGCCATTTTGAAAACACATTAATCCAACAATTTCAACAAAATTTCAAGATGGTAAAAATACGACTCATGTAATCCCTAGGCTGGTGTTTGGAAGTAAACTATACAAGTACTACCAATTTGTCATTTTTACCAGTATTAACTGGAAGGCTCGACACTTATAATCTGTCATTTTTACCAGTATTAACTGTAAGGCTCGATACCTATAATCTGTTATTTTTACCAGTATTAACTAGAAGGCTCGACACCTATCATCTACACCACCTTTCAAGACTTACCACCGTATTTACCCCAAAATCATTTCATGAAAACTTGTTTCCCAACATTCCTTTCTCAATGCAAAGTTTTCAAATCAAATTTCAAAACCCATCATTATCAAATGAATTGATATGCTAATGCAATGATTAATAATACAATGCAATATTTCTTCCACTTTCAATACTTCCACACAATATTCCCATTGTGATCAAAATTCACATTTCTTATTTCAATATAATTTCTCAAGATGAATATAAATATTTTTATTCCAATTCACCCATGGGACAATAAAATTTCCACACTTAGAGTAATCTCAACCATTTAGTCACTTCAAGACTATATCAACATTTTGAATAACAATTTCAAAAACTTCAACAATTCTCATATTCCATGAAAACCATCATTTATATGTAAACAAATAAACAATTTTTCAAACATCATTTATTTTGGCACACAAAATAAATATAACAACATCTTCAAAGATTGTCAACATCTTTCTTAAAAATCTCCAATATCTAGATTTTCTCACCAAAACCACTCATCTTCATTTATTGAAAGAAAGTCACCAAAAACATCTCTCTTCAATCCTCATAGTTCAAAACCCTCAATTTCTATTTTAAAAAGAACAAGAAAGTAAATCCACTTTTAAAAAAAATCTCGTCTTCTTGAATCAACAATCAATTTTCAAAACAAATCAAAGGATGATTTCGAAAATCATCTAGATCTTGCAAAAACATATATATAACTCAAAGGAAATCTTTACTTATTAAATATTACCATTTCCATTCTACTATGTCAAAAGTTATGATATAATCTTAATAACACACTTTTTAACCATAACGGATATAACCTTTTAACCAGAACTAATTTAATCCATTAAATTAGTAAGTTTATTATATTCAAAAAATTTTAAATTAATAATACCAAACCTAAGTTCACAGGCCTCGTCCCTCAAACATAACTATATTGCAACATAACCATTTTTCATGACAAGCTATTTAAAGAGGTAATATTTTTACCAAATTCTCTACTAATAACAATTTCGCAACTTTTTCTAAAATTGCTTAACCAACATGATATTTACATCCAAAATTATGAAATATGCCCAATAGTAACATTTTCAAGGTTATGAGTTTGAAAGTCCACATTTCACATTTTTATTTTCATAAAAATGAACACAACTTAATCATCAACATATCATCTTTTATAAAATATCGTGAATATAACACTTTTAGAGTTTTTAATCCCAAAGCAACTCTATAATTCCTACTTAAGCATTTACTCCACATTCCTCAACATAATTTATTTTTCTCAAAAGTAAATTCCAAATCAATGATAAAAAAAAAAAACTTTATATTCCTCAAAATAAATCATCTAATCATAATATGATCTAGAGATAATTTATACAACTATTAAATTTTATTTTTGGGTTTCTTTGCAAAATTATCAACACAAAATGATTTTCCCAAATCAATCTCAAAATGCCAACATTCTTAACATTTCAACATAATTTTTCTTCCAAAAATTATCAAACAAAAATCTAAAAATATATATAAGCAATACCTCTTATAATGATATATTTTCTCAAAATAACCCTAACATAGCTTTAATGTAAAAATATGAAAAAAGTCCTTACCCCAAATAATAAAGAAGAGAAAATCTGGAAGGCAAACATCACCCGATCATGAATTCGAGACTACCATCGCGAAGAGTACGTCGAGCTCTCAAACTTTCATTTACAACACTTTTACAAAATCTCACTATAAAGACTCCCACTCTAAGCTCAAAGATTGAACATTCATGGGGGAAAGAGACGAATCATGGAGGCAAGGAAGGGAAGACCCTCTGTTCAACAAATGAAAGAGAAAAAAAATAAAAAGAAAAAATAAAGGAGAGAGGAAGAAGTCTAATGGGAATAAGGAAAAAGGGGAGGGGAGTGAGGGTGTAGCGATCCCGGTTTTGACCCGTCTCTTTGTGGTGTTCCGGGCTCGGGTTGGTATGGTTTTGAACGATGTTACGTATCTTAGTTCCCTATATTCCCCTTATTTTGGTTATCAGGTTGTAGCGGTGTGTTTGGAACAGGTAATGTCTCATGTTTGTATCGGGTTGTAGCGTATCTTTCATGCAGCGCCCCCGAAGCAAAAATGCAAAATGCATTCGAAGTTGCTTGTCTACTCGAGCGGCTGGTTATGCGCTCAAGTGGTGAATGTTTCGTTCCAGAAGTTTGACCTGTCTGCAAAAGTACTGGTAAGTTGTATTTGACGCACGAGGGGGCTTTCCACGCTCGAGTAGACCATGTTATATCAGTTCGTGAATCTAATATTTCAGATCACTTTTGTATATCTCTATCTAAAAACATTTCCCCTCCCTTCTCTCTATATTTCCCTTCGTCAAATTGGATCAAAACCTTGATTTCTAAAGATTCATTAGAGTTCTGCCATAGGTTCTTCATGAAAGTTGGTTAACTTCTTGAGGGCTTCGCTATGTGTGGTGAAGATTGAGTTTCAACACGGTTGATTTTGGGGGTTTCATCTCCTTTCTTCTTCAGAACTTGAGGTATGGATTTTCTTAGAGTTATATATATATTTTTGCAAGATTTATATGATTTTCGAAATCATCTTTCGATAGCTTTGAAAATTGATTGCTGATTCAAGAAGTTGAGCGATTTCGAAAGTGGGTTTGTCTCTTGTTCTTTTAAAATGATCTTATGGGTTTTGATCTTAGTTGATTGAAGAAAAGATGATTTTGGAAAGTTTTCTTTCAAAAGATTTGAGCTATATAGTTTTGGTGAGAAAACCTAGAATTTGGGGATTTTTTTTAAAGAGATTGAAAATCCATGAATGATATTGTTATAGTTATTTTGTGTGTCAAAATAAATGGATGTTTGGAAAATTTCTTATTTATATTTATATAAATGATGAATTTAAGAGAATATGAGAATTGCTATTCATTTTGAAAATTATTGTTCAAAACGTTGAAATAGTCTTGAAATGACTAATTGTTGAGGATACTTGAGAAGAGGAAATTGTGTTATTCCTTGGATGATGAATTGGAATCAAAGTATTTATATGCATCTTGTGTTATTGGCATATCAATTCATTTGATTACATTAAATTTTGAAAGTTGATTTGAAAACTTACATTGAAAAAAAGAATGTTGAGAAACAAGTTTTCATGGAATGGTTTTGGGGTAAATACGTTGGTAAGTCTTGATAGGTGGTGTAGATGATATGGAATAAGTTGGCTTGAGAGTCCGGGGTGAAAGACTAAAAACCCGCGCGGATAGGTGTCGAGCCTTCCGATTAATGCCGGTAAAAATGACATGTTGGTAGTACTTTTATAATCTACTTGCAGACACCGACCTAGGGATTACCAAAGTCATATTTACTGCTCTTGAAATAAATTGTTAAGTTTTGAAGAATTGAAATTGCATGACATCATTGAGCATGATGGTTTTCAAAGACGAAGATGTGATTTTCTTTCAAAATGGCATAGCATGGCATGTGCATTTCATCTCTTGAGATCTATATAAAATGTATTTACTTTGTTAAGGATTTCCTACTGGTCTTTATGCTCACCCTACGGGATTTTTGTGCAGGAAAAAATGTGGTGATGCTGCTTAACTAAAGGCGAGGAAACGTGTGTTGAGAGTACGATATTCTCATTTTGCTATGACTCTATGTGTAAGCCAAGGGTTGTATGCGTGTGGGTTTGAATAACCGTTTTGTGTAACCAGACTCAAGCCTTGGAAACTTGTAAACCCTTAGGGGTATTTATTTGTTGATGGATTAATGTATTGTTGCATGAAGAACTAATGTATCGTGTAATGTAAGTTTGGAGATTCATGTTCAATTTTCCTTGAAAGAGCCATGATTGTTGTATTATCATTTGGGGCGTTACAACTTGCTATTAGAGCTACCAAGTTTGAAAACTTGGAGCTCATGGGAAGCCGTTGTTTAACCACAATGGGTTTATTTAGCATGCTTAGGAAGTGTTATGCATTTTGTGACTATGTGATAACATGCTTATGTGACTAAATGGGTATGGCATTGGACTTTTGGGATGTTGTTTGCGCCTGTTAAATTCGTTGAGGTCTTATTAGAAGGGTACTTGATCAATACTCATTCTACTAAGAATTCTTGATTTTTTGTGGGACGAATCTCATCATAAGAGTATAATCCCTATGTGTTTACATGACTAAGTGCTTATGTGGTGTGAAATTGAATTGTGTATATGGTAGAGAAATATATAGAATTGTTGTAGTCGAATGTGTGAGTCAAGTTACGAGAACATACGAGTTAATGTGCTAAATTATTTCTCTTGTGTCCTTTATTAGGATGTCAAGAAGGGGTCAAGTCTGTGGTGGTAGAGGCAGGAGGCGTGGTAGGGCTCGCCAATGTGTGCATGAGGTACCGGTCCATAAAGTTTCGGTGAAAGAAGAAGGGTTCGGCTAAGCTAATATGGCCGAGCAAGCAGGCCAAGCTAATGTGGCCGAGCAGGTAGGACAAGCGGGTCAAACCGTAGTGGGGGTCCTAGCTTGAGAAATGGAAGGGGCTTTAAGAGAGTCTATGAACTTGTTAAGGGTAGGGAATCAAGCCCGAGAGAACATCGTGGAGTCAAGGGCGAGTTTCCTTACTAGAGAGTTCTTGCGGGCCAAACCGGATGAGTTCCATGGTGGTCCCGAGCCCAAGAAAGTGGACGAGTGGCTCGAACAAACTGTGAAGACATTTGAGATGCTTCACATCGAAGATAGTGAACTAAGAGTGACTCTAGCGAGTTACTACCTTAAGGGAGATGCAAGTCAATGGTGGAAATATGCCAAGAGTAGAGTGAAGCCGACATGGGAAGCTTTTTCTGTTGCTTTCCAAGATAAGTACATACCTCCCACTGATAGGGAGAGATTAAGGCAAGAGTTTAAAGACCTCAAACAACTCGACATGCCCGTGGCCAAGTTTGAGGCGGTCTTCTCTAGTTTGTCTAGATTTGTACCAGAGTTGGTGGCAATGGAAGAGCGCCATTGCATTGTGAACTTGAAAAAAAATTTGAAAACAAAAATTATGTTCAAGCTTGTCAGAAATATGATTCGGCAATATGACCTTCTTGTGGAGACGGTGACACACATAGAAATTTCCATACAAGCTGAGGACGAGAGACTTCGGAGTCCAAGGACGAGAGACTTCGGAGTTCGAGGTCGAAGGACCAAGAGTCTTAAGGAGACTGTAGGCAGAACAAGAAGAGCAGGAACACCTATCCATCCCAACCCCAACCACAGCAGTCTAGATCCACTTTTCTTTTGCCTAGTGCGGGTGCAGGAAAAAGTGCATCGAGTAGCTTCTTGTGTTTCAAGTGTGGCCAACCGGGTCACAAAGCCTTCTCATGCCCACAAAAGGGAGAAGGGCAGTTAATGTTACCACAACCTAACCAATCTGAAAGTCAGTCTCAGTCTCAGAATAAAGATCAAGGGTTTAATTGTTATCAGTGTGGTCAGCCGGGGCATATGAAGAGAACTTGTCCACAGTTGGGAGGCATATCTGGCGCATCAAGGTCGAGGCAAACTCAGAGCCACCAACAGGCTCAATCAGTCCAAGCTTCGCGAGTTAATCAGGGAGCCACTTCAGCTCAGTCAGTACAACAAGCCTATGCTCCGAGAGGGGAGCAAGTTAATCATAGGCCACAGGGGCGCGTGTATGCTGTTACCGTGCCAAAGCAGTTGCCAGAATCCTTAGTTGTGAGAGGTATTTTTGTTGTGTGTAATTCTTTGGCTAATATATTGATAGACACGGGTGCATCTCATTCATTTATATATACTACATTTGCTTCTGCGTTGGGGTTAGAGGTAGCACAGTTAGTGCCTCCACTCAGAGTAGAGTCACCTATTGGGGGTACAGTTGATTTAGACCGAGGTTGTCGTGATTGTGAAATAGAAGTTGCCGGGCATCGACTTCTATTTGCTTTTGTGTTACTAGATATGTCGAGCTTTGATGTCATTTTAGGCATGGACTGGTTGTGTTCTTATCAAGCTGTGATTGATTGTTATCGTCAAAGAGTTACAGTGTGCACTTCGGGTGGTGATCATTTCTATTTTCTGTGGAACCGAGTTTATGGAGCCTTGTCGCCAATTGTTGACCCTCGTAGTAGGAGCAAGCTTAGTGGTCTTCTTGCAACTCTCTTGGATAGTGAGAGTGACGGGGCTCGTGTTGAGTTACCAACGGTAGTTTGTGAATACCCGGATGTCTTTCCAGAAGATCTTACAAGTTTACCACCTCACCGGGAGATCGAGTTCTCCATTGAATTAGTGTCTGGTATGGCACCGATTTCCATGTCACCGTATAGATTTGCACTCGTTGAATTGCATGAGATGAAGATTCAACTCCAAGAACTTTTAGACAAGGGCTTCATTCGCTATAGTACATTGCCTTGGGGAGCGCCGACTCTCTTTGCGAAGAAGAAGAATGGGTCATTGTGGTTGTGTATTGATTACCGCAAGTTGAATAGAGTTGCAGTTAAGAACAAGTATTCTCTGCCCAGAATAGAAGATTTGTTTGACCAACTTAGAGGGTTTCGTTGCTTCTCAAAAATAGATTTGAGGTCGGGGTACTATCAGTTGAGAGTCCGGGAGGAAGACATTCAGAAGATGGCCTTTCGTACTTGTTATGGCCACTATGAATTCTTTGTAATGCCTTTTGGGTTGACCAATGCACCGGGTTCTTTTATGGATTTGATGAACAGAATTTTTTGGGAATACTTAGACCTTTTTGTGGTCGTCTTTGTGGACAACATCTTGATTTATTCAACCTCAGAAGAGGAACACGAGACTCACTTGTAGGTAGTGCTGGGTTTACTTAGTGAGCACCAATTGTATGCCAAATTTGAAAAATGCAGGTTTTGGTTAATAGAGGTGAAGTTTTTGGGGCATGTAGTGTCTAGAGAGGGAGTGACTGTGGACTCCTCAAAGATAGATGCTGTACAAGATTGGGAACAACCCAAGAATATTTTTGAAATCCGGAGTTTCTTGGGATTAGCGGGCTATTATCGACGCTTTGTAAGGGACTTCTCTAAACTAGCTGCACCTTTGACTAGGTTGACTAGAAAGGGTATCAAATTTGTGTGGAGTGAGGCTTGTGAAAAGTCATTCCAAGAGTAGATTGACTGCCACACCGGTTTTGATAATTCTAGAAAGGGGTTTGAATTACACTGTCTATTGTGATCTGTCCGGGGATGGACTTGGTTGTGTCTTGATGCAAGAGGGAAAAGTTGTGGACTACGGTTCACAACAATTGAAAACTCATGAGAAAAATTGCCCCACCCATGATCTTGAATTAGCAACGGCGATTTTTGCTTTGAAAATTTGGAGGCATTACTTATACGGCGAGACGTTTGAAGTCTTCTCCGATCATAAGAGTCTAAAGTATTTGTTTTCTCAAAAAGACTTGAATGTACGACAATGGAGGTGGATGGAATTTATGGAGGATTATGACTTTGAGTTACATTATCATCCAGGGAAGGCCATTGTGGAGGCCGATGCTTTGAGTCGAAAATCTGTGAGTAGTTTGGCAAGTGTGGCCATTCGGGAATGGGATATGCTAGATGTTATTGGCAAGTTTAATTTGCACTTGGGTGAGTCCGGAGAGAGTGCTAACTTATTTACTTTGAACGCTCAATCTACCTTGGATAGTAAGGTCATAGAGGCACAGCGAAGAGACCGTGATGTGGAATCAATCCATGCTAAGATTTCTAATGGGAAGGAAGAGAAAGGTTTGAACGTTCACTCGGATCTGAGTGTACGTTATCTAGACTGTTTGTTTATACCAGAATCTTGTACAGAGGAAGTACTTCGGGAGTTCCATCACTCACGTCTTGCGGTACACCTGGGAGGCACTAAAATGTATCATGATCTTAGTTGTCAGTTTTGGTGGAGGGGTATGAAACGAGATGTTGCTTTATTTGTATCGAAGTGTCTTACTTGTTAACAAGTGAAGGTCGAACACCAAAGACCGGTAGGTTTGTTACAACCCTTACCGATAGCCGAGTTGAAATATGAGTGTGTTACCATGGATTTTGTAGTTGGGCTTCCTAGAACACAACGAGGCAATGACGCCATTTGGGTGATTGTTGATAGGTTGACTAAGTCTACCCATTTCATTCTGATGTGCACCAGCGACTCAGTTGAATGCTTGGCAGAATTGTACATTAGAGAGATAGTTCGACTTCATGGAGTCCCTGTGACTATTGTGTCGGATAGGGATCCTCGTTTTACTGCCTAGTTATGGCAAAGCCTTCAAGAGGTGTTGGGAACTAAGTTGGCTCTTAGCACCACTTATCATCCTCAAACCAATGGACAATCGAAACGTACCATTCAGATTTTGGAGGACATGCTTAGAGCTTGTGTCCTTGATTTTAAGGGGCCTTGGGAAAGACACTTACCATTGATTGAGTTTGCTTACAACAATAGTTACCAAGCTAGTATTGGGATGGCACCATTTGAGACCTTGTATGGCCGACCTTGTAGATCACTGATTTGTTGGGCCAAAGTGGGTGATGCACCATTAGTGGGTCTCGAAATTGTTGGAGAGACAATCGAGAAAGTTTTTCTCATTCAGAAGAGGTTAGCTACGGCCCAAAGCTGACAAAAGAGTTATGTCGATAAGAGGAGACAACCTTTATCTTTTAAAGTTGGTGACCATGTGTTTCTAAAAATCTCACCAAGGCAGGGTATGATGAGATTTGGTAAGAGTGGCAAATTATCTCCAAGGTTCATTGGGCCTTTTGAGATCTTAGAGCGAATTGGGGAAGTGGCCTACCAGTTAGCTTTACCGCCACAACCTTCGAGAGTTCACAATGTATTTCATGTAGCTATGCTTAGGAAGTATGAACCTAACCCTTCTCATGTGCTTGATTGGGTTGACTTGGGGGTAGATGAGGATACCTCTTACGAAGAACAACCGGTTCAAATATTAGATACTCGGGAGCAAGTGGTACGGGGCAAAACTATACCGTTGGTAAAGGTGTTGTGGAGACACCATGGGGTTGAAGAAGCGATGTGGGAACGGAGGCGGAAGTTCGCTCCAAATATTCGGATTTGTTTGAAAATGCTTATGTTGCTTTTCTTTGTAATATTTCCTATCGTTGAGGGAAACGTATTTAAAGTTGTTAACCACATGTTGATATGTGTGTTGTTGTTTTAAGCATAAGGTTGTTGAGAGTTGCCATTACTTTTTGGGAAATTTCATGTTTATGCGTATTTGGGAGGTTGTTGTTAATGAGATAACCATGGTGGAAATGGTGGAATTTGGTTGAGAGTTAGTATTGTGATTTGAAAATGAAATAGCATGGTTTTGATTGTTAGAAACCCCTTTGTTTGGGTAGTTTGATTTGAAATTTCGGGGACACAATTCTTTAAGAGGGAAGGTTGTAGCGATCTTGGTTTTGACCTGTCTCTTTGTGGTGTTTTGGGCTCGGGTTGATATGGATTTGAATGGTGTTACTGTAGACGGGCCCGCGTGAGGCCTTCGTGCTACAATTCGGACTCAATTTTGTGTCATGGTTCTTAATCTGAACCAAAGAATCCAAATCTGGCAAATCGTTTTGAGAAAACAGATTTTTGAAAGAAGTGCCAAACATGGACTGCTTTGCCAGATACAGAGTCACCACCTAAATATTTTATTTTGGGGGAATTTAGAAAACCCTGACTCGGTGCCAAAGGCCACGTGTCCGTCATCACCAAAGTTGCCTCGGCTCGAGAGCTAGGGTACGATTGGGGAAGGTCAGTTATGAGCACCCCCTCTCGCCCGATCCGAAGATCGGCCTCTACTAACCGTGATATCCATTTTTGAAAACGTTATGTGTTCTTATCCCGATTATTAGCCTAGAATTACTATGTTAGGCGCACAACACAAAAGTATAGACTAGATCGCCTAATTTGGAAATAAGCATTACATATCCGTTTGTTATGAAAAATGTTTTGGAATTTGCTACTCGCAAGTAGGCTAAAACACGGATTTCAATGAGCTATTCCAACTCAGCCAATCCAACCTTCACCCACAGGCATTCAGGCAATTTATAACACATAAGCATCTAGCCACATGGTAAGCATGCTGTCATGTCAACATCCACACGCATGCGGTATGCTAAAGCATAAATACTTACATTGTACTCCGTGCCAAAATAGAGAACTCGTTAGCAATCAATGCATGATCCAAGTCCATGTTTAAATGCCTAATGCAACGCATACGAAATGTCACTAGAGTAGGCTCGGCTAGTCTATGAATGACATGTGAAAATGCACAAGTAGCATGTATTCAAGTTAGATTTGAAATACTAATGCAGTTAGCATGATGCGTCGAGCCCGGTGCATGCAATACTGATGAATGATGCACGCATGCATAGCATAAGGTATGCTAAATTAAACATGACCTATTACTAACCATCAAAGCAGGTAAGTAAAAGGGAGAAAGAACTGGGGGTTGGAAGACATGCAAACACTCACCCACACTTATTACAAATTCACCCTCGCTCGGAGGGACCGAAAGAATAGTACAAATTAACTAACTCGCAAGCTATTTAATTATTACAAATCACCTAATTAATTAACAAATTAACTAAGCTAAAAAAAGCAATAAAAAAAAGGGGCCTCGGGAAGAGGGTCCAATGCACGCATGCTCGGGTCTTGCTCGGAAGTCCAGTGCCATGCACAAGCCGCCTCTGTTTTCCCTGCTCTGCTTCTCTGAACACTGCCAAAGTCTTAGGATGTGCTCACTAGATGTTGGGGAATGCCACCGGCTGGAGGGAATTATCATCGGCTATGATTTGGTGTCGATTGGCCAAAAATGTATCCACCGGCCACAGATGGATTGCCGGTCGGCACTCTGTGCAGTCGATCAGCAAAAAGTTCCTGCAGAATCTGTTTGACAGCAGCAGAGGACAGAGCTTTGCATGGCAATGCAATTCAAGCAATGTATGCACCAACCATATCCCTTATCATGTTTATGACTCAAAGGGACGTGGTCCTTGGTGCTCGGACTATTAATCGCGCATTTCAATGCGTGATGGCCCAAGAGACCAAGTTATGCATGTTGATTTCAAATGCAATGCAAACCAACAAACAAAGGCCCAACTCCCATCACTAAATCAAGGAACAAGGCATGCATGCTAGATGGAGTGCAACCTAGGCATGTGAGCTAACATGCAACATGGGCATACAATGCATTTATGCAAGTATGCAAGCAAACATGCAAGGTAAGCATGCAAACAAGCAAAGGATGGACTTAAGCTCGTTTGGGCAGCCCTTAAGGAAGCCCAAAACAGTGGCCATCAACCAAGGAAATGAGGCCAAATGCACATGCAAACATACATGACAACATGGACCAACATTTAAGCACATAAAGGCAACTTTTAAGTGCACTTTAAAAGAGGCATAGCATGGACAATTAACATGCAAATGAAGCTCTGAAAATCATGCTGTAGGAGGTGCCAAACCAACTAAACAAAGAAAGCAAAACATGCCACAATGGCCCAACACCTAAGGCTCGCCAAAGAGGCATTGGACTACACTTATCAAGACCAAACATGGCATGATTTAAGCAACTAAAATCAGGGTTTTAGCATGTCAAAATGAACCCCAAAAACCACTTAGATGACATCTAAATGACTTACACATGGAAGCATGCACAAATGCACTTTCAAGGAGCATGAAACACAAACTCTTGAAACATCAAAGAGCCATGAAGTGCAAGTATACAAGCATGCTAAGTGGACTGAAATGACATGGAAAATAGTCCCAACTCACTAAATCAAAACAAGTAATGCATGCTATACACTCACATACTTGAAGCCTACAAGCTAAAATGCAAAGGGACTATGCAATGCATGCTAAAGTCGACCCAAACAACTAAGGACAGACCTTAAACATGGCAAAATAAACATGAAAGCTTCACAAATCCAAGCCTAAAGCATGCTAGAACAATGGTTTACAACCTAAGGCATGTTAAGGCAACAAAATGGCATTACAAGGCATGTATGCTAAGCAAGCATGGTGTACCAAAACCAACATACAACAATGCTATATTATGACATAATAAGCATAAAAAATAGCCAAGGCATGGTCAACATGAGCCTAAGCTAGGTGCTCCCTCAAGAGGCAAAAAGTGTCCTTTTCAAGGACAACAAGGAGAGGGGGTGGCCCTCTCCTTCTTAGGACCTCAAGGCACTATCCTCACCTCTGAAATCCCTCAAGATTTCAGTGGTGAGGAGGCCCAAACACTATGGTCCCAGAGCTCACACAAAATAGCACAAAACAAGGGCCAAACAAGGCTTAAGAGGGGTCAAACAACCCCAAAGCTTGAAACAGCCTTAAATAACTATTTAGAGGCCTTAAAAACAGAACTTTTACGTATTATATGCAAAGCCAAAAAACAGTTGCAAGATAGGTAAAAGTAGTGTGCAAAAATGGGGGATAAAAGGGAAAAGTGATTACCCTTGTAGACCTTCTTCAACAATGGAGCTCCAGCAGCTTCTTGAGGTTGAAATCAACTTCAAAACTCTAAAAACAACCCTCAAGGGCCTCAGCTCCAAGGAAAGGTGTGGTAGTGTGTGTTTGTGTACAAAATTAAGGCATAAACACACAGTACAAGAGAAGAAGAGATATAGATATAGGATAGATATAAAACCCTAAACCTAGAATCAGAGCTCCTTTAACAATTTTTTCTAACCCTAATGCCAAGAGAGGAAGCCTCTTCTTATAGGCAACTCCCTCTTGTAAGGCTTCCAAAACAAGCCATCCAAGAGGGAAATCCCTCCATACACGTGTATGGAGGGGAACAGAGTGGGTGCCAGCTATCACAGCTGGCACAAAATATCTACTAAAAGTAGATGAACAGTGATCGGCCATCCAAAATTGCCATTTTGACAAAATAAATGGCCAATCAGCAACAAAGAATGCCAACCGGTAATATATATTGCCGATGGCATAAAATCACTGGCCGGTGGCTTCGAGCCATGGCCGGTGATGTGTGGGGATGCCTCACAAGACATTCCCTGCCCTTTCAAGGCAAAACACAAGTGTTTGGTGCAAAACCAGACACAAAACAATCGAGTCGAGAGGTCTTGAGGCAAGGCGCGTAGCTGAGACCTCCGGGAACTCAAGACGAACACGAACATGGATGAGCACCGAGTGTTCGAGTGGTGACGTCCAAGTCTTGAGGACAGTCAAAAATGGGGTGTCTACAGTTGCCCCTCTTTGATAGAACTCGAAAATCATAACAATGACGGGAGTGAATGTCAAAGCCCAGAGACGACCCATTTTTGACAAGGCCGAAGACTTAGACAAACATGCAAGACAAACAAGATATGCTCCCGAAGGCAGGGGCAAAATGTAAGACAATGCACAAAGCCGAACATAACTTATGATCATGTAAAGAAAGCTGTAACGAAGCATAACATGCGACAGTTTTAAGCTAGCATACACCAAACTACACTATACTGCAGAAAGGATGTAAGAGAATTATACGATTCTCGATATGTACCACTCGGAGTATACCATACCTGTCCGGTTCGTCGGGTTGCACCAGCCTTAAATGAACCGTACATACAATATCGTGCCTGCAAAGAAAACAAACTTAACAGGTACAATGTGATTAACAACATGCATATTAATGTACTTGAAAATGCGTGACAACGCAAAGCAAGTGGGAAGCATACCAATGCTGTGAAGGCACAAACATGTAAGTGGAGCACGCAGTCTACGCAGGCAACGAAATTGATCATAAGCATGCGGTCTACGCAAGCAATGAAATTGGTTTCAAACATGCGGTCTACGCAAGTAGAACATGTAGTCTACGCAAGTAATGAATTTGAACATAAGAATGCGGTCCACGCAAGCAGAACATGCGGTCTACGCAAGAAAAACATGCGGTCTACGCAAGTAATGAAATTAATTACAAACATGCGGTCTACGCAAGCAAAACATGCGGTCTGCGCAAGTAATGAAATTGATTACAAACATGCGGTCTACACAAGTAGCGTAATTAATTATAAACATGCGGTCTACGTAAGCAAAACATGCGGTATACGCAAGTAATGAAATTGATTACAAACATGAGGTCTACGCAAGCAAAACATTCGGTCTACGCAAGTAATGAAATTGATTACAAACATGTGGTCTACGCAAGTAAAACATGCGGTCTACGCAAGTAATGAAATTGATTACAAACATGCGGTCTACGCAAGTAGCGTAATTAATTATAAACATGCGGTCTACGCAAGTAATGAAATTGATTACAAACATGCGGTCTACGCAAGTAGCGTAATTAATTATAAACATGCGGTCTACCCAAGCGAAACATGCGGTCTACGCAAGCAAAACATGCGGTCTACGCAAGTAATGAAATTGATTACAAACATGCGGTCTACGCAAGCAGCGTAATTAATTATAAACATGCGGTCTATGCAAGCAAAACATGCGGTCTACGCAAGTAATGAAATTGATTACAAACATGCGGTCTACGCGAGCAAAACATGCGGTCTACGCAAGTAATGAAATTGATTACAAACATGCGGTCTACGCAAGTAGTGTAATTATTTATAAACATGCGGTCTACGCAAGCAAAACATGCGGTCTATGCAAGTAATGAAATTGATTACAAACATGCGGTCTACGCAAGCAAAGCATGCGGTCTACGCAAGTAATGAAATTGATTACAAACATGCGGTCTACGCAAGTAGTGTAATTAATTATAAACATGCGGTCTACGCAAGCAAAACATGCGGTCTACGCAAGTAATGGAATTGATTACAAACATGCGGTCTATGCAAGTAACGTAATTAATTATAAACATGCGGTCTATACAAGCAAAACATGCGGTCTACGCAAGTAATGAAATTGATTACAAACATGCGGTCTACGCAAGCAATACATGCGGTCTACGCAAGTAATGAAATTGATTACAAACATGCGGTCTACACAAGTAGCGTAATTAATTATAAACATGCGGTCTACGTAAGCAAAACATGCGGTCTACGCAAGTAATGAAATTGATTACAAACATGCGGTCTACGCAAGTAGTGTGTATGAGAAGAGTTGAATGTACACATGTACGTAAAAACATGTTATTCACGATGCTGGAATGTAAAGTACTATAACACAGCATAATTGAAACGATTTGTGGAATCCACAAGACATGAAAAGGATAGGGGAAGGGACATTCTTCGTACGTACTGAGCATCGCTCGTAGAAGTAGTGGCCTGAGGTCAACTCGAAGGTTCACGTTTCAAAAGTGTGCTTTCCCGCATTATCTCGAGTGATGAAGGTGCTAAACCACACATATAACCGAAAAAAAGGATGTAGGAGGCTCCAAAACCACTATAAGAGACCACCGGATACCCACCGGCCATCAAAATGAATCACCGGCCGTCCATCGGCCATCACAAAATTCCATCGGCACAATATTTTGCAGACCGGCCAACAGTGTGGCCGACCGGCAAAATGTTCCTGTATCGGGGCAGTTCAGTCATTTGGCCACGGGTCTTTTAAAATAGGGCTTCTAGCCCAATTTTCTTCACTTCCTCTTGCTCGAAAGTTCTCCCCCTCTCTCTCTAGATCATTTTCCTCCTTTGATTTCCTCGTTTTCTTGCGTTCTAGCCTCCATTTCGTCGTCCGATTCGCGAATACCTTCGCGTTTTGAACGTTTTAAACCGAACGAAACTTCATTTCGGTGTCCCGTTTTTTATTTCCGCCACTCGGGGCTTGTTTCCCTCGAGTTTTTCTCGATATCTGTGCCTTTTCCGCACTTCGGCTTTTTCGGCCTTTTCCGGCCCTCTCGGGGTTGACTTTTTGTTGACTCTTCACATTCTCGCCCGGTTTTTCATCTTCCGGCCATTTTCACGTTCTCTTCGAGATGGTGGATGATCTTCCACAGGGCGGGACCCCTCCAGAGCACGAGATGGATCCCGAGGCCGAGCCCTTGCCACTTCACATCCGGTCATTCGATCTGTAGACCTACAGGCCAGTGGTTCATGTGATGCTCCCGGATGGACTGCGCCAGTTTAGGGGCTTTGAGAGGGGCGTGGCACCCGAGCTATTACTACGTGAGCCTACCTCTCATCTGTCTTTCGGCGCTTCCGAGGTAACATTCTTTCCTTTGCTTTACTTTCCGCAATGTAGAATATAAAACTACCGTAGCTGGTCATATTCTGCAACTGCTTAATTCTGATACACTGATGCACTGCACATTGTAGTTGATCGCAAACAAACTTACAACTGGTATCTGTTTGAAACTTACACGTGCACACACACTACACTGACCCTAAATCACCCAAACGCACGGCGCACAATGTATTTCACTGCATACACACTGGTACCCGGTATCTGCTTGAATCTGAAAACATGCACACATGCTGTATATCTGTATACTTCTAAAAAAAAACTACATTTTGAATATTGCCTCGCAATTGTTGTTTTTGATTACAGGGGGATTCCCATACCATCCGCGGGTATGGGAACGTCGTTGCTCGGGACTGGTACATAGAGCTGCCAGACGCGGTTCGCCATATCGTCGATGAGGCCGATTTCAGCATCTTCTGCAGGGGGCTCTCTCGGCTTACGACCTGCAGGCCCTTGCTTGCTGCTTTAGTGGAGAGGTGGTGGGATACCACCAACTCCTTCCACTTCTCTGCTGCGGGGGACATAACGATGACTCCCTATGATTTCTCGATGCTCACCGGCATCGGGGTAGGGGGTGATCCGATCCCCTTCGATACCGATATTGATGAGTGGGACGCTGCCCAGCTATACCTGCTCGGCACTCAGCCACCCCTTGCCCGGGCAGGGTTTGTCAGGTACTCGTGGTTTGAGAGCCACTTCCGGATTCAGCCAGCCTTGGCGGAGGAGGCGCAGATGACCCCAGAGGAGGTGGATCAGTACGCACGGGGTTTCATCATGTTTCTGCTCGGGACGACCCTTTTCGCCGACCGGGCGAACACCGTGTCTCTATGTCTGTTGAGCGCACTGGTGGATGTCAGGCGGATCCGCCGTTATGACTGGGGAGGCGCAGGTGTGGCCACATTGTATGGTTACATGAGCTCTTCTTCCCGCCTTAGCGGACAGCTTCTTGGCGGCTACTAGCGAGCTTGGGAGGTACATCTTCTTCCCCTTTTATATTTCTGCTTCACGTTTTCTATATTCTGTACACTGCACACACCACGGTCTGCCTCTCACTGACTATATACTGCACACGCGGCACACATATACTCTGCTTTACTTTGACTGTATACTGCACACACTGTATACTCTGTACAATACACTGCACAACACACGGCTCTGCCATTTCTGCTTTATTCTGTATTTTGCTTTATCTGATAGTCATACTTATATCTGTTCTGCAGTTGTGGGTGTATGCCTACTTTCCCCGGCTTGCCCCAGTACCTGATGTGGAGACCCCACTCGGCGTCCCCTTTTCTCATCGCTTTGATGTGCGATGCGTGCGGAGACCACGGGAGTCTTTTATTTTCTTCCGCCGCTACTTTGACACCATCACCACCGCGGAGGTATGTTCAGCTTTAGAATTTTCTTAGGCTTCGCTTAGCACTGTATGTTTTCAATAACAGTAGATAACAAACTGCATTTCATTTTCAGATCACCTGGCAGCCTTGGGCTCCGTTGCCAGCCGTGACCCGGGATCGGTTTGTTGGGGCGGAGGAGACTGCATGCTTCCGGATCTTGCTGGAGGGCCCGGTCTGTCGGGCTTGGTACCTGGGCAAGCGTTTCCTACGCCAGACCCTGGGGTTACCAGAGCAGATAGTCCCGGGTCCACCTCCTGCCCATGTGAGAGATACTGAGAGGTTCACCGCCCAGGAGATGGCCGATTACACGATCGGCTGGGACACGGGGGGCTTCAGGGGCGAGGGCGACTTCAGAGAGTACGTCCAGACCTACATTATGTGGCCTCTGAGCGGTGGCCGCCGAGCTGAGAGAGGGGGACCTGCGGTGCCAGTAGCTGGAGCAGGAGCTGGGGCAGGGACGTCGAGGATGGCTCGTGTCCGTGGCCGGAGCGGAGCTTGGAGGGGTTGGGGGGTTAGCTGGCTTGCTCTGCCCACTATACTGACATGCCGAGGGCAGGGTGGGGCGACGTACCAGATTCCCTTTGCTCCTCCTCCGGTTGACCATGAGTTGGTCGGGTTCTATGACTTACCTATGGTATGTACTACTTCATCTTGCATCTTGCATTTATCATTTTATCTCAGTTTATTTTGATATTCCGCAGAATACTGATGCCTTTGATACTTTTGCAGGCGTCCTCCGAGTACACCCGGCAGTCCCTGGAGTTGAATGCCTCCATGATGGGGATGCTACAGCGGACCTTCGACCTCCTGGCCCTCTATAGTATTCCGGTATGTTCTTCTGATCACGGCCTCAAACCATACTCATAAGCTGCTTCACATAATCTGGTGCACAACACAACACTTGATAAACTGCTCACGTCATTCATACACTGTACTCATATACTGCATTCTGCACTGATAAACTGCTCATGGCATTTGCACACTGTACTGCATACATTGCATTCTGTACTGATAAACTGCTCACGACATTCGCACGTTGCATTGCATTCTGCACTGATAAATTACTCACGGCATACTGATGCGTTTGCCTCTTATACTTTTCAGCCTCCTTTCCAGATTCCCACTATGGGAGGTGTTCCAGCTAGACATTCTATTCCTACCGGAGGAGATGGCAGAGCATACCCCCGCACCAAGGCGGGGCGCGCTCACGTTGGAAGTAGCTCACGGGCACCCGCCCCTGATGATGATGATGAGGAGTCGGAGGCGGAGGCGGAGGGGGAGTCGTCGTCGGAGGAGACCGGAGACAGCTCGGACTCGGACTCAGATGACAGCGCTGATGATGTTCCTGGACCTTCGTCTAGGAAGAGGACGAGGATGGACCCCTAGACCCACGGCCTTTTGTCATTGATCCAGACTTTTGCTGGTTTTTCTTTTTTTCTTTTTCTTTTGTACTTTTTTGCTGGTAGTTAGAGTGCCTTGTACTGCCGCAGGCAGATTTTTATTTCCAAAACTATGTACTTGAAAAAGGCGACGAAATGAAACAAATCTTTTGTCTGAAAAAGTGTTGCATTTGTACATTTTATGTATTGCATCGCATTGCATCATGTTGCACATCAATGTAAATGAAATTGATCTATTGTCTGAAAATTGAACACTTGCATTGCAATAATCAGATGACTAACCAGCCAACAGCAAAACAACCCATACCAACCACTGCACATTCTGAACATTCGGCTCATACTCTACTGGGGATTAATCTGCATACAACCCATAACACAGCGCTTGGCTCATTTTGCAGACAGTGGATCCTGAACAAACAGCCCAAATCTGACAAGACGGACCACGAAGGTTGAAACCACTGAAGTTGAAACACACTCAGATGCGATCTGAAAATCCCGAAGCTTCGAAGAGGCCCATGTTTTCCTGTTCACACTTATCGGGGGTGGACCTTGCAGTTTGTATGAAAGAACCAAATCATGTTTTTGCACAAATGTGGAGAATGGCACAGCATTCTGAGCACAAAACGATTAATTTTTGAAATTGAAGAAGTTTTTTTTTTCAAACCGGGGTATTGAGCCTACAACTGAACTCAGCGAGAACGACTCGAAAGTGGAGACAAAAAAGGTAAACAACCTAAACACAACGAGACACACTCAGAAAAAACTCAAAACAAAGGTTGAGGCAAACAAAACAAAAGACACGACCTACAGACGCGTTAACGAAGACGGGGGACCTCAGATCACGAGGAGCCAGTTTCTCTGGGTATTGTTTCCCACCCTTTTTTCATTTGTGATTCTCACATCACTCTGGCACTCAAGCTCAATTTTTCTCTCCAAACCCTTTGGCTCGCTTTTTCTCTCAACTTACACCTCTCTATTCTTTATTCTCTCATTTTTATCCCTCCCCGGGGGGATTAAGGGATGAATAGGAAGTTGTCGGTTCATGCCCGACATGGTTAGCTCACGGCTGTTTCTTCTGGTGGCGTGTGGTCGATGCCCCAGGTAAGGGAACGAAGTACCTTGATCCCTTCGGATTCGTGCTTCGCACTTGGTTCGATACCTCGTTGCTCGGAGGTTGAGAGAGCTTTCAGCCCTTTAATGACAGCTTCAGTTGTGCCCTTTCTGGCGGGTAGAGTGTCCTTATGGCAAGGAATGTTAACCACAGGGTAAAGACAGAACACCTGACTCAACTGTGTCCCTAGTTCATCATTTTGACCATTTTTTGTTTTAGTTTTCTACTAAAACAATTTTGACCAATATGAGAGTTAGATTAACATGCTTGTTCAATTTTTGATTTGAAAACCATGTAAGTCAGGCTATGAGCACTGAAAATTTTCCTTTTTGGGTCCAAGAAAATGGTCAACCTCAGTAAAAATTCTCAAAAACTATATTTTTTGGCAAACGGCCGCCGCCCAACGAGCGCAGAACTCATTCTCAAGATGCACAACCTCGGATCGGAGGCAATGGAAAATTGCCCCTTGCTTGAAGGATGCTGCATGGCAACGGAAAGTTGCCCCTAGTTTGAACGGCGACTCATGGCAACAGAAAGTTGCCCCTTGTCTGGATGATGCCGCAGCATATTGTAAACAGTCCTTACCAGTGATGATCACGACCGAACTTCCTCGGATACAGAGAAGACGAAGATGGTCAAAAACAATATATGGACACAGCCACTTTGAAGGTGTTGAGGGCTGGACTTCGGGATAAAGTTGCCTATGTATTCGGTTGTCACAACCGAACTGTCGGATTCAGAGAAGGCAAGGATGATCAAAACCATTATATGGACAAAATCGCTTTGAAAGCGTTGGGGGCTGGACTTCAGGATGAAGTTGCCTACGTATCCCAAACATGGGAATCAAGCCTTACGTAGTTCCGGTTAAGCTACACTCGGGTATTTTAACCTTCACTTTTTAGGCTCTAACTTTTGCCAAGGCGCCCGTTGCGGGTTTTCGGCCTTGCAAGCTTTTTTTTTTTGTATATATATATATATATTTTTTGTATTTTTCTTGTATATATATTTTTTCTTTTTTTTTTGTATTTTTCTTTTTCTTTTTTTTTTATTTGGACAGGGGCATATATAGTGGAGTGAAGGCTCTTTGGCCCTTGGGTACGTATCTGGCTGCTTGCGAGCTACTACCGGACGCACAGGAGAATGGTGTAGCCGCAAGGGTTCTTGGGGGAGTGGTGGTGACCATGCTTACTTCTGAAGCTCTGGCAATTGCGGCGTTGCTGGTGCCTGTGTTGGTGTTGCGGTTGAAGGTTCTCCTGGGCTGTTCTCTGTCATTGTCGATCAGACCCTGCTTCAAAGCATCCTTGATCTGTACTCCCATCTCATGTAAATCTGAGAAGGTAGGGAAATGGAGCATGATCATTTTCTACATCAGCTTAGGCTGGAGATTGCGCACAATCATCCGAATTTGATCTTTGTTAGTGGGCCTAATGGTCATCATTGAAGCCATGGCCCTCCAGCGGGCTACGAATTCGGAAAAGCTCTCCTTAGGTTCCTGCCTTGTTGTCTCAAGATCACAGGTTATAATCTCGATTTGCGTGTTATAGGAGTACTGTGTAATGAATGCCTCGGCCATCTCATCCTAGTTCCTCTTAACGTCGTCTTCCAATTTTGCGTACCAGATGGCTGCCACACCCGACAGGGTCCGGCCGAACAAAGACAGCTTCTGTAATCTGGTGAGGCCCATCGGCCTTAAGATAATTGAAAACAACTGTAGATGCACCATGGGATTCCCAGATCCATCAAAGCGGTCAATGTGTGGCATCTTGAATCGGTCCGGCAGCGTCACATCTACGTCAGTATACCCGTCTTCGATGTCTGGGATAGACTTGACTCCCTGGGATTTCTTGAACATCTTCTCAAGCTTGCTCAATTTTAATGCCGTGGGGTCAACCTCGAACTCGAAGGGAGAGTCCGGTACATTGATAGGCGTGGGCGCCTTGGATAGTTGTGGTAGAATCGGGGGCGGAGGTGGCCCCGTTGGGATATCTGTATCCTCTTGGACATTCTGGACATTGGCTGTCTCCCCAAGTATTGGCACCCTTGGTGGAGGAGGACCTTGATGTGAAGCGGATGCCCTGGCTTGCTCCTGCAACCTTGTGATTAACTCTGCTTGCTGAGTCACAATCGTAGCCTGTTGTTTGGCGAATTCTACTTGTTGGACATCGTCTTGCTGCATAGTTTTCATACTTTCTTGGAGGTGGCGCACTATCTCCTCTAAGCTTTCCATATTGTTCTGATTTAGCTGGATTACTGGTGTATATTCCCTCTCTGCGGGAGAAATGGAACTTTGATGCCTACTGTACTCAGGTGCGGTAGACAAAGCTCTCTGAACTGACTACTGAACTGATATCCTCTGCCTAACTGCCCTCCGTCTAGTAACCGGGGGTAATGAGAAGTACACTGGTTGTCCGTCTACCAGATCCTCAGATCGATGGAGTCGGCGACCTCTAGTCTAGAGTGCACTATTCTCGGGACAAAACCAACCCAAAACAGATTCATGGCATGGTAAAATATCACCAAAAACCTACTGAAATGGACTCAACAGAAGCTAAGCGCGCATGCTACTTTGATGAGCTATGAATGGAGTTACACTACACATACTAGATGCATGCAAAATATGACCAAGCCAGCCTTGGACAGGGCCAAGGCAGGTCCTAGAAGTTACAAAAAATGGCCTGAAGCAAGCCTAAAAAATGTAGAGAGGCGTGCTCCTTTGTAAGGCCAAAAAAGCAAGCAAGCAAGAACCAAAAGAGAGGGGGCCACCCCCTCTGATTTGAGACCTCAAAACCACACCTTTACAACTAAAAATCCACTAGATTTCAGTGGTAGGAAGGCCATCCAAGGCTAGCTCGGAGGCCTTAAAGCATGGCTTAAAACAAAGCCAAACAAAGCATGCAAGAGGGTTACACACCCCTAACAGTAAAATGACCTTAAACAAACTTGAAAAACACTTAAATACAAGACTTTTTCAGTTATAAGCAAAACCTAAATCAATATGCAAGAAAGGCTAAAGTGAGGTACAAAAAAGTGCTAAAATGGGGAAAATACTCACCCTTGGAGACTCTCTTCGAAACCAGCAACTTCAGGGGGTAGAAACCAGCTTTCAGAGCTCAAGAATCCCTCCCAAGAAGCTTAGTCCACAGGTGGTGGTGTATTTCTAAGGGTTGTAGTGTAAAAGTGCAAGGAAATCCAACTTCAAAGCACAAAACTCCAACAATATATATATATATATATATAGAGAGAGAGAGAGAGATTTTTCTCTTCAAAAGCTCTGAACCTCTGATATAGAGGGAGCCCTCTTGCTGATATAGAAGAAGGCAAAAGAAGCTTTGTAAGATTTCCATCCCTCCATACACGTGTATGGAGGGGAGATAACAAAAATCCAGCTGGCCCAAAAGATCTGTAGGAAAACCAGCTGAGACAGGGGGGGTGCCGGTCATCATTAATGGCCGGCAGTGGCTCACTGATGGTCGGCAGGGCTTCACCAATGGACGGCAGGCACAAAGCCATGGGCGGTAGTGCACCAAAAGGATCACTCTGAAAGGACCAGGTCAAGGTCCAAAAATGGGGCAGAAAGGATACAGGGTCCGGGAAGCTCGAACCGGTGACGTTCCGCCGCGACAGTCGAGTACTCAGCTACCAATCGAACTAGTTGTTGGGTGTACCTGCAAGCACAACCAAGTCTCGAGGATGGTAAAAAATGGGGTGTCTACAGATGCCTCCTACCAGGTAGAGTGTTGGATGGCCATATCTTTCGATCGAGCTGACAGGTTGGCGGTACTCCGGAGTACCTTATCAGATCCCGATTGAGCCCCCGTTGCCTGTTCACCGATATGTCTGGACACCTGACTCACCACCGGTTTGTATTATAGCTTTCATTTTTCATTTTCGCTCAAATACTCAGACATTCATTCATTCACTGATTATTTCAACTTGCATTTGCAGCCCTCCATAAGGTATGTCGAGGGGTTACTTGCAATGTTAGCCTCATTCAAGGGCATGATCTTGAGAAGGGAGTCGATACTTAGCTCCCACGGCATTCATGTAATTTTCAGGTTTCTTGCATTTCAGTTATCGTATTTCTGCTGATATATTGAAACTGACATCTCAACTGAACATTTTCCCACACTACACTGATACACTGCATGTATAGATCACATCTGACACATTGTATTCGCATACCGTATCTAACTTCTGCACGTACCCACTCTACACACCATACTTGCATCTGATACACATACTATGGCTGACATATTGAAACTGCCTTTTCAGGTCACACCTCTACAAATAGGACCATCAGCGTCCTCTCCAGCAACAGGGAGACAGAGAGATTTCGACACGCGTCCTAGGGAGACGTCGGGAGCCTATCATGCGCGATGACGATAATGAGTCCAGTGAGGACGAGGAGCCAGTGAGTACCTAGTTAGAGTCATTTGAGGGTGGAGACGATGACACTGGCTCGAGTTCTGAGGCCGGTGGCAGTGCTGAGGAGGGCTTCGAGGATGGGAGCGGAGGCAGCTCTGGTTCAGGCTCCGTTTCAGGCTCAAACAGTGGCGCCGAGGGCGATAGCTCTGAGTCCATGCTTAGGAAGAGGACGAAGAGGGCCTCTCGATCCTGAGATGGGTGGCACTGATTTAGATGCTTTTTGCTTTGTTTCTCTTTTTCTTTTTTGCTAGTAGTGTTAGCACATTGTACAACCTTAGGCAGTTTTATTTTCTTAAAAACTTGTACTTTTGTAAAAAGAAACCATGACTGGAATGAAAACAGCCTTTTTGATGAAAATTGAATATTTGTACATTGTCTTGACAATTGTTTAGTCAGGTAGTGAACCAACGAAAATATAACAATCAAAATAAGACAATTCAACGGACAATGCAATAACTCGATAAACGAAACAAATACAACTCGATAAGCAAATTGTAACAACTCGACAAACTAATTGAAACAAACTTAAGAGCGACTCAACAAAACTACTAAAACAAAATAGCAGATTGCATTCGGAGTAGAACAAAATGTAGGTTTTTAGCATTCTCATGACACAGGAAGACCAAAAGCATTATGCTAGACACAAACAGTGGGTGTCAGCCACTTAGTGATGATTGTACGCCACTAAAGTGGCCGATCGGCCACAAAAGGTGGTCGGTCGGCTACCTTAACTGGCCGGTCGGCCACCTTAACTGGCCGGTCGGCCAGTAATGCAGGGAATCTCTAGATTGCTGCCACCTGTCTTCCACTCAGTGCCTTATCTTTTACAAAAGTTAGAACTTCATAGTTTCTTCATCCCAGCTCTGTTTTTGCCACAAATGGAGCCATTCTTCAATGAAAAACTCTCATCTTGGATTGTAACTTTAGATGGCTTGGAAAAAGTGAATTTCTGGGGTTTCGGGATAAATGCACTATTCTCGCTAAGTCGTACTCCGCTGCGTTTTCCGTTTTTTCACGCCGCGGCTAGATGTTGGAACCTGGTTACGCATGTTTTCAGCTTCGGGGGGCAAGAGATGTGTCCAACAATTGAAGAGTTCCAAGTTTTGATGGAATCCTGACGTAACGAGGAAATCTTGCCCTAGTCGCGTTTTGGCCACATCCAGGCTTTAGGAAGAATGTGTGGGCTCACTTTAGACAATGCTCGATCTTTGCTGCACAACAGGAAGTTGGACATTCCCAATCTCATTCACCAATTTTCTGATGCCGGCAATCATGACGGCTGTCTTTGGCAAAGTTTTTGACAGCATTCCCTTTGTGCATGTTAGCTCATTTTCTACATACCCCTAGCTTTAGAGGGTCTAGCATTCGCTTGATCGAAGTTGCCCAAGGCTTGAAAGAGGGCAAGAGCTGCATTGGCTTGACACTAGCAAAGACTTTGATGGGCTTGGATGCTTTCCATCGCTGGGAGACAACCAAGTTCATAGGAAGTCCACTACTCTTGCAAGTAATGTTTCCCACCCTTCTCACATGTGTTTCTTACATCACTCGGCCCTCAGGGCTCTGTTTTTCTCTTAAAACCTTTTCTCACTTTTCTCTCCATGTACACCTCTCTATTCTTTAATCTATCTTATTTTTCATCCCTCCCTAGATATGGCTCATGGATAGGTTGAAAGTAGTGGACTCTTGTCCTGCATATTCAGCGTGCGGCTATTTTTTTTTCCCACAGCTAGTTGATTTCCTAAACGAGGGGTGGTTGTGCCACTGGATGTGCAACAGGTCCGCTGTTGACATTGCTTGGCGTTGTCCCTGGCTTGATCTGCCCGAGATGAGATACAGCATGTCTCAACAACCTGACATTCAGTTTATTGGCTTGACACACTGTGCCTTCTACTTTCTCTTCTGGCTCAGGTGTCAGTTCAGACATGATCAGACTTGCTCGAAAGAGGGGGTAGAATACCCGACTTCATTTCCAATCCGAGGCTCACAGCGAGCTCGATACCCCACTGCTTGGAGGATAAGAGAACTTCTGGCTCTGCCCCCCACTTTTAGTTGCACCCTTTCTGGTGAATGCATAGCTTGGCTTGAGGATGAGGCACAAACTGGGCCTACTTTAGCATCTGAAGCTTCCATAAGCTCTAGGAGGGGATGTAGGAACACCTAACTCAACTATGCCCTAAGTTTTATTTTTTTGATCTGTACTTTCAAGTTTTCCTTTGATTGTAATAAAAAGCAACTTTGATTTGTGTCAAGACTTGGAGAACTCTATATTGAAATCAATGAAATTGAAGGTTGTGGGTACTGAAAATTTTCCGTTTGGCCCAAAAATGGTCTAAGTTGTAAAAAGATTAATTTCAAAAAAATCAACTTTTATTAAAACTTTTCAAAACCATTTTCGATAAGGATCACAACGGGACATACCCGGAATCTATCCTTGAGATGTACAACCCCGAATCTAATAACTAGAATGTTGCCCCTTGTTTGAATAGCACTGCACTGCACTATACTATAACCAGCTCTCATAGCAAAGATCACAACCGAACTCTTGGATGTAGAAAAGACAAAGATGACCAAAACAATCACATGGACACAGTTGATTTGGAAGTGTTTATGGCTAGACTTCAAAATGATCTATACTTTGATCCGTTATCTCTAACATTGTGTTTGCATTCTATTCAGCAAGTTTTCACTCATGTTTTAACATGTTTTAGCTCTGTTTTGAGGCTTCTTGGTTGAATGATGCTTGTCATGCATGCTTGTAGTGCAAAAGCTTTGATTAGCCTTGAATTTTTGAGGAATCTTGCATGCTTAACTTGAGTATTTACACGTCTTGGCATCATTTGGAATAAAATTTCAGAGCATATAGTGTAGTTAAACTTCCATGTTTTTCATTCTTTAAGTGCTCTTGGGAGTTATACCTTTATGTCTTACTTGTGAGCCATTGCATGAGCCTCATTTTCTTGCCTTTCAAGCCATTCATCTCAGTCCATTTTTGCTATTGTTTTGGCCTGCATAGGGTCTGTTTGGGGTTGTTTGGCCATTTGAGCAATTGTCTTGCATGCCCCAGTGTAATCACTTCACTAGCTTGATGCTTTGAGCTTTTCAACATGCAGTACATGGGTTGTTTGCATGATTCCAAGCCATCTTGCATGCCATTTCAGTGCTGGAACACATGCCACTATACTCCATGTTTTCACTCTTTC
>NW_021024896.1:983877-1004742 GCF_004153795.1 Camellia sinensis
AGCATGTTAGGCTAGCAAGGCAAAATTACCCTACAAGTGTATGAGCCACTCAAGAGACAACCAAACCAGCCAAAAATAGAGTCATTTCAGACCTAAAAACTCACAAAAACAAGCTCACACCATGCCTCAAGAGTATAGAGATACATGCTCATTTGATAGGCCAATAACACAAGTAAACAAAACAAGAAGAGAAGGGATCACCCCCTCTGATTTGAGGCCTTAAAACCACAAGTCTACCACTGAAAATCCACTAGATTTCAATGGCTAAAAGTCCAAACAAAGACTAACTCAAAGACCTTAACACATGGCAAAAACAAGGCCAAACTAGGCACACAAGAGGGTAGAACACCATCAACACCAAAGAGGCCTTAAACAACCATGAAAAGCACTTAAATACAGAACTTTTTTTAGTTGAAAGAAAGGCCTAAAACAATATGCAAGGATGGCCAATATGGTATTCAAACAAAGGCTTAAAGGGGGAAAACACTCACCCTTGAAGCACAACTTCGAAACCAGCAACCTCTGAGTCCAAAAACCAACTTTCAGAGCCCAAATAACACTCCTAAGAACCTCAGCTCAAAGATGGTGGTGTATCACTATGTGTTGTAGTGCAAAAGTGAGAGGAAAATGCACTTTAAGGCACAAACAAACACAATATAGAGAGAGAATGCGAAATATATATATAGAGAGATATACTTTCTCCAAAATTGCTGAACCTCTGTAAGGGAGGAGGAGCCTCTCCTTATATAGAGGAATGCAATGCAAAGCTTGTTGAACAAGCTTGAAAAGGGCTTCATCCCTCCATATACTATGGAGGAGGGATGCGTGAAAACCAGCTGGCTCAAAAGATCTGGCATGAAATCTGCTGAGACAAGGTATTCTACTGGCCATCAGTGGTGGTCGGCAGTGCCTCATTGATGGCCAGCAGGCATCATCAATGGTAGGTAGGGATAAATGCATGGCCGGCAGGGGCAGAGAGTGGCCAGCAATGCACCATGAGGAGCATGCTAAAAGGACCAACACATGGTCCAAAAAAAAGGCAGAAAGGATACAGGGTTTGGAAAGCTCAAACCTGTGACGTTCCACCGTGAAAGTCGAGTACTCGACGAGCAATCGAACTTGTGGCTGGATGTACCTGCAAGCACAACCAAGTCTTGAAGACGGTCAAAAATGGGGTGTCTACAGATATGTTTGGCCTTGAATCACCTAATGTACTAAAATAATGCGCTAAATAGAATTCTACATAGGCCCAAGGCCATTTGATATATGTGAATCTCATTTGCGTACCTTCTTTATATGATATTATTCACTGGGCTTTCGCTCACACTCATTCACGTGTATGTAGGTGAGCAAAGAGATGTCCAAACCCAGTCCCGGTGAAGTCTGTGAGAAAGGTCAAGTTTTGGAGAGTCAGCCCTAAACGTCTCATGCATGAGACTTATTTTCGCCTGTTTTGATCTCTTGTCCTAATCTCGTTGTGTTGGCAAAATGTTGGATTACGGTTGTATATAGTTTTGATTGGCTGACCATGACTTGAATGATCCTGTTGTGTAAAGCTTATATGTTAACTTTCCTTGATGTGAGTTATTAATGTATGTTTGTGAAATGTTACGACGTGCCATGTAAGCACAGCTCTATGGACAAAAGTTTGAAATTGCTTCTGTTTGGCCCCTTTACTCTAATGTGATATGTCTTGTTTGGTTTGAGGCCGTAGGTAATCCCTTGATTACTGGTTGGTCATGTCCTTAACCCATATGGGTGGGTTCGGGTCATGACAGTAGTGACTATCTATTATTGTGGTTGGAACTGTTGGCGACGGAGATGATGGCGTTGGCGTCGATGCTTTTTTCTTTGCTTAACAGGACTCCTATAAAGCCTAGATCTAGGGTTTACATGATCTGAAAATCCTAGAGCTAGGGTTTGCACCGCTCTTTCACTATGTCCGACGTCCTCTCTGATCAACAGAAAAAAAGAGAGAGAGAGAGAGAGAGAGAGAAGAAGAAGAAGAAGAAGAAGAAGAAGAAAAAGAAAAATAAGAAGAGAGAAAGTGTGTTGAGGTGAAGCCAGGAATGGTATCGTTCGGAGAGTGGCAGTGGCAGAAGAAGGTGGAAGGGTTGACGGAAACGGTTGATATTATGAAATTTTGTAATTCATGCTACAAAAGTTTGTGATTTAGTTACGATATTTTTTGTTACCCTAATTCGTGGTGAGGTTATGCATTTTGTGATTGATATTATGAAATTTTATGATAAAATTATGCCAATTTATGATAGAATGCATATGATTTAAACTCCTAACGGGTGCACAACATAAGCTTTCCCTATAAGCAAAAGAAGAGAAAGTAAGGATATAGTCTTAGTTTATGGTTATGGAATATATCATATTGATTGTGATACATATTCAAAATATTTGTTTCGAAGTCAAATTCTATTTTTTTTTTTGGGTAATTTTTTCATAATTTTATTTGTGACTGCAAGTACCTGGTACATTGCCTAAAAAGTCTCTCATTGGATCATATTTGTGAGGCCAACAAATGTACGGATCAACTTGCAAATGAAGGAGGCGCAAGAGCGAATGACTTCAAAATTTTCAAATGCATCTCCATGCAGTTATATGTGGATGTTAAAAGGATTGAATATCGTACTTTTTGTTACAGTCCAATCTAGTTGGTTTTCTAACAAAACAACAAATAAAAAGCTTTTAAAGAAAATTACTAGATAATTCCATTATGGATAGGTTTCTAGATTGCACACTCTAATAGTCACAAAATTTTCCATACGGCTGCTACATATTAGCTCTTTTTCTCAATGTTTTGTTTTACGGCTAACATGGCAAGATTAAGTATCAATTACAAGCATTTTGTTGGAATTATTCTTATGTGTACAGTTGTAACATGTAATAATTGCATCAAATATATTATCAAATTATATTTTAAAAAAATATAAGTTGAATCTAACGCAAATTGTGTAGCGATCCCAGTTTTGCTACTTCGCTAAGTATGTTGGGGATCAAGCTGCCCAGTCAGCTCGCGGGGGTCTAAAAGGCAATGCCCCTTGGCGGGGTCCAGGGTCTGGTCAGCTCGCGGGGGTCTAGGGGGCAGCGCCCCTTGGCGGGAACTAGGGTAGCGCCTTGGCGGGGTTGAGGGGCAGTGCCCCCAGAAGCAAAAATGCAAAATGCATTAGAAGTTGCTTGTCCACTCGAGTGGCCATTTATGCGCTCAAGCAGAGAATATTTGGTTTCAGAAGTTTGACCTGTCTGCAAAAGTACTGGGAAAGTGTATTTGACACTCGAGCGGGGCTTTCCACGCTCGAGCGGACCATGTTATATCAGTTCATGAATTTGATATTTCAGATCACTTTTGTATATCTCTCTTTTTCTCTAAAAACCCTTTCCTCTCCTTTCTCTCTACATTTTCCTACACCAAATTTGATCAAAACCTTGATTTCTCAAGATCCATTAGAGTTCTGCCATAAGTTCTTCATCAAAGTTGGTTAACTTCTCGAGGGATTCGTTGTGTGCGGTGAAGATCGAGTTTCGACACCGTTGATTTTGGGGATTTCATCTCATTTCTTCTTCAAAACTTGAGGTAGGGATTTTCTTAGAGTTATATATATATATATATATATTTGCAAGATCTATATGATTTTCGAAATCATCTTTCGATAGCTTTGAAAATTTATTGTTGATTCAAGCAGTTGAGCGATTTTGAAAGTGGGTTCGTCTCTTGTTCTTTTAAAATGATCTTATGGGTTTTGATCTTCGTTGATTGAAGAAAAGATGATTTTGAAAAGTTTTCTTTCAAAGGATTTGAGTTGTATAGTTTTGGTGAGAAAACCTAGAATTTGGAAAAAAAATTTAAAAGAGACTGAAAATCCATGAAGGGTATTGTTGTATTTATTTTGTGTGTTAAAATAAATGGATGTTTGGAAAATTTTTTATTTATATTTATATAAATGATGAATTTAAGGGAATATGAGAATTTTTGTTCATTTTGGAAAGTATTGTTCAAAATATTGAAATAGTCTTGAAATGACTAATTGTTGAGGATATTTAAGAAGAGGGAATTGTGTTATTCCTTGGATGATGAATTGGAATAAAAGTATTTATATTCATCTTGTGTTATTGGCATAACAATTCATTTAATTACATTAAACTTTGAAAGTTGATTTGAAAACTTACATTAAGAAAAGAATGTTGAGAAACAAGTGTTTATGAAATGGTTTTGGGGTCAAACGTTGGTAAGTCTTGATAGGTGGTGTAGATGATATTGAATAAGTTGGCCTGAGAGTCCGGGATGCAAGACCGAAAACTTGCGCGAATAGGTGTCGAGCCTTCCGGTTAATACCGGTAAAAATGACAAATTGGTAGTACTTGTATAGTCTACTTGTATACACCGACCTAGGGATTACCAGAGTCATATTTACCGCCCTTGAAATAAATTGTAAAGTTTTGAACAATTGAAATTGCATGACATCATTAAGCATGATGGTTTTCAAAAGATGAAAACGTGATTTATCTTCAAAAGGGGGCATAACATGGCATGTGCATTTCATCTCTTGAGACTTGTATAAAATGTATATACTTTGTTAAGGATTTCCTGCTGGGCTTTATGTTCACCTTACGAAATTTTTGTACAGGAAAAGATGTGGTGATGCCGCCTAACTAAAGGCGAGGAAATGTGTGTTGAGAGTACAAGACTCTCATTTTGCTGTGACTCTGTGTGTAAGCCAATGGCTGTATGTGTGTGGGTTTGAACAACCGTTTTGTGTAACCAGGCTCAGGCCTTGGAAACTTGTAAACCCTTGGGGGTATTTATTTGTTTATTTACTTGTCATTGGATTAATGTATTGTTACATAAAGAACTATTGTATCATGTAATGTAAGTTTGGAGATTTATATTCGGTTTTCCTTGAAAGAGCCATGATTGTTGTATTGTCATTTGGGCTAGAAATTTAGGCCGTTACAAATTGTTTGGGTTAAACCAAATCAAACCATTTACTGAGAACCAAAAATACTTAGAAAGAAGTAGAAAACTTACAAACATATTGTAAAAATCTGGAAACAAAAAACAATTGGATCGAGGCTTGTGTAGGACACAATTTCCTTAAGACAAATTCATCCCCTGCTATGGTGCTCACGAGTTTTTATTGGATGTGCGTCTCTTAGGATACAATGATTGAACCTTGCAAAAGCAACACTACCATGGCACGTCTAGCAAAGCTTACTGTGCAAAGTTCTCTTTTACAGAAGAAATACAGAGTGTCAAAGAAGAGAAAAACACAAGATGAATTTGATTTTCAATTAATGCAATGGGGTCTATTTAAATAGGTGAATTGGTGACTCTTCGAAAGGTCATGGTGACTTTTCAATGAAGAGACACATCTCTTTTCTATGAAGAAACATAACTCTTCCATGGAATAGGTGAAAAGAATAAACATGACTGTTTTTTCAAACATATTTGAATTTTGTATCGAATCCAGTTCAAATTTGACCGAAATAAATAACAAATAAATTTCATCTTAAAACCATACTCAAATGGTGCACTTTGGAGTCAATTTATCATTCACCTATTAATGGTTTCCAAACCATTTTTCTAACAACCCCACACATGAATGAAATGATGGAAAAGTATGCAAGACTCAATGCAGACTCAAAGAGAATTCAATTAGAAATATTATGAATGGAAATAGGTAGCTTTTGGCTTTAAACCTTCCTTAGTGAAAGACTATCGGACTTACTAGCTAATCAGTGGACGTGATGCCTTGAACTGTTCAACCATTTGTGTAAGCCAAAACAATAGAATTCACATAGAATATCTCTAGACACAGCTTAGTTCTCACGGTTGTGCCTATTTTAGCCTCTTCTCACTCATATAGGTGATTCTTATTTTGAGTCTCTTAAATACTCCTCTTGAAAAATTAACCCTGTAGGTTTTTCAAGATATAAGTGATCATTAAGAGCATAACTTACCCTAAGTTCCCTATATACAACACATATCGCAGATATCACTCTCATCATAGAAATTGATAGGAGATGGACTCCCTTAGTGATTTCTAGTGAGTCATCCATAATTCGGTTGTCCTTTTGAACTTAGATCTTGGGATATTTAGTCAGCTAAGTCGGGTTGTGTAGACACCCCATTTTTTACCACCCTTAAGACTCGGGCCCTTTATTCTAAACACCCGACGATGAAAGTTACAATGTGCAATCTTTTAAATTCTCAGCAAAGAAATTTGGATTCAAGCTCTAATCCCAAACCTCGCACCCCATTTTGGCCAAACTATTTTAGACCTTAAAACCTCTTCTTTTTTTTTTTTCAAAATATTTTTCCAAATGTTTCTATGATGTTTCGAAACTCGCATTTCATTTAAAATATTGCACCTTTCGGTAAACCAAGTAAGGACAAAGTGGAAATAAATGGAAGGGGGGTGAACTCTTTGAAAAATATTTAAAACATTTTATTTATAGGTTTGGAGTTGAAAGAAATAGGAGGGAAAGGAAGAAAACTAGTATAGGAAGAGGTTGGGCATCAATCTGTTAAGATAGAAATGAGCAGCCTTCACTAAATTAGGTATATCTCTCTGACCACTTAGCATTCAGATATGAGGCCACCACCATTGGATAGTAGATTTTCGGGGCTTCAATTTAGACTCAAGAATCACCTGACACCGAGTTCGGATGAGGGATATATGCCCGTTTGAAGTCGGTTTTGAAATACAAATTTTTGGACTCGGTTGGGTCCATTTAGAACCAGCCATGCCTCATTTAGACCTAGCCGGGTCTCAATGAAAACTTTTCTAGAGTTTCTTTTTAGGCCCGGCCATATGTTTTTGGGCCCGGCTGAGTCTCAATGGCGCCAAATAGAGGACTGGTAGGAATTCGCCAACTGGCCTTTTTTGAAGATAATTATATATTTTGCAAGATGTGAATGTTTGCACATCATTGGTTATTTGTTAATATACTTGTTGTTTAAATAATCATTTTTTGTTACTATTAAACAATTGAAATAATCATTTTTTTATTCTTTCAATTTTGTTTTGTGTTGCAATGTGAATGTTCATAATGGTATGAATTTAGTTTCTTAAAGGTTAGTTGTATGTTAATTGTAAATTGTGAACATTCACATTGTATTTTGGTCTAAGTTTTTTTTAAAGTTTTTTTTTTGAAAGTTAGTTGTATTTTGTTGTTTTTTTAACTACGTTTGTCGGTTGAACAATCATTTTTATCACCATTGAACAATCGAAATAGTCGACTTTTACTTTTTTTAATTTTATTTTATATTTTCACGTTATAGTGTGAATGTTCACATTGATATGAGTTTATTTTTTAAAAAAAACTAGTTATAAATTAATTCTAAATTATGAACATTTACATTGTATTTTGATATAAGTTTTGTTTTTTCGAAAGTTCATTTTGTGTTTGTTATTTTTGTTACTATGCTTGTTAGTTGAACAATAATTTTTGTTACCAGTGAACAATTGAAATAGTCGATTTTTATTTTTTTCGATTTTATTTTATGTTTTCACGTTACAGTGTAAATGTATGCATTGGTATAAGTTATTTTTTTAAGGCTAGTTGTATGTTAATTATAAATTGTGAATATTCACATTGTATTTTGGTACGTTTGTTGTTTATTGTGAACATTCACATTGTACTTTAGTATATGTTTTGTTTTTTCAAAAGTTAATTGTAAGTTTGTTGTTTACTGTGAACATTCACATTGTTTTTTTATTTTCATTTAGATTTTTTGTTCCATTATTTTTAAAATTTTCAAATCATAAAAAGGTTCAAAATTCATGATTTGAGATTTTCTCCATGGAACGTGGAAGAGATTTTCTTAGAATAAGGGAGAGATTTTCTCTATAGAATAAGGGAAAGATTTTCTTTTTAGAATGAGTGAGATATTTCCTCCATAAAATGAGAGACTATTGTTATGTATTAGTTTCAAAATAGAAATATGTGCAAAAAAATTAGAAAGGATGATTTGGTCATATTATATTAAACAAGACTTAATGGAATACTAAAAAAAATAAAATAATATGGGTTAAATAGAATAAAATACCTAGAAAGAGGACTTATCAAAAAATGACCCCAATATATATATATATATATATATATATTTTTAGTGATGATTTTATGAAGACCTATTTTCAATAGAACTTTATGGGAATTAAGTCCAATTATTAGGATCTATTGATAGTTTACTCATAAATAAAATAGAGAGAAAAAAAATGCCTTCACTATTTGTGATAGATGAAAGTTGAGAAAAGATATTGTGTACGACTTGTTTTTTATTTTTTTTTGGGCTTCGTCTCTATATTTCTCTTTCCCAATTTTGATTCCCAACATTGATGCTAGAAAGAGGCAATGAATAGGAACGAGGAACAATTATGATAGATCGTTGGGCCTCAAATTATTTTCAATTTAAGTTTTAAAAGATTTTAGAATAGGCCTCAAGTTTTTTGGACCTTTTTAATTTAATTTGGGCTTTGTATTACAAGTGGGCCTTTTTTTTAGGGGGAGTTACGGGTTGGTCCTTTGGATCGGACTTAATTCCTAGAAAGTCTTGACCCAAAATAATTTAGCCCATCTTTCATTTTTACCCCTTACATTTAGTTGAGTGATTTTATCCTAAACCCAAACACATCTCTCTCTCTCTCTCTCTCTCTCTCTCTCTCTCTCTCTCTTATTTCTATCACTGGCACACCATTTCCTCCTCCTCTATCACCAACCATCATCTCCTTCTCCTTCGTTGCCATCACCATTGCTCATCCCCCATCATTCATCTGCTAGCTTCCACATTGTAATCCTCCATCATCGACCTACCATCTTCGACATTGTCATTGCCACCATCTTCCTTTATCACCAGTTTGGATGCAAAGTGTCCAATCAGTGCATTGAAAGGTGTTGTTGATCTTCGACAAATGTGTAACTGATCTAATAAATTTGTTACTTAATTCAATGATAAATTTGTCATTTAATTTATGAATGATAGATTTTTTACTTTTTTTTTTAGATAGGGAAAATTTGTTACTTAATTTAGTGAGAAATTTGTTTTGATGCCCCCCCTCTCTCTCTCTCTCTCAAATCAAGTCTCCTATTTGTAAATTTTTTAACAAATTCATCAGTGATAAATTTATCATTGGTTTAAACAAATTTATCATTAGTTTATCACTCGTTTAAACAAATTTATTACCGATTTAAACAATACAATGTTCTGAACATCATCTCTCTCAAATCCAAGGGCCGCAGAGATAGTTCTCATGTTCACCAACACCAACGAATTCATCAATGGCTCTGGAACTCGTCAATATCAACACACCCCATCTTCATTCATGTCGATTTTCTTGATCTCTCTCAGATCTAACACCATATCTCTCAAATCCAAGGGCCATAGAGACAGTTCTCATATTCACCAACGCCAACGAATTCATCAATGGCTCTGGTAGTTCTCATGTTCACCAACACCACTAATTCATCAATGGCTTTGGCAATATAACAGCAAGGGCAAAAATCAAGATAAAAAAAATATAACAAAACTTCTTGATGTATGAGATAGAAACTTATGACCTAATGGGTAATAGATTCAATTATTGGAACTGGCTGGTACAAAACCCTTGTTTTTTATGAATTTATATATAGATTGGGCCATCTATTTATTTAGTTTAGATTGAGTCTTCTATTCATTCACTATTTTGAATTATAATTTTAAGTTGGGCCTTTTTTAAATAGACAAGTATTAGACTACACATTTTTTGGGACCCCATTTTTAGCTTTTTTTGGGTTTAAAGAGGCTGCTTTATAGGCTTACCCCCCAAATCGAGGCCTGATTGTGAAAAATTATGCTAAAAACGAAACACATGATCAGTTATTTCTAGTCTTAGTTTTGTGAGCTATATAAAAAGATTAATGAGCCGACCACAGGCTCCCACATTATTTGCTAATTCAGAAGTATGGCCACATGATACTCAATGATAGTATGATTAGTAGAGAAAACGGAGTATTGATTATTTATGTTAAGTGATTGAAGAATATGATAAATCAAAATAAATGGAGATTGATAAGAAAGTATAATTACGTGATACTCCAAAACTATTATATAATTTTCTCATCCACATAATAAGTTATGATTGACCTTAATTTTGTGAACCCTACAAAAGGACTAATGATGGCCGACCAAATTAGTCCTTTTCATTCTAAATTTTTAGCAACATTACTCACCTTAGAAATATGGTTGGCAATTGTAGACTAATAGATAGTATGATTTTTTTTAGTCATACTTCTAATGACAAATCAAAATCAAAATCATATTGCTTGTTTTTTTTCGTGTGTGGCTATAAAATGAAGATCTAAGTCTAAGTTCATAAATTTCTTCACTCTTGGTGATATTTTTTTTATTAATAATAATTGGGTGTTCAGATCAATTTATGCGTTATTGACCTTAAGAAATTTATTGCAATTAGTGAGTATTAAACTTGAGACTTGATGAAAGCAAACTAATTGCGCCCACTAAACCAATCCCTTAAGATTCACTCTTAGTGATTAATAATAAGGTTCTGTCACATATTCAACAAGTCCAACTCCCTCTCTCTCTCTCCACCAAAATTTCCTTTGGGAATTGCCTTCATTTTGAGAAGATATAAAAAGACGTCCATTGTCCTATACAAAATAAGAATAAAAAGTTACAATGGGCCTCCAAATGGACATATTTAGGTGGTCCAAAATCAGTCTCCAGTCTAAATTAAAACCTCCAAATGGAATGGTGTCTTTGCTAAGGTAGGGTAGAGTGGAGTTATGACCTCAAATACTCTCCGTCTTTAGCAAATTATGTTTTGTAAAGAAAATGAAATAAACAAGAAATTGATTGAGAAATGAAAGAACAAGTTTACATGGTTTAGTACATCATGCCTACATCAATAGATTCAAATGTCTTATTGATTCATTCGAATAATTTATATACAATAGCAGCAAAAAGTTTTGTGAGTTCTTAGACTAAATATTAAAATGAGATTTTATCTTATTAAGTCTTTGAAAAAATTGGGACAAATTAGAAGCCTTAAGCGATGGATTAAATAGCCTAATAGTTGAATTATCTCTGTTTATATAGATAAGAAACAACTCTAAATCATGAAAAATACAATCACACTTTGTAATTTAGGTGCTGCGAAAGGCCACTATGTTTGTCCAAAACTTTGGGCTCGGAAAACTGTTTCCAACAGTTGAACTATATGAGTTTGTCTTGGTTTAAATTGTCTTGAAATCAAATATAAGATCTTGTAATTAACCAATGACTTAATTTGACCATAGTTTAGGTGGTCATACCTAGGTTTTGGGGAAAGGTTGCTTATGAAAAAAGTGTCGGATTGCTGGTTTTGCTAACTTAATGGTAACTTTCTAATAATCTATCGAGTGTACAAATGAATCAATTTACTTGATTTATCTTTTGCCTTCAAATATTTGATATGAGGATGTTAAGAGGGATTGAATACCGTACTTTTTGTTATAATCTAATCTAATTGCTTTTCTAATTAACCATTTAATTTGGAATTTTTAAAAATAGTTTTATATAAATTTTTAGTTTGTATTTTTTTTAATGATTTTTTTTTAATTTTTAGATTTACTTAATCTAGATACTTTTAAAAGGAGATTTTTTTTTTAAAGTTTTCTGATATTAAGATTTTATAAAATAAATGACATACAATATTTTCATAATGGTTGGGATCTGTCAATATTTTTACCAAAAAAAAAAAAAAATCGACACAGAAAAATTTCAAAAATTTCTCTAGTATGATCATAGATAAATTTCATCGAGTGACCTAAACTAATAAAAAAAAAACATATTGGACCTCTTCTATTAATTTCGGGGACGAAATTCTTTTAAGGGGGGGAGGTTATAGCGATCCCGGTTTTTCCTTCCTTTGTATACTGTATTCTGGACTTGGTTCCGTGGACTTGTTTTTGTATCATTATCACTTCTAGCCTTTACTCTTTGTATTAGGGTCTTAGGTTGTGATGGGCAGGTTTGGAACAGGTTGGTTGCACTTTGAAACCAAAAGGTGATGCCCAGATTTTGGCCTTCACGCTCGAGCGGAAGTTTTAACGCTCGAGCGGGCTCTTCGTTGCTGCTTATACGCTCGAGCGGGAGTTTTGACGCTCGAGCGTGTTTTTCCATCTCCTAGTACTTTACTCTGCAGTCCCTCCGCTCGAGCGGAGAGTTTGGCGCTCGAGCGGGTACCATCGCCTGCAAAACTTCTGGAAGTGTGCAATCGACGCTCGAGCGTGAGTCTGTGTCTGACGCTCGAGCGGGGATTTTCACGCTCGAGCGGGGAGTCGTCTACATAAATCCGAGACCCGACTTTCTGGATCATTTTTCATCTCCCTTTTGATTCTAAAACCCTAGAACCGTCTTCTCCCTCTCCCTACACACCTTCTCTCTTAGGTTTGATCTACTTAGAGTGTATTTCTACCCTAAGTTCTTTGTTAAAAAGATAGAGTGAGTCGAGGGCTTCCATTTAATCTGAACGTTTGGTGGTTTGGAGCACATTGGAATTTGGGTCTTCATCTCCGTCTTCTCCATTCGGGTTATTTTCTTCGAGGTAGGGATTTCCTACTCCATCTTATAAGTTTTGTTCTAAGTTTTGGTATATTGATATGTTGGGGTTACTTTGATAATTTTGGGAAAAACCCTAGTTGTATTAATAAATTAATTTGTATAATTAATTTAAGGGAATTGGGGAAAAAAGAGAGAGATGCATGTCTGTGAAGAATGCGACTAAACTTTCGTTTTTTGTTTTCACGGAAGAATGATGAATCAAAACTTTTGATTTTTGGTTTATGTTATTTTTCAAATTATGAACATATTATGTATTTAAACATTATATATGTATCATAAACAATTAGTAGTGGTAAATTTTGTTGATGTGTAATTAATGAATACAAAAATATTAATTAGGGAGAAATTATTTTTCTATATATGAATTTTTTAGTATTATGCAATTATTGATTTCTTTTTCAATTGTTTTTCATTTAATACAAGTTATTTTAATATTTTAATAATTTCATTGTAGTTTTTTTTTTTTTTTTTTTTTTTTTTTTTTTTGGCGACGGCACCACATCCGTTGCAAAAAAATATTAGACGCATTGGCGACAGTGGCCATGCCGGTCGCAAAAAAAAAAAAACAATTTGCGATGGCATTTTTTTGTTGTCTCAAATAAAACTTTTAGCGATGGTAAACAGTGTCGTCGCAAAAGGTCTGACTTTTTTTACATGTTAATATGCGAAGCAGTAAGTTGCTGTCGTAAAAGGTAACAATTACCATCAACAAAAAAAAGGGTCGACGGCAATCAATGTCGTCGCTGAAAGTCATATGCCGTCGCTAAAAAGTTTTTGAGACATACAATTAAGAAGTAATTAGCGACGGCAAACGTGCGTCGCAAAAGCCCGAAATTTTTTGTAAAGTGTGGACCAATAGTTTAGGTGGTCATACTCAGGTTTTGGGGAAAGGTTGCTTATGAAAAAAAGTGTAGATGGCGATTGTTGCTAACTTAATGGTAACTTTCCTAAATAAATCTACGGTGTACAATTGAATCATTTACTTGATTTGTCTTTTGCCTTCAATATATTGATTATGAGGATGTTTAAGAGGGATTGAATACGTACTTTTTGTTATATATCTAAATCTAGATTGCTTTTCTAATTAAACCAATTAATTTGGAATTTTTAAAAATAGTTTTATATAAATTTTAATGTTGTCCACATTTTTTATTTATATGATTTTATTTTTTAGATTTTAAGATTTATAAACTATCAGATACCTTTTAAAAGGAGATTTTGTTTTTTAAAGTTTTCTGAATATTAGATTTTATAAAATAAAGTGACATACTAAATTTTCATATGGTTGGGATTGTCAATTATTTTACAAAAAAAAAAAAATCGACACAGAGAATTCAAAAATTTTTCTCTAGTATGATCATTGATAAATTTCATCGAGTGACCCTAAACTAATATAAAAAAAACATATTGGGACCTCTCTATTAAACCCCAAAGTTAAAAGAAGGGATGTCTCACTAAATATTAATTTTCCCCTTTTTAAAAAGATATAAAGTTGTGACAAATTTTCAAATATTTATTGAATAACAAATAAAATACTAAAAATTTCAATACATTTTCAACACATATTTTTTTAAAAAAATTAATACTCACACAAAGTCTACTAAATTTTGCTTAAATAATATAACAAAGTTTACGATAACAAAAAGGGACCAAAATATAAGTTAGGGTAACCAAAAAGTGAAACAAAAAGTAATAAAATATCCCCCAACTGAAAAAAAAAACAAAAATTCCAAAAAAACCCTTATTGGCATTTTAGCTGTAAAAAATATTGATCAAATCCTTTCATGGTTCCAAATTATCAAACGAAATTTTTTCAATAGATAAAATTGCCTGATCATTTAATCTTTTTGCGACATAGTTATCGAAGATAAGATTTTAATCAACTTCAATTTTGAAAAAACTTCTTTCTTCAGAAGCAACCTGTAAATCGTATAGATCAGTAATATTTCGATATACAATCCATGTTTTGGGAAACAACTCCATCTAATAGTTTCCAATAATTCACGCAACAATCAAATTGCTTTTTTGATTTCTCCAGTTAAAAAAGCTCCTCAATACCTTCAATTCTAAAATAAACCTTCCATCAATATTAGATTTGTCATCATGCCTTCAGAAAATCTTCCAGTTTGGCACAAGTCAATCATCAAGCATTCATCAATTGATAGGGTTTATGAACGCCCTAAAAAAAATATATATATAAATAATCCCATTCTAAGATCTATAAACATAATTAAATGGTATACTTCATTCCATGCAGATGTTTTAATATTCACGAAGGGGTAGTTACATGCATTAACATTCATTAAATATCCATTCTAACATCTATAGGCATGTACATTAGATTAACAAACAACAAAATAAATGCCCTACGGGGCTTACATCTTTCCAAGTTATCACTTGGTTACAAAAAAGCAGAGTCCTAAGGCTCTATACATGTAAGCCTTCGGCTTGAACAAAACATTTAAACATATCATAAACAGAAAAATAGAGCCTTCAGCCCCTAAACCTCCCCAAACTATGTCCTTCGAGGCGACATGTCACCTGTACCTGAAAATAGTTTCCCAAGTAGGGTGAGCCAAGCCAGCAGAGATTATAACTAAAACAGTCATATGAAATTTAACTAAGATTAGGCATTAGAATAAATGTGTCAATATCCATAACTAACACATATCTTTCCAAGACCATTCGCTGTAGATACCAATACCTCAAATCCATTTCCATTCACCATTTTAGATTAATCTATTTACGCAAAATTCCATTATTCACCTAATCAACCAAAAATGAGACTACAACTCGAATAATTTAACAATTCAATAACCATAAATTTACAAAATTTCCAATACATTCGTCAATCAACACATCTAATTTTCTTGCTATTTTACGGAATTCACATCCGAAGGGAATCAGCAACCCATGTTATCGTATATATATATATATAATATATAAAGATTTCAGGGACTTCAACCTTGGGACCTTTCGGCCAACCCTTTGTTTTCAATGGAGTCCATCTCCTATCTCCCTCCCAACAATGGAGTAAGCATCCTCTAATCTCCTCCCAAACAATGAATACAATGTACATATATTTAAAAAGCGTGTCATATACAATGGACTAACGCAAAATCACATATTCATAGTTTAATCAAACCGTCAATATTTCAATGATAAATCAAAATAATTAGTTTCAATTCACCTAAATCCTCATGCAGTTTCTACAACAATCATAGCTATCATCCATTGATAGCCTAAAATAGATATTTCTAACAAATATACAATCCATAAATAGATAATTTATCAGATTTCCAAAGCTGAGTGATTGTAAACAAATCCAACTACACCATTCAATTAATACACCCTTCTAATTTCATATTTCCGCATCAATTTCCAATTATTTATTCAAAATGTTCTGTAACACAAATTAGGGGCAAAACATAAATCTTTTTTCGGCCAATACAAACCCAAGGCCAAATTCCCATCATTTCACCCATGTAATCTCATATTCAACACTCTAATATGTATTCATGGAAACGCCAATAAGGAACCCCCTCTTTTTAAAATTTAGGTTCCAACCCTACTTCACACCAAAATCTTGCCAAATCCCATCATTTTATGCAAATGACAAATACCTAGGTTAAAACTCATATTAAAGAGTAGAATATCCCAACCTCAATGTAGAAAGCTCAAATGACATGAAAAAGAACCCTCGAAGATGTCCAAACTCGATTTTGCTCGGATGAAATGGAAGCCCCACCAAGATGCTCTATCTTTTTAATAAAGGGACTAGGGTTGAGAGTTCCCCAAATCAAGTGTATTTTATAGAGAGTAGGTAGAGAGAGAGTGGTGTGTGTTGTTTTAGAGAGAGAGTGTTCCAGATTAGGGTTTGGGGATGAATAGAAATCAAAAAAGTGAGGTAAAATGACCCAGCTGTGAACTGTAAATGCGACCTTTCGCCTCGAGCAAAGGAGTTGTTGCTCGAGTGACCAGACATAACAAGTTGACCCGCTCGAGCGCAAGAAGTGTCTTTGAGCGTAGAATACATACTCCTTCAGGTATTTCAACAGGGGCACCCCTCGCTCGAGTGCAAGAAGTCTTCGCTCGAAGCGAAGAAACTTCATCTTCCCAAAAAAGTTGCGTCTAGGAAGAAACCTGAGGACTATCAATTCTCGCGCTCGAGTGCAGAAACCTCGCTCGAGTGAAGAAGCAAAATTACAAAAAGCTCGCTCGAGCGCAAGAAGCCTCCGCTCGAGCAAAGAGGCCAAAATCCTGGGCAACAACAATCTAAGCCAACTAAACAACCAAACATGTTCCAACTCGCCCAACAGTTTTCAAAACTCAAATAACCCAAAGGGTCAAAGGGGAAAAACAAGACATGGACCAATATTCAACATCGACACCTGAGTCGGAACACCTATGAAGGTCGGGGCCAAACCGAGATCGCTATAGTTTAACTTCTTCACATCAAACAAAAATCCAGAATTTTTCTCAACAAATTTGAATTGTTCAACATCTAATCTTTGAGTGAAGAAAGAGCTTGCTCTACTATGTATATGAAGTAAATTCACTTCTTAAAAGAATTCCACAGTTGGACTGTGTCATCTCTTCACTAACAATCTCATCAAATTTTTTTTTTATTTTTTATTTTTTATTTATTTTTTGTTTGAATGACCATTTTTCAATGAAAAATTAATTCAATTTAATGTTTCATTTGCCAACTATCTTTAGCTTCAATCTTGGCCTCCTCAATCTAGTTTCTCTATACCTTTAAGAAAAGGTAACGAGTCCCTTTAATTGATTTATAGCAATTCAATATGCATGTCAATTAGCTTGAAGGATCTTGGTACAGAATTAACGAAAACAAAATAAATTAATTATGCAATAATCTGCCCAACCAAAAAATTCAAAATTCCCTATTTTAATACCTTGCAAAAGACTCAGCGTCCCCTAGTTGTTTTGGGAATCTTTCACACATCATTGCCAAGGTCAAGTAAAATATCTCTTATTTCTGGAGCTTGGTATATTATTTAACACCTTTTCCTGTGCGACTTTCCCCAACGAGTTTATGACAATGGCTTGAGTGTGAGACCATGCCACATTATCTTTCAAAACTTTCCACCTCTTCGTAATAAAAGATGCAAATAATACATATATACATTGTACCACACTCCCAAAAAAATAAGTGAGCTTTAAGAAACAAGAATTGGCCATGTCACAAAGATGCAAATATAGTGTGCAGAATGCTCCTAAGGATTTATTTCAAGTACTCTATTTGGTACACCTTTATGTTCATCTTTCCATTTAGAGCCATTGTCATACCCTTGTCGCCCTTATATCCATTAATATCAAGTTTTGGAGTGATTCAATACCTTATTAAGTTACTAAAAAGCGCCCAACCGAGAAGTATCATCCACCTTCAAATTTTACGAAAAACTCTTCCTACCTTTACTGGCACTTGGTTGATATAATCCACCACAACGTATAACAAAGACATTTGTTCTTCATGACTTACACTTGGAGTGCAATCAAGTATCACTTGAAAAATATTTTGCTTCTTTGATTCTTTTAATGATTGTAATTTTTCACTTCAACAGCTAACAATCGAATATCAATTCATTTTGGATATTATGACTTAAGATAATGATAATGATAATGATTTCATCTCTTTCAGATACGTCAAATGTTGCTCTTGCATCACTGGATCAAATTCAACAATCATTTTTAATAAAACCTAAAAATTTTCCATTTTCTCTCTTGAAAATCTTCTCAATTGTCTCCACGAAATTGCTAAATTAACATTTAGCAAAGTCTTTTCAAACCAAAGCGATTATCCTGGTAAACTTGTTTATCATTCTTTCTCTTTCTAAATCGATATTTTTATTGCACACTTTGGTCAATTGTCGCATTTTTCTAGCATCTCATTTCTAACTTCAAACCATTTCTCCATGCATTCCAAGTGTTCATTGCTAAAGCTTCATGACATTTAGCTTTTGCCCAAGATTTCTCCAATCTTTAATTCCTTTTAGTAGGTAATTAAATCTTATTTCGCATTTGCTTAAACAACTTACAACATAAGAATATACTTGCCCACAACAATTTGAAATATACAACCATTTCCTGTCATGTTTTTCTCCATTTGATATATGTCGAATGTAAGGAGTGAAGAAAAAATGCCTACCATTCGTCTTTAGGAAAATTCAAACGTCATTATCTCTTATGAGACCTTTTTCTACAATAGATCTCAAAAAATTCTGAATCAATCTTGTCCCAATTACTTGCCTCATAAAATGTTGAAGTCCCATTGTCTATATTAAAAATCTTCAATAAGATTAGGCCTCTTCTGTTTTTCGTCAGTATCTCATTCATGCATTCATTAGGTTCATTATTCATCAAATCTTCATGGTCTTCATTAATTTGTTCATCTTCATCATTCTCATTCTTATCTTCATTGTTTTCAACTACTTCTTTTGAGCTCTCTATTTTCCTCTTGGTACCAAAATACTTATTTTATGCTCCAGCTTGAGATTGAACTAAGGCATCTATTCTTTTTTTCTTTTTTCATGTCTAGAAACATACTTCTAAGAATCATGATTGGCTTGTTTGATATAATTTATCAAAAATTACTAATAAATAATAATAATAATATAATAATTAATAATAATAATAATAATAATAATAATAATAATAATAATAATAATATAATAATAATAATATAATAAATAATAAATCCAATAATCAATAAACATAAAATAAAAAATTAAGTAATCATAATAGGAAAAAAAATTATAACCAAATATTTCATTAAACAAAAACTTGAAGCCTATTTTAAAAACAAATATGATACGTGACAAATAATAAAAAAAAATTAAAAAATATATAAAATGTTTGTTTAGACAAATAATAGTTATCTATTAATTTTTTTAAAAAAAAATTAGTGAATAATTTCATAAAATCAATAAATAAATAAAAAGGGACTTACGTATAGATCCTAATATGTGAATTTATTATCCAATAGATCTTATAATAATTAATGGCATTTTTATCAAACGCTATTAAAAAAAATTAGTAATTGTTAATTTTTTAGCGACAGTTTAAAAATTTTATCATAAAAAATTTCAATAATTGTAAGTTGTAGCAACAAAAAATCGTCACAAAAAAATATATATATATATCTAATTTTCAACTTGTGCGACAGTTTAAATTTGTCACAAAAAAATCTCTTTAATTGTAAGTTTTAACAATAATTTATAAAAATCATGACAAAAAAAGTCATTAATTGTTAATTTTTAGTTACATATGCAAAAAAATCGTGAAAAAAAAATTATTTTTAATGATAATTTTATTATGATATATTTTTAATAAAACTTTATGAGAATTAAGTTTAATTATTAAGATTTATTAATAGGTTACCCATAAATGAAATAGAGAGGAAAAAAATAGCTTCACGATTTGTGATGGATGAAAGTTGAGAAAAGATATTGTGTATGGCTTGTTTTTTTATTTGCTCTAGGGCTTCGTCTCTGTATTTCTCTTCCCCAATCTTGATTCCCAACGTTGATGCCAGAAAGAGGCAATGAATAGGAACGAAGAACAAACTACAATAGATTGTTGGGCCTCAAATTGTTTTCGATTTAAGTTTTAAGGGGAAATTCCCACAGGTCCCATGTGGAACATGTGGACACCATTTAATCCCATAACTTTTTAAGTACACCCAAAAGTCTTTCCTCTCTCTCTCTGTTTTTTGCTTCCCTTCCTCTCGTTTTTTTTTCTGCATTTTTCTCTCATCGTCTTTTTCATGGACCGACCGATGATCATGTCTTTCTCCATTGATCGGGGTTCACTGATAACCGCCAACCATCGAAATCAACTCATGACTTCACTCTCACCGACGACGAAGATAATATATTTCCGACGAAGAAGATGATATATTTCCGACGAAGAAGATGAGTGGATCTACTTAGATCTGATGTAGATCTACTCAGATCTACATCAGATCTGAGTAGATCTACATCAGATCTGAATAGATCTACAACAGATTTGGCTAGATCTAAACAAAAAATAGTTGCCGGAGTACAATCCTCTCTCTACATGCGCCTTTCTCCTTCAATCTCTTTTTTTTTTCTCTCTGCTATACACTTCTGTTTTTCTGTTCTAATGGAGAAAATTTTCGAATTCTGAAACAAGTAGTTTTCGAGTTTTAGTTACAGGCGGTGAAAACTGTAAAATTTTGCAGTTTCAAATTTTTTGGTGCTAGAATGAAT
>NW_021024896.1:1004792-1023621 GCF_004153795.1 Camellia sinensis
TCATGAAATCTGAGGAATTCAGTGATTAAATGGTGTAGTCGGATAACTTAAATTCACTCGTACTATTTAAATGTTGATATAATTTATTTCCAGTCAGAAAATACTGTTTTGGGCCTATCGGTGGAGGATAGTCGTATTTGTTGTAGACATTGCATGTGGATTAGGGAAAATTGAAACTATTCAATTTGTTTAAGTCAATAAATTTTAGACTATTGAATTATACAGAAAATACATTGTAATTGATTGAGCATATGCATATGCATTTTTGTTTGGGAGGAGATTAGGGGATGTACTTCCACGGTTTAGGGGAAGATAGGGGATGGACCCTCTAAAACCGGATTTTTGTTGGGAGGAGATAGGGGATTGGGACTCCATTAGCACACTAATTATGTGTAGTGGCTTATTAATTGAAGTGTTTTTAACATTGTTATTGAGTACATACATTACAATGTTATCAAACGGGAAGTATGGAAGTGTTTTGATATAGGGGCTGAGCAAAGTGATCCGTGAAATCCGTAATTCCGATCCAGTCCGTCGATCCGATAGGTTTGTATTGGTTTTTGAATCCGCGGTTCGGTTTTCCGGATTGAGAATTAAAAAATCCGTAGGTCTAATGGATGGGTTCCCCTGAGTCGGAATGACAAAATCCTACGGTTCCGGATTGGAACCGATCGCGAACCGTATACAAATAGTCTATATTTTTAATTATACATCCTCCCCCATAGTATCTTCTCTTAATTCTATATAAAATCTTTTTAAAATTGTAAAATTTTACAGTTTCATAACATGTTTTTCAGTTTGATTAATAAGGATAAATGCTTAATAGATTTTTGTTTTGAAACTGTAACATTTTACAGTTTCAAAACTTACTTCTCAGTTTGATCACTATTCAGAGATTATTTGCTTGAACCTTACAAAAATTGAAAAATAACATATGTTTTCCCCATTGTTGGTGTTTTTTGTCATTTCATTTTTTTTCCTTTTAGTTTATCAATATTTAGCACATTTAGCTATGTTTTTTTTGCTATAATTTATCCATTTATTCTTTTTTTTTCCCGACAATATTCTAGACATTCCGGTGAGTCTCCAGTGAACGTTCTGAACATTCCGGCGACTTCCATTAACGTTCTTAACACTCCGGCGAAACTCCAGCGACTTCCCGGTGATACTCCGGCGACTTCCCGGTGATGTTGAACATTCCGACGAGTCTCCGGCGACCGTTTGACGGAAGTCCTATGGTAGTAAAATGTGAACAGTGTCTGTAAATTAAAAAAATAAAAAAAATGATTTTTTGATAACAATTAAAAATGTATTGGACTAATTGGTGCAAGTATTTTGTTTTGGGATTAGCTGGGTTTTGAACTTGGTACATGGGACTTATCAGTAAGTTCCCCAAGTTTTAAACGAATTTAGAATAGGCCTCAAGTTTTTTGGACCTTTTTAATTTGGGCTTTGTATTTGAAGTGGGCCTTTTTTTATGAATTTATATTTGAAATTGGGCCTTTTTTTTTAGTTTAGATTGAGCCTTTTATTCATTTACGATTTTGAATTATAATTTTGAATTAGGCCTTTTTTAAAAACACAAGTATTAGACTATACATTTTTTGGGATGCTATTTTCAGCGTTTTTTTGAGGCCTCAAAGCGGCTACTTTGTGGGCTTACCCCAAAATCGGGCCTGCTTGTAAGAAATTATGCTAAAAAACAAACACATGATTAGTTATTTCCAATCTTAGTTTTGTGAGCTATATAAAAAGATTAATGAGCTGACCACAACCTCCCACATTATTTGCTAGTTTAGAAATATGGTCACATAATACTCAATGATATTATGATTAGTGCAAAAAATTGAGTATTGATTATTTATGTTAAGTGATTGAAAAATATGTGAAATAATAAATAAAGATTGATAAGAAAATATAATTACGTGATACTCCAAAACTATTGTACAATTTTCTCATCCATATAATGAGTTATGATTGACCTTAATTTTGTGAACCCTACAAAAGGATTAATGATGGCCGACCAAATTAGTCGTTTTTATTCTAAATTTTGAGCAACATTACTCACCTTAGAAATATGGTTGGCAATTGTGGACTAAAAGATAGTATATTTTTTAGTTACGCTTCTTATGACAAATCAAAATCAAAATCATAAAGGCCTATTTTTTCAGTGTGGCTACAAAATGAAGATCTAAGTTCATAAATTTCTTCACTCTTAGTGATATATATATTTTTTTAATTATTAATAACTGGGTATCCAAATCAATTTACGCGATACTGACCTTAAGAAACTTATTACAATTAGTGAGTATTAAACTTGAAATTTGATGAGACCAAACCAATTGTGCCCACTAAACCAACCCTTAAGATTCACTCTTAGTGATTAATAATAAGGTTATATCACATATTCAACAAGTCCAACACCCACTCTCTCTCTCCACCAAAATTTGTTTTGGTAATTGCTTTCATTTTGAGAAGATATAAAAAGATGTCCATTGTCCTATACAAAATAAGAAATAAAAAGTTATAATGGGCCTCCAAATGGACATATGTTAGGTGGTCCAAAATCAGTCTCCAGTCCAAATTAATACCTCCGAATGGTATGGTGTCTTTGCCAAGGTAGGGTAGAGTGGAGTTATGACCTCAAATACTCTCTCTTTAGCAAATTATGTTAAGAAGAAATTATGTTGAGTTTTGTAAAGAAAATGAAATAAATAAGAAATTGATTTAGAAATAAAAGAACATGTTTACATGGTTTAGTACATCATGCCTACGTCCACAGATCCAAATGTCTTATTGATTTATTCGCATAATTTATATATAGTAGCAGCTTAAGCTTAAAATTTTGTGAGTTCTTAAATATTAAAATGTGATTTTATTTTATCAAGTCTGAAAAAATTGAGACTTTCAATAATAAGAATTAACAAAAAAAAAAACTTAGAAACCTTAGGTGATAGATTAGGTAGCCTAATAGTTGAATTACCTCTGTTTTTATAGATAAGAAACAACTCTAAATCATGAAAAATACATTCACACAACGTAATTTAGGTGCTGTGAAAGGCCACTATGTTTGTCCAAAACTTTGATATGAGGATGTTAGAGGGATTGAATCCCGTACTTTTTGTTATAATCTAATCTAGTTGCTTTTCTAATTAACCATTTAATTTGGAATCTTTAAAAATAGTTTTATATAAATTTTAAGTTCGTATTTTTTATTTATTTTTAATGATGCTTTTTTTTTTTAATTTTTAGATTTACTTAATCTAGATACTTTTAAAAGGACAATTTTTTATAGGGGGATTTTTTTAAGGTCTCTAATATTAAGATTTTATAGTATAAAGGACATTCAATATTTTAATAATGTCTAAGGTCCCTCAAGTTGATCTAGAAAAAATTCACGTCACAAAGAAAAATTTCTTTGACCTTCCCTAAACTTCCCATTGTAAATTTCTCTGCCCTCCCCTTCTCTAAATTTCTCTGCCCTCCATATACTTTCCACTCTTCTAGAGAAATTTCTTTGCTTTTCCACAAAATTACATCTCCAGAGAAATTTTAAATTTTTCTGCCCTCTTGCCTCTCCTGGACTCAACTCTTGAGAGAAAATTTGAAAATTTCTTTGGTCTTCCATTCTTTCCAGAGAAATTTTCCTTCTCTGGGCTTCAGAGAAATTTCCCTCTCCAGAGAAAATTTCTTTGGCCTTCCCTTCTCTCCAGAGAAATTCCCTTTCTCCAAACCTGGAGAAATTCACTCAAACCAGAGAAATTCCCCTTCTCTAAACCCAGAGAAATTCTCCTTCACAATTTTTTTTGGTTGAAAATCATAAACCTCAAACAAAATGTGATCCATGATTCATACATTGGCTGGGGTGTTACAAGATCTGTCAACAGTACCTTGGGAAATTTGAAGAAACAGAGTCAGAAATTATAGCTGCAGAAATTATAACACACAACATGCCCTCCTGGTCTATGTCACTTCCCAAACCAATACATACACGCATATATATACGTACAAAAACAAAATTTGAGTAATGACTGGTAATGTGATCAGTATTTATCATGATCAACACTCACAAATGGGCAAATCGATGAACGAAGAACAAAATTACCTATGAAGAACGCCTTGGCTATGGCAGTGAGCAACCCTAGTACACAACTAATAGAGAAAACTCTGGCTATGGAAGAGGTCGAGGATCGAGGCCTTTGCGGTGGGAGTCCATTTCTCTCTCTCACCACATATACGGATACACATATATGTAGTGGAGAGAAAAATGGATCGATCATCACCAGAAAACCTAATACTTGTGACCTGGGATCGCTTTTGTGACGATCAACTGACCCAAATCTCTGAACTGGCTAACGTAGCCGATGATGACAGATCTGGCTCCAAAATGAATCACTCAGTGGGTGTGGCAGTGAATGAGAGTGAGAGTGGAGGCAACGGTTCATGGTTGATCGAATCAGAGAGAGAGAGAGAGAGAGAGAGAGAGAGAATGATGAAAGCCTTAGCCAGAGGAAAGAAGAAAGCGAAAAAGTGAATTTTCTCTGGAATATACGGGTGTAGGATCAAGGGACCTCAAACATTACAAAACAATATTGTGGATCTTTTCTATCACAAAAAATGGGAGAGGGACCGTAGACAAATTTTTCCTTTTTTTTAAGTTCTCTGATATTAAGATTTTATAAAATAAATTATATAAAATATTTTTATAGTGGTTAGGATCTGTCAATATTTTCACCAAAAAAAAATTCGACATAGAGAAATTTTACCTCGACACAGAGAAATTTCAATTTTCACAGAGAAATTTTAAAAATTTCTTTGGTATGATCATAGATAAATTTCATCGATAAACCTTAGCTAATAAAAAAAATATATTAGACCTTTCCTATTATTCAAAATTGAAAAGGGATGTTTCACTAATATTAATTTTCCCCTTTTAAAAAGTATGAAAGCTGTGCACAAATCTTTCAAAAATTTATTGAATACAAAAAAACACTAAAATTCAATACATTTTTGTATTTTGTTGTATTCTATTAATTTTTAAAGTTTTTTTGTATAAAATTTGTACTATTTAAGTGTATTTAGATTTAGTGGATCTAAAAAGTAAAAAAAAAAATTGAATAAAATGTTAAAAAAATTTACTAAATACAAAAATATATACAAATTGAAAATTCAAAAAATTATTTTTAAAAACTCCAAACTAAACAGATTATTTTGAACATGTTTCCAAGTTGCACACCTATGTTTCAACCACATTTATTTTTCAAAAAATAGAAAATAATTATAATTTCAAGAGTAATTATCCATTTTTTTTATAAGTATAAATGTGATTCAAATATATAGTTACCATTTTAATTTTTTGCACGAATATTTTACTTAACAAGTACTAATAGACTATTTGGATCACCGAGGTAAGGCCAAACGCTCTCTCAAGTTGAGATGACCAACGTGAGAGAATCCAAACCCATTATAATTTGATGAAAAATTACAAAAAAAAAAAAAAATCCCCGAAGTTTGACCTTGGTAATAAAACAAGCTCTAAGATTTTAATTTTATTAATTTAAACCTTAAAGTTTTGATTTGATTTCAATCTAAGCCATCTATCTATTTTCGTTAAATAAAATAAAGGAAAAATGATATTTTAGTCATTAAAGTTAATGAAAAATGTATTTTAGACATTTTATGAACATCTCTTATATTGAATTTAATGACTAAAATATTGTTTTTTTCTGTCAATTTTACTTAACAAAAAGAGGTTGATAGTTTAGATTGAAAATAAACCAAAAAATTAAGATTTAAATTGATAAAATTAAATTTTTATTTTGTTACAAGGGGCCTCTAGAATTTATTTATTTATTTATTTTTATAATTCCTCCATAATTTTATTTGTGACTGTAAGTATCTGATAAACTAATGCACTGCTTATAAAGTCTCCCATAATCATATTTGTGAAGCCGACAAATGTGTGGATCTAGTTACAAATGAAGGAGGCGTAAAAACCGAAGGACTTCAAAATTCTCAAATGCATCTCCGTGCAATTGTTATGAGGATGCTAAAATTAAGGGTGTAAATTTGGCCCGGCCTGATCCGATTCGGTTCATCTGGGTCTAGGCTTAGTTCGGGCCATGTCGGGCCTTTGCTCCCGCCAAAATTTGAGCCAGCTCACAGGCCAAAATATTAGGCCTAGGCCCAGGCTCAGGGGATATTCGGATCTCAGCCCGGGCTGGTGGGCCTAGGCATGGGCTCGGGCTTGGGTCGGGGTTGGACAGGCCTGAACAATTTTTTTTTTGTTTTTTATTTTTTCAACCAAAATTTATTATTTGCTACTAAAAAAAAACACTATGCCTCAAGCGGGCTAGGTATCTGGCTGGGCCTTAAGCGGGTCAACGAGCCGGGCTAGGCTTCAAAATAATAGTCTAGGTCTAGGTCTAAGGTCTCGAGCTAGGCTTAGGCTCGAGGCCTAAATGGGCCCAGCTCGGTCCGGCCCACCCCAGGCCGTGGGCCATTTTTACACTCCTAAAAGGATTGAACATCGTATTTTTTTTTTTTTGTTATAGTTTGGTTTCTAGCCAATAATAATAACAATAAATAAATAAATAAAGAAGAAGAAATAGTTTACTAGATAATTCTATTATGGACAAGTTTCCAAGTTGCACACTCAAGGTGTCACAAAATTTTCCAGAGGGATGCTACATATTAGCCATTTTTCTCAATGTTTTGTTTTATGGCTAACATGGCAATAACATAGTTTCAATTATTGTAACTATGGATGCACTTGGCAAATCCACGCGTTCCATATCGCTCTGTGAGAGATCACAGCTCTCACAGCTCCACTACATAAGTGGAAACCCTTTTTGACTAGCACAATATTGTCCGCTTTGGAGTTAGGTGAAACCAATAGCTAACCCTTCATAGCTCCACTACATAAGTGGAAACTCTTCCCATCTAGCACAATATTGTCCACTTTGGAGTTAGGTGAAACTAGCAGCAAATCTCTCATGGTTTTAAAAGGTCTCACACTAGTCTAAGGGAGTTAGTCCACTTATGTAGTGGAGTTAAAATGCCTTAAAAGGCCTCATACTAGTCTTATCTAAGGGAGTTAGTCCACTTATGTAGTGAAGTTAAAATAGGGAGTTGGTCCATTTATGTAGTGGAGTTAAAATACCTCAAAAGGCCTCATATTAGTCTAAGGGCGTTAGTCCACTTATGTTATGGAGTTAAAATGCCACATACTAGTTTCAGAGAGTTAGTCTATTTATGTAGTGGAAGGGAGTTAGTTTGTTTATGTAGTGGAGCTGCGATCTCTCACATATCAATATGGGATGTGTGGACTTGCTGAGTGCACCTACATAACTCCCTAGTGGACTGGCTGCCTGCGTAAGGAGTTCTCACAGACGGCGCCCCCTTCAGAGTTAGGTGAAGCCAGCAACTAACCCGTCACGACTTTAAAAAGCCTCATACTAGTCTAAGGGAGTTAGTCCACTTATGTAGTGGGGTTGTGATCTCTCACAGAGCGATATGGAATGCGTGGACTTGCCAAGTGCACCTACAGTAACTCCAAGTGAAAAATTAATTTGTTCACATACTAATTGTGATTTTTTAAAACAATACAATGAATGCTATATATTTAAAGGGAGTGGCTTCCCTTCAGTCCAGTCATAAACTGGAGAGTACTGTTGGGCCCGTGGGAGCCTACCACGGTTCCCGTTTCGATAATCCGAACCGTGCAATGTATAGAACTCGTCCAGTACTATATGTTTGTAAACAATCACGTTGATCGGATATTGATAGCTATGTGATCAAATCAATTTTGTATGAAAAAAATGGACGGTGAAAATAAATGGCTTACAAAAATATGATTTGATCACATAGCTATCAATATCTGATCAACGTGATTTTTTATAAGCATAAAGTAATCGACGAGTTCTACATATTGAACGGTTCAGATTATTGAAAAGGGATTTGTAGTGAGCCCTCATGAGCCCAACAGTACCCTTCAATCCGATCACGGACTGGAGGGAAGCCATTCCCATATTTAAAATGTGATGGACTTCATATAAGTAAAGTGTACAATTATTTTAATCAATCATAAAGTAAATTTTATTTACACTCCTAACAAAATAACTAAATAAGATCGAACTCCTCAAAATGGGTGGAAACACATTCATTTAACTGGTGAAGATAAATAAAGAGTGACGACTGGAAGAATAAAGAAAAATAAATAAAGGATAAACTACTAATAGGTCCTAATAGTTTGACTTTGTTTTCACGAAATTCTATTGAAAATAAGTCTTAGTAAAATCATAACTAAAAATATTTTCTTGTGACAATTTTTTTGCATATATTACTAAAAATTGATAATTAGTGATTATTTTTTTTGTCACGATTTTTATAAATTGTAACTAAAACTTTAAAGTTAGTGACATTTTTTTGTGGTGTTTGCAAGTTGAAAATTAGTGACATTTTTTATGACGGTTTTTCAAAACTGTCGTTAAAACTTATAATTAATGACATTTTTGTGACAAAAATTTCAAACTGTCACTAAAATTAATAATTAGTTATGTTTTTTTAATAACATTTGATGAAAAACGTCAATAATTATTATAGGACCCATTAGACAATAAGTTCACTTATTAGGACCTAGATGTAAGTCCCCCATAAATAAAAGGGTTAAAGTATAGGCAGGGTTATGTTAGGTGACCACATCAGATTTAGAATATTTTATTTTGTAATGTAGATGCAAGAATTAAGATACGAAAGCTATTGGTTGCGACAATGAACACATTGTGAATGTGATTGATAGTGTTTGCTTAGTGGTGATCTTTTATTCTTTTTTTTTCTTATTTTATTATTTTTTATTTTTATATTTTAACTTTTCTATTACAATAATATCTCTCTATGTAGAGATTTCTTTCTTTCATAGAGGTTTTCTCCTCCTTATGTAGAGGTTTGTCTTTCTCTGTCTGTGGAGACTCATATCCTCACGTTAAGATTCTCTTTATCTCTTTTGAGATCTATTTTGTACTCTAATGTATTTTATTAAAAGACTTATTATTAGATGTGTAATATATTAAGTCATATGCTTTCTCATAAAATATATATATATATATATATAGAGAGAGAGAGGTGGTTTTAAACCAAGAGCAATATGTTGACCAAAATTCTTATACCAAGACATCAAAAGTTCCTTTATTGCCACTTAGTGAGTCTATTTAATTGGTTATCTGTCTCACTTAAAAAAATTTATTTGTCATTATGATGTATAATATAATTGATGAATCATGATACTTCATTGTACTTGACAGGAGTAGCTTATATCTATATTAATATCATCCATATCACTTCATATTTTATTTTGTACTCCTCATCTTGAACGTAAAACGATAATTTAAACTGTTTATTTCATAAATCTCATAATAAAAATTGTTTGTGCAAAATTAATTTCATCAAATATCAATGAATCAAGAACAAATGAAATTTTATTTTATAAAATAGATGGTTCAAGTTTAAACTTATAGTTGCAGTCAATTTTTAAAAATAAAATGTAATTTGTTCACATGTTTAGTAATATTCAATAAAATTGATTTTTTAAACAATTAATCTTTATTACTAGACTTACAAAATGAATAATTCAGATTATCTCTATAAACCTAAGATAAAACTCAAAAAATAAAATATAAAAATATATAGAAGTTAATAGCACTAAAGGAAATGCTTAATAGCATGAAATTATTATTCTGAAATTATTAAGGTGAAATGCTTAATAGCAATCATGGTTTATTTTGTCGCCTAACGGATGGTGTGGTTGGAGTCGTGGCATGTTGTGTTGTCAAAAACAATAATAATGAGATTTCCTATAATCACATCTCGTTGTATATGATTTTTAAAAAAAAAACATTTTGGGGTATATTACAATACTTTTTTCTATACCATTTAATTGACCGCACTAGCATTGCACGTTTTGAGTTTTGGTTTCATAAACAAGTTGCGACTAATTAGGTTTGACAATTTATTGCCACTTCCAGCCAACTGATCAAGCTTAAGGTTCTCAACATTCTGAGTCTCCTCAATAGTTGTCACTTTTGATTGGAACCTTATGAATAATGTCCTCAAAATTTTTTCAACAACCTTTGATTCATAGATTTTTTCACCGAGTGTGAAATAGGAATTCACGGTATCACTAAGTTTAGCATAAAAATCATCAAACGTCTCATCATCACGCATAAAACAAAGTTTCAAAAGATGAGGTGAGACGTTGTTGTTTTGATCTTTTAACAGTAGTAGTATCCTTTTGAATAGTTTCAAGAATGTCCTAAGTCTCTTTTGCTACCTCACATGTGCAAATATGACGAAACTCTTCTGGTGTGACGAAGCAAAAGAGGGAATTGAGAATTTTACTGTTCCAACTCGAGTTTTGATAATCGATTGCGTCCCATCTATTGAGTGGTTTCGAGATATCAACACCATCAATGGTGACAACAGGTTTCGGGATATCAACACCATCAATGGTGACAACAGGTTCACTCTACCCATAGATCACACAGTGCCAAACTTTCTCATCAATAGATTTTAAAAACGCCCTCATACAAGCTTTCCAATAAGAATATTTTGTATCATCAAGTAACAGAGGTCTATGGGTTGAGTTATCTTCGCGAATTGAATCCATATCACAAATCACACAAAATCACAATTCTATAGTTTTGATAAAAACAAAGAGTGACTTGCTCTGATACCAATTGAAAAACCTAAGTGATTTGTGATTTGGACCAAAATTAAATTCAATAATTCCCAAACAATTAAAACCAACAATCTAAATCATCTAGCATGTACGATAGTGATTTTGTCACGACCCAAACCCTCTCCTATAGGTTTAGCGTCGTAACCGGCCAGTAATCCTTGGATTACCGAAGACCTCTTAACGGATATACTTATAATTAGGGGCTGCAGAAGCAATATACAGAAATGTGCATTGGCCATCGAGCTGTGCAGACATACATGAGATAGATAATTTTAAACTTTTTAAACATACGTGTGACATCAAAAGATATAATAGTTATACGTCATCCCATGTACATATAAACGGAAATTTTGTTTGTAAATCAAAAGAAACAAAGTCTTAAACATTCATAAAACATGGCCACGAGACTTGACTTAGTCCAGAACCTCCTCGGGAGATGCAAAAAGCGGCTGACAAATACAAAATCTTTCAGGCAACATCTTAAGCCTAGTCACGAGCATGCACACCTACATACATAAATAATTAGTGAGCAGGAGCCTAGTGAATAATAACAGAGTAAAGGGTTAAATGAATGATGTCTCATAACTAATTTAGAAACCAGAGTTCATATCAAAACAGATTCACATTCGTATTCTTGTTCTGAACATATACAGAAATCAGAGTTCATGCTTAATCTCACATGGCTTATCCATTAGCGCTAATAGATCTCATACAGAACATCAAGGGTCATACTTGTCAGTTCCATAAAAAACCTCTGGCCAGATACGGATAACTTGTCAGTTCCATAAGGAACCCCCGGATTGGGAACAGCTTACTTGTTAGTTCCATAAAGGAACCTCTAGCCGGGTACAGATAACTTGTCAGTTCCATAAGGAACCTCTGGTCCGGGTACATATAGCATACTTGAATCACAAATTTAATGTCATAAATATTTGTCAAAATTGGACAATCATTCATAGTATAGAACATAACATTTCGTAAAACAGCTATTGTTGCACATACAAAAAATAACTTAACTTGAACATAGCTTTACTAAGTTATTACTCACAGAAAATGAATGGCTCCAAGTAAACGGACAGAGTAAGCAATTCAGATATCTTGTGGTGTGTGACCTACACAGATGCAGAATGAATACGTACTGAATTACACACCCGGAATCATTAACTTGGTTCTTTCTTGTCTTGGTGTGTTTCTACTTCTTGTCCCCATTATCGTATCTTAATCTTGGCCTAGGAATGTCTAGGATGCAATAAGGATGCTAAAATGCACTTGAAAATACTTAACAAAACTTGCTAAAAACAGAGTCCTCGCTCGAACTCAACTTCCTTCGCTCAAGCGGACATGCAAAATGTGAGTGGTCGTTTGAGCGCCTCTTCTGTTTCTCGAGCGGCTTGTAAACTTTTGCAAAAGTGTTGGTTGCTTGATTTTTCCGCTCGATGCTCGCTCGACGCTCGCTCGAGCGTAAGCCTCATACCCTCGCTCAAGCGCAACTTCTGTCGCTCAAGCGGTCTACAAAACACGCAACTTCTGGGAGCATGCATTTTATGCTCGAGCCAACTTTTGATCGCTGTTGAAGTAGAATTCTGGAATTTTCAGATTTGCTTCCAAGTTTCAAATTCAATCCCAAAGCTGCAAATTATGGTTTCTTGCACCAAAACTAGAGGAAACTCTTGTAAACTTGGAAAATATGGTGAATTCAAAATCAATTCCACAAAATCAGGGTTCAAGAGCATTTGATGTATGCAAAACTAAACCCAATTCTTTAAAAACATAACTATATACATCGTGCATGTAAAGGTGTAAGTTCCAAGCCTCCAAAGCATGATCCAATGAGGAGGTGTCTAACTTAAAAATATGTTGAATTCTCAAACCAAGGTCAAAATGAGGACATGCAAGAGGGAATTTTTCGAAAACAACTTCAAATTATGATGAAATGAGCATGCATGCATGATATGGTTAATTTCTCTTTAATTCTAACTCAATTTCAACTTAATTATCTTGTATTCATAAACTCACCAATTCAAAGGCAAGATTAAAGGCTTGAACTCTTATGTTAAACTTTGATTTCACAAGTGTAGAGGATTAAACTTCAAAATTCTCTTCAATTTCCAACAATCATAGCAATTCTCCTCGTTCCCTTGTTGATCTCACTTGTTCTCTTGGTCTCTCTCTCTCTCTCTCTCTCTCTCTCTCTCTCTCTCTCGTTTGGAGTCTCAAAATGAGGAAAATGAGAGTGTGTAGTTGAGTGGCTTGACTCATATAAGCCTTATTTAGGCTTGTTTAAAGAAGCTTAATTAACCTTGGCTTATTCTAACCAAATGAGCATTAATTAGACTAATTTAATTTGTTCCGAATCGACTTTTAATTGAACCCACCGTAAATTCCTAAAAAATTTCAAATAACACATAAATCAAGTTAATTTCATGGTCGTATGCTGATAAGGCCTTTAATTCGTAGAACAAAATAGAAACAGAAACAGATATTTCTACGATAGACAGATATAAGCACATTAAGGCATCACACACATGCAATAAATTCAAAATTTCACCTTAATTACCAATTAGACTTATTTAACCATGAATTAATGTAAATCAGAGGTCGGGGTTGTTACAAATTTAGATTGTTGCTTCAAACACTATAAATCGACACAATCGATTTTTACGTAGAAAAATCACAATTGGAGCACCTCCAATTATGATTAAAAAATGACAGGCGAAATGCCACTAATCAATCCACTATGAAAGAAAAAAATAATACAAAATTACCAAACAAATTACCAAAACTTTGTCAATTTGTCTTCAACAATCTGTATCTCTTTTACCACCTCATTCATCTAGGATTTGATCAGCCTAATGTTGAATCCACAACATCCATGTCGAGTCAACGACCACACACAGCTTCGAGCTCCTTCGAATGCTCCATGTTTGAATCTTCGGAATCCACCAAAGAACAAAACCCTTGTCTTGATAAAATCAAACCGACAACCCTTTGGTTTAACTCTCCTAATCCATGAATAAACTCACAAATAAATCAAAGGAAAACTAGTACAAAACCTCAAGAAGAAAACCCTAGAACACCAAAGAGAATATCTAGAAGCCATACCCTAAAATTTGACGGAAACGCAGATTTATAGCAAACAAATCCGCGATCACTGCTCGAGCGCAGAAATGGCCACTCGAGCGATGTCACTAAAACGCGTGTTCCAAACCGGGGTCCACGCTCAAGCACTGGACCTTATGCTCGAGCGTAAAAACACACCTCCCAGTATTTTTGCAGACAAGCCAAATTACTGAGACTGTGAAAACTCCACTCGAGCGCAGCTTTTCCCGCTCAAGCGAGAAGACCAAAAACCAAGGAAAAATTACAATTCGATTAAACAAAGGTTGTTCGTGGAATTGGAAACAAGTAGGGATCTAACATAAACTGTTAATAGGTTCTAATAATTTGACTTAATTCCCATGAAATCCCATTGATAATAAGTCTTCGTAAAATCATAGCTAAAAATAATATATTTTTTTTGGTAACAATTTTTTGTATATATCACTAAAACTTGACAATTTGTGACCTTTTTTTTTGTCACGATTTTTATAAACTGTTGCTAAAACTTAAAATTTGTGACTTTTTTTGTGACGAATTTTGTAAACTGTTGCTAAAAAATGAAAATTAGTGACTTTTTTTTATGATGATTTTTAAAACTGTTGCTAAAACATATAATTAGTCACATTTTTATGATAATTTTTTCAAATTGTCACTAAAAGTTAATAATTAGTGACGCTTTTTAATAGTGTTTGATGAAAAAATGTCATAAATTATCATAAGACCTATTAGACAATAAGTCTACCTATTAGGATCTAGATGTAAGTCCCCCATAAATAAAAGGGTCAAAGTATAGGCAGGAATATGTTAGGTGACCACATCAAATTTAGAATATTTTATTTCATAAGGTAAAGGGGGGAATTACGACACCAAAGCTATTGGATGCGACGATGAACAGATTGTGAATGTGATTGGTATTGTTTGCTTGGTGGTGATCTTTTATTTATTTATTTATTTTTTATATGTTATGTTACAATAATATCTCTCTATGTAGAGATTTCTTTCTTTCATGAAGGTTTTCTCCTCTTTACGCAGAGGTTTGTTTTTCTCTATCTGTGGAGACTCATATTCTCACGTTGAAGTTTTCTTTATCCCTTTTGAAATTTATTTTGTACTCCAATATATTTTACTAAAAAACTTATTATCAGATGTGTAATATATTAAGTCATGTACTTTTCCATTAAATATATATATATGTGTGTGTGTGTGTGTGGCTTTAAACCAAGAGCAATATGTTGACCAAATTCTTATACCCAGAGATCAAAAGTTCCATTATTGCCACTTAGTGAGTCTATTTAATTGGTTATCTGTCTCTGTAACAAGCCCGCGGGGGACCTCGCTACAGCTCGGACTCGACTTTTCGTAGTCACGGTTCTAAGTCTGAACCAAAGAGTCCAAATCCGGCAAATCGTTTTAGGAAAACAGATTTTTGAAAAAGTAGTGCCAAACATGGACTGCTTTGCCAGATACAGAGTCGCCACCTAAATATTTTATTTTGGGAAATTTAGGAAACCCTGACTCGGTGCCAAAAGGCCACGTGTCCGTCATCACCAAAGTTGCCTCGGCTCGGGAACTTGGGTACGTGAGCACCCCCGCTTGCCCGATCAAAGATCGGCCTCTACTAACCATGATATCGAGTTTTGAAAACATTATGTGTTCTTATTCCGGTTATTAGCCTAGATTTACTATGTGATGCGCACAGCATACAAGTATAGACTGGATTGCCTGAATTGGAACAAAACATTTCATGTTTGTTTGTTTGAAAACGGTTTGATGGTGCTACTCGCAAGTAGGCTAAAACGTGGATTTGCCACCCTCAGGTGGGCCTAGAAAACGTGATTTTGCCACTATCTAGTGGGCTTAAAACACACATTTGATGAATTGTTCCAATTCAAATAACCCAACCTTCACCCACAGGCATTCAGGCAGTTATATCACATAAACACATAGTCTCATGGTAAGCATGCTATTCATGGCAGTCACTCACACGCATGCAAGGATGCTAAAGCATAAAACTTACTGAGTACTCCAAGCCAAAACAAAAGCTAATTAGAAATCCATGCATGATCCTAATTATACAGAAATGCCTAATGCAACACATGCAAAAGTGCAACTATAGCAGGCTCGGCTATTCTAAACATGGCATATGAAATGCTACAACTAACATGTATTCAACTTGGAATTGAAATACAAATGCAGTTAGTATGATGCGCCGAGCCCGGTGCATGCAAAACAGATGAATGAATGCAAACATGCTATCATACTATATGCTAATTAAAACATGCCCTAATCTAACCATCATAAGCGGGTAAATAAAAAGGAGAAAGACGTGGGGTTGGAAAACATACATCACACACACGCACACTTATTACAGTTACGCCCTCGTGCAGAGGGTCCGAATAAATAGTACAGTCCAAGTAATACAGTCCAAATATATACAAATTCCTAATTAATTTACAAATTAACTAAGAAAAATAATAAACTGGCATGCAAGCCAGAGACTGCCTTGACTCTTCTGAATGATGTATGTTTGGGCTGCCTTTGCACGAAAATCCACTGCGATGCCCCAATTAGCCTCTGTTTTGCAATGATTTCTTAGAAAGCGCACCAAGCCCCAAAAGACTGCTAATTCTTGATTTGCTGCAACAGAGAGCAGGAAAAGGACATGGCAATGTATTTTCACAAATGTATGCATGCCTCGATTCTCGTGCCACCAATCACGCATCTCGATGCATGATGGCCGAGGGATTGAATTGTACAACTCAATATAGAATGAATGCACATGAAAACTCAACTAAAACCTAACTCCATCATGGATAATCCGGAGTGTCGGTGACTGGGGAATTGAGACACGTTCCGTCACTCGGAGTACGAAACGTACCTCGTTTCCCGTGCTTGGGCTAACTCCTATCCCAAGCACAATGCAATATGCATGATATGCATGAAATGCAACTAAGATACAACCTAACATACATAATGCTATGAAATGGCATACACGATGCACGGGATAACATGGCATACACAATGCGCTAACATACAACCTAGCATACGCAATGCTATGAAATGAAATGGCATACACAATGCAAAATGGACTTACACCAATATGACTGGACCTTAGCCACACTCACATAAGAAGCCATGAGATGAAAATGAGACAACTCGGAATACGTGCACACATGCACGCAAACCGAGGACTGGCCCTAAGGCACAAAATGCCACTCTAACAAGACATGGCAAGGCATGGAAAAAGGCATACAAACATGCAAGTTTCAGCAGCAAAACATGACCCAAAACAGTCCCAAATCATAGGAATATGGCACCCGATGCATGAAATGGTCCCGAAATGCAAGATTAAGCACATGAAATGACTTGTAGCTACATCAAACATGTATTATTTGATCATGACATGTGAAGACAGATTCAAGGCAGCCCCAAAATAAGCATGTTTACAGTTTTAAGCAAGGCCAAACAGCAAACACAAATAGGGAAAAACTAGCATGCAAAAATGGCCCTAAATGTGAGATAAAGAAGCAAGCCACAGCTGCTGGCCCCAAACAGATGAGGACCCTTCAACAATGTTGAAGAGAGGTCCAAAATATAATGTTTTACAGTTTTATGACCGAGCCAAAAACAGTACACAAGCATGCTCAAAATGCTATGCAAAATAAGGCCAAAAAGAGAGATATAACACAAAGTATATAAAGGATGCCTCAAACAGTGAAAAACCCTTAATGAAACATGAATATGGGGTCAAAATAAGGCCATTTGTAGTTTGGACCAAAGCTCAAAAACAGAAGCATAAGAGGCTAACAAATCATGCAAAAATGGAGCCAAAAGAGAGATATAAAGGCAAGTAATAAATGAATGCCTCAAACAGCAATGAGCCCTTCAACAATGTTGAATAAGGGCTCAAAATAAGCTACTTTTCAGTTCATGACAGAGCTCAAAACAGTTTATACATAGGCCAAAAATACTACACAAGATAATGGCATAGAAGAGGGATAATGAAGCAAGTGAAACAAGGAGGCCTCAAACAGTGTGAGGCCCTTAAAAAAACATGAAGAATGGCTCAAAATAAGCCTAGTTCCAGTTAAGGTCGGAGCCCAAAGCAGCAAGCAAGAATGGCTTAGATAGGATGCAAAAATAAGCTAAAAAGAGAGAAAATAGTGCTTACCCTTGAAGACCAAACTTTAGGCAACTCTTGGCTTGAGTTTGGTGACTCTTTAGCTCTGGAAAACAACTTCAAACTGCTGCAATGGAGGTTGGAGGTATGGTGCTAGGTGGTGGTGAAGAAAAGGGTGTAGGAACTTGGAGGTTTTGGGCTTGGGAGTATAGAGAAAGAGAGATACAAGAAGGGAGCTTCAAGGGGAATTTTGGTAACCCTAAAATCAGAGCTGGAGCCCCTATTATAAAGGCAAAAAAGGGGGGGAAAAGGGAGGAAAAAATGGAGGGAAAACAAACCAAGTTTCCCTCCAAAAATGCACCCCCCCGGATACACAATCTGGAGGGGAAAGAGATGCATATTTGAGATGTACCTGTAGCAAGGAACATGGCCGGCCAGTTTTCTTGGGCTTAGGTGGCCGGCCGGCCACCTCCTATGGCCGGCCGGCCAAGGGTCAAAAGGGTCAATCAACATTAGTGGCCGACCACCCCAGATTGGTGGCCTCCCATGTGTGCACAACACAACCATGTGGTCAAAAACTGGAGAAAGTAAACCAGGAGAGAGAAAAGCCCACTTTTTGGAGGGGTTCAAAAGGGTCAAACAAAATTACTGGCCGGCCGTATGATATTGGTGGCCTCCCAGGTGTGTACAACACAAATATGTGGTTTGGGTCAAGAAAAAGTGGCCTTAGGGTGGTCAACATTGGCTTTCAAGTGGGAAAAACAGGCGACAGAGGGCGATGGAGGAATAAAACTGGTTGTCAGAACAATTGTTGGCCTCCCACCCTTCTACGACCTTCCTAATGATGAAACAGAGGTCCCTGCCAAAAATGAACC
>NW_021024896.1:1033917-1052375 GCF_004153795.1 Camellia sinensis
ATGTAATTATGGTGTTTACTTACCATTTCTCATACATTTTGTCTCGAACACTCGGACACTTATTCGGACCCTCTTGCATGATGGCAGATATGTGATTATGGTGTTTGCTTACAGTTTCTAATGCATTAGGGTTCGAACACTTGGACACTTATTCGGACCCTCTTGCATGATGGCAGATATGTGATTATGGTGTTTGCTTACAGTTTCTAATGCATTAGGGTTCGAACACTTGGACACTTATTCGGACCCTCTTGCATGATGGCAGATATGTGATTATGGTGTTTGCTTACAGTTTCTAATGCATTAGGGTTCGAACACTTGGACACTTATTCGGACCCTCTTGCATGATGGCAGATATGTGATTATGGTGTTTGCTTACAGTTTCTAATGCATTAGGGTTCGAACACTTGGACACTTATTCGGACCCTCTTGCATGATGGCAGATATGTGATTATGGTGTTTGCTTACAGTTTCTAATGCATTAGGGTTCGAACACTTGGACACTTATTCGGACCCTCTTGCATGATGGCAGATATGTGATTATGGTGTTTGCTTACAGTTTCTAATGCATTAGGGTTCGAACACTTGGACACTTATTCGGACCCTCTTGCATGATGGCAGATATGTGATTATGGTGTTTGCTTACAGTTTCTAATGCATTAGGGTTCGAACACTTGGACACTTATTCGGACCCTCTTGCATGATAGCAAATATGTGATTATGGTGTTTACTTACTATTTCTCATGCATTAGGGTTCGAACAGTCAGACACTTATTCGGACCATCTTGCATAATGGTAGATATGTAATTGTGGAGTTTACTTACCATTTCTCATACACTATGGTTCGAACACTCGGACACTTATTCCGACCCTCTTGCAAGATGGAAAATATGTAATTACCGTGTTCACTGACCATTTCTCATTCATTAGGGTTAGAACACTCGGACACCTATTCGGACCCTCTTGTATGATTGCTTATATGAAATTATCGTGTTTACTTACCATTTCTCATGCATCAGGGTTCAAACACTCGAACACTTATTCAAACCTCTTGCGTGATAGCTAATATGTAATTACCATATTTACTTATCAATTCTCAAGCATTATGGTTCGAACAGTCTGACAGTTATTCGGACACTCTTGTATGACAGAAGATATTTAATTATGGTGTTTGCTTACCATTTCTCATGGATTAGGTTTCGAACACTAGGACACTTATTTGGACCCCCTTGCATGGTAGCCGATATGTGATTGTGGTGTTTACTTACAATTTCTCACGCAATACGGTTTGAACAGTCGGACATTTATTCGGACCCTCTTGCATGATGGTAGATAGGTAATTGTGGAGTTTACTTACAATTTCGCATGCATTATGGTTCGAACACTCGGACACTTATTCGGACCCTCTTGTAAGATGGTAGATATGTATTTATGGTGTTACTTATCATTTCTCATGCATTAGGGTTCAAACAGTCGGACACGTATTCGGACCCTCTTGCAAGATGGCAGATATGAAATTATAGTGTTTACTTACCATTTCTCATACATTAGGGTTTGAATACTCAGACACTTATTCGGTCACTATTGCATGATGGAAAATATGTAATTATGATGTTTACTTACCATATCTCATGCATTAGAGTTCGAACACTGGACCACTTATTCGTATCCTCTTGCGTGATGGCAAATTTGTAATTATGGTGTTTACTTACGATTTCTCATGCATTAGGGTTCGAACAGTCAGACACTTATTCGGACCATCTTGCATAATGGTAGATATGTAATTGTGGAGTTTACTTACAATTTCGCATGCATTACGGTTCGAACACTCGGACACTTATTCGGACACTCTAGCAGGATGGCATATATGTAATTATGGTGTTACTTATCATTTCTTATGCATTAGGCTGTGAACACTCGGACTCTTATTCGGACCCTGTTGCAAGGTGGCAGATATGTAATTATAGTGTTTACTTATCATTCCTCGTGCGTTAGGGTTCAAAAACTCAGACACTTATTCGGACCCTATTGCATGATGGAAAACATGTAATTATGGTATTCACTTACTATTTCTCATGCATTAAGGTTCGAACACTCGGACTCTTATTCAGACCCTCTTGCATGATGGCAAATATGTAATTACGGTGTTCACTAACCATTTCTCTTGCATTAGTGTTCGAACACTCGGACACTTATTCGAATCCTCTTGCATGATAGCAAATATGTAATTACTGTGTTTACTTCAAATTTCTCATGCATTAGTGTTTGAACACTCAGACACTTATTCGGACCCTCTGGCATGATGGCAAATATGTGGATGTCCACATACCATTTCTCATGCATTATGATTCGAACAGTCGGACTGTTATTCGAACCGTTTGGCATGGTGGCAGTTACGTAATTATGGTGTAACTTACCATTTCTCACGCATTATGGTTCGAACACTCGCACACTTATTCGGATCCTCTTACACGATGGCAAATATGTAATTATGGTGTTTACTTACCATTTCTCATGCATTAGGGTTCGAACACTTGGACACTTATTCGGACCCTCTTGCATGATGGCAAATATGTAATTATGGTGTCCACTTACCATTTCTCATCCATTAGGGTTCGAACTCCCGAACACTTATTTGAACCCTTTTGCATGATGGCAGATATGTAATTATGGTGTTTACTTACCATTTCTCATACATTTTGTCTCGAACACTCGGACACTTATTCGGACCCTCTTGAAAGATGTCAACTATGTAATTACCGTGTTTACTGACCATTTGTCATCCATTAGGGTTAGAACACTCGGACAATTATTCGAAAACTCTTGTACGATCGCAAATATGAAATTATGGTGTTTACTTACCATTTCTCATGCATTAGGGTTCGAACACTCTGACACTTATGCAGACCCCTTGCATAATGGCAAATATATAATTACCATATTTACTTATCAATTCTCAAGCAATATGGTTAATAGTCTGACAGTTATTTGGACGCTCTTGCATGACAGAAGATATTTAAGTATGTTGTTTACTTACCATTTCTCATCGATTAGGTTTCAAACACTCGAACACTTATTTGGACCCCTTTGCATGATGGCAGATATGTGATTTTGGTGTTTACTTACAATTTCTCAGGCAATAGGGTTTGAACAGTCGGACACTTATTCGAACCCTCTTGCATGTTGGTAGATATGTAATTGTGGAGTTTGCTTACAATTTCGCTTACATTATGGTTCGAACACTCGGACACTTATTCGGACCCCTTTGCAGGATGGCAGATATGTAGTTATGATGTCACTTTTCGTTTCTCATGCATTAGCGTTTGAACACTCAAACACTTGTTCAGCCTCTATTGCATGATGGAAAATATGCAATTATGATATTTACTGACCATATCCCATGCATTAGAGTTCGAACACTGGGACACTTATTCGTATCCTCTTGCGTGATGGCAAATTTGTAATTATGGTGTTTACTTACGATTTCTCATGCATTAGGGTTCGAACAGTTGGACACTTATTCGGACCCTCTTGCATGATGGTAGATATGTAATTGTGGAGTTTGCTTACAATTTCGCATGCATTACAGTTCGAACACTCGGACACTTAGTCAGACCCTCTAGCAGGATGGCATATATGTAATTATGGTGTTACTTATCATTTCTCATGCATTAGGGTGTGAACACTCAAACTCTTATTCAGACCCTCTTGCAAGATGGCAGATATGTAATTATAGTGTTTACTTATCATTCCTTGTGCATTAGGGTTCAGAAACACAGACACTTATTCGGACCCTATTGCATGATGGAGAACATGTAATTATGGTGTTCACTTACCATTTCTCATGCATTAGGGTTCAAACACTCGGACTCTTATTCAAACCCTCTTGCATGATGGCAAATATGTAATTACGTTGTTTACTTACCATTTCTCGTGCATTAGTATTCGAACACTCAGACACTTATTCGGACCCTCTTGCATGATAGCAAATATGTAATTATGGTGTTTACTTCAAATTTCTCATGCATTAGTGTTTGAACACTCAGACACTTATTCGGACCCTCCGGCATGATGGCAAATATGTAGTTATGGTGTCCACCTACCATTTCTCATGCATTACGGTTCGAAAAGTCAGACAGTTATTCAAACAGTTTGGCATGGTGGCCGTTATGTAATTATGGAGTAACTTACCATTGCTCTCGCATTATGGTTCGAACACTCGCACACTTATTCGGACCCTCTTGCAAGATGGCAGATATGTAATTATGGTGTTACTTACCATTTCTCATGCATTAGGGTTCGAACACTACTCGAACACTTATTCGGATCCTCTTGCATGATGGCAAACATGTAATTATCATGTCCACTTACCATTTCTCATGCATTAGGGTTCGAACTATCGAGCACTTATTTGAACCCTTTTGCATGATGGCAGATATGTAATTATGGTGTTTACTTACCATTTCTCATACGTTATGTTTCGAACACTCGGACACTTATTTGGACCCTCTTGCAAGATGTCAAATATGTAATTACCGTGTTTACTGACCATTTCTCATCCATTAGGGTTAGAACACTCAAACACTTATTCGGACCCTCTTGTATGATTGCTTATATGAAATTATCTTGTTTACTTACCTTTTCTCATGCATCAGGGTTCAAACACTCGAACACTTGTTCAGACCCTCTTGCATGATGGCTAATATGTAATTACCATATTTACTTATCAATTCTCAAGCATTATGGTTCGAACAGTCCGACAGTTATTCAAACACTCTTGTATGACAGAAGATATTTAATTATGGTGTTTGCTTACCATTTCTCATGGATTAGGTTTCGAACACTAGTACACTTATTTGGACCCCCTTGCATGGTGGCAGATATGTGATTGTAGCGTTTACTTATAGTTTCTCATGCATTAGGGTTCGAACAGTTAGACACTTATTCGGACCCTGTTGCGTGATGGCAAATATGTAATTATGGTGTTACTTATCATTTTGTCTTGCATTAGGGTTCTAACACTCGGACACTTATTCGGACCCCTTTGCAGGATGGCAGATATGTAATTATGATGTTACTTATCGTTTCTCATGCATTAGGGTTTGAACACTCAAACACTTGCTCAGCCCCTATTGTATGATGAAAAATATGTAATTATGATGTTTCCTTACCAAATCTCATGCATTAGAGTTCGAATACTGGGATACTTATTCGTATCCTCTTGCGTGATGACAAATTTGTAATTATGGTGTTTACTTACGATTTCTCATGCATTAGGGTTCGAACAGTCGGATACTTATCCGGACCCTCTTACATGATGGTAGATATGTAATTATGCACATAACAGTATGGGTACGTCCAAACGCAGCACAAGAGTGGAGAAAGGTTGCGCAAGATGGGAATCAATCCAAAGATGGGAATCAAGCCTTACGTAGTTCGGTTCAGGTTCACTCGTGTATTAACCCTCTCCTTTTGTGCTCTAACTTTTTCCAAGGCCGCCCTTTTTGGGTTTTCAACCTTGCGAGCTCAGTTTTTATAATTTCAAATTTTTCATGCTCTAACTTTTGCCTAGGTCTCCCTTTCGGGTTTTCGGCCTAGTGAGCAACTCAGGGACAGTATTTCTTGAACTTGCCCATATTGATCGGCTTGGAGAACTCTAGGCCATCTAGGTCCATCAGAACGATAGCTCCGCCCGACCAGATAGACTTGATGATATAAGGGCCAGTCCAATTGGGTCTGAACTTGACCCTAGGGTCGTGAATGGGAGCTCGGTTGTCTTTGACCACTAGATCCCCTTCTTTCAAATTCCTGGGCTTAACCTTCTTGTTGTTCTCCGCTGATAGCCTTGGAAATGATACAGTGCTTTCAGCATTCTTTCATCAAAGAACATAAGTTGCTTTGCTGCCGATCTGCCTCAGCTATCTGACACTCAGTCAATACCGGTAATGACGGAACCTCAACTTCAGTAGGTGGAACAGCCTCCATCCCATAGACTAAGGAACACGGAGTCGCCCCAGTAGAAGTTCGAATTGAAGTCCGATAGCCCCAAAGAGCAAATGGCAGCTTATCTGGCCAATCCTTGTAGGTTTCCACCATCTTCTGCAGAATGTGCTTGATATTCTTGTTGGCGGCCTCAACAGCTCCGTTGGTTTGCGGCCGATATGTAGACGACTTATGAAAAGCCACGTTGTACTTCTCCAACAAGTCGATCACCTTCTTCTTGAAGTGGGAACCATTATCCGAAATAATCTCATTCGGGACCCCGTAGCGACAGATGATGTTGTTCCTGATGAACTTAGCAACGTGCGACGCCTTCAACACCGCGTAACATTGGGCCTCAACCCACTTCGTAAAGTAGTCTATCGCTACCAGGATGTACTCATGCCCGTTGGACCCCATCGGAGTGACAGCCCCAATCACATCAATCCCCCAGACTGAAAACAGCCATGGCGAAGTCATGTTGTACAGCTTCGACGGCGAAATGTTCATGCGGTTTGCATGGATCTGACATTTGTGGCATTGCCAGACAAAGCCAATACAATCCTCCTCCATGGTGGACCAGTAATAACCTTGTCTAAGGATCTTCCGGGCTAGCATCACCCCGTTCATGTGCGCTACGCACTCTCCTCCATGGATGGCCTCCATCAGGCTCTTGGATTCTTCAGCATCAACACACAGTTTATGCATCCCGAGATGACTCCTCTCGTACAGTTTACCCCCGCAGACGATGAACTGAGCAGCCATTCTTCGAATTGTTCTCTTATCTTTGGCATTTGCCCCTGGTGGGTATGCTTCCTTTTCCAAGAAGTTCCAGACGTCGTAATACCAGGGATTCTTATCTTGTACCTCATCTATGGCAGCAGTCAGCTCGTAAGCCGACACGAATTTCTGTTCGATGATGATCGGACGCATTCGGACTTCGAAAGGGATGTCTATCATAGAAGATAGTGTTGCTAATGAATCAGCGAACCTATTGTTCTCTCTTAATAGATGGGTGAAATTCAGTTTCTCAAACCGAGGAATCAGAACGTTTAAGGCCTGGTGATTGATTTTCATCTTTTTTTTCTTTAACTTTCCAATCTCCTTTAGCTTGAGATACAACAAGGTTCGAGTCCCCGATGACATCTAACCGTTTTGCCCCTTGTTCTAGGGTGGCTTCTAGTCCAGCAATACATGCCTCATACTCTGCCTCATTGTTCGACACTCTGAACCAGAGTTTGAATGCTAAAGGTATGCGGGAATTGTCGGGTGCTATCAGCAACACCCCTATCCCATACCCATATTGGTTTGACGCTCCATCAAAGTACATCGTCCAAGTTTCTTCTTTGACCTGCAAAATCACCTCGTCTAGGAACAGGTACTCAACTACTTCATCCCCTTCAACTGGGTGATCGACTAGGAACTCCGCTACCGCTCTCCCTTTCACTCACTTGCGCGTCATGTACTTCTGATCGAATTCGGAAAGCAGATGCAACCAATAGGCTAGCCTACCCGTAAATGCCGGTTTCTCGAAGAGATATTTGATGGGATCTAATCTAGAAACCAGTATGACGGAGTGAGCTAATAGGTAGTGCCGCAGGTTCCTGGTAGCCCATACCAAGGCCAGACAAGCCCTCTCCAGCGGAGTGTAGCGGGTCCCATTGTAGTTTCAGTCACTGAAAGATACAGAATCAACGGTTTCCCCGGCTTAGGTGGTGACAACATAGGTGGGTTCTGTAAATATTGCTTGATCAAAGCAATTTGGCATCGGTCGTTGTAGACACGCCCGAGGGCTTCATGCTACAGTTCGGACTGAAATGTCACGGTTCTGAATCTAATCCCGCAAAGTGCAATGCGAGACTGATAAATCACCAAAGAGTCCAAATCTGGCAAATCGTTTTGGAAAACTGATTTTTAAGAAAGAAGTGCCAAACATGGACTGCTTTGCCAGATACAGAGTCGCCACCTAAATATTTTGTTTTGAGGGAATTTAGGAAACCCTGACTCTTTGCCTAAGGCCACGTGTCCGTCATCACCAAAGTTGCCTCGGCTCAAGAACTTGGGTACGATTGGGGAAGGTCATGCAATGAGCACCCCCGCTCGCCCGATCAAAGATCGGCCTGTACTAAGCATGATATTTTGTTTTGAAAACATATGTGTTCTTATTCCAGTTATTAGCTAGGAAGTTACTAAGTATGCGCACAGCAAAACAAGTATAGACTAGATCGCCTAATTTGAATAAAGCATTGCATATCGTTTGTTTGGAAAATGTTTGAAGTTTGCTACTCGTAAGTAGGCTAAAATGCGGATTTAATGAATTGTTCCAATTCAAGCAATCAACCTTCACCCACAGGCATTCAGGCAGTTATATCACATAAGCAATTAGCCTCATGGCAAGCATGCTGTCATGTTAACATTCACATACATGCGAGATGCTAAAGCATAAACACTCACAGTGTACTCCAAGCCAAACAAAGAACATGTTAGTAATCAATGCATGACCCTAGTTCATGTTAGCAAATGGCTAAAGCAACGCATGCAAAATGCAACTAGAATAGGCTTGGCTAATCTAATGATGGCATATGAAATGCGACAATTCGATACAAAGTATTCAAATAGGAATTGAAATACATGCAGTTAGTATGATGAGCCGAGCCGCGTGCATACAATACAGATGATGATGTAATATAACATAGCATAAGGTATGAAAATGGAAATATGCCAATCTAACCATCGTAAGCGGTTAAATAAAAAGGAGAAAGAAATGGAGGTTGGAAGACATGCATCACACACACGCACGCTTATTACACAATTGTGCCTTACTCGACAGGGACCGCCAAGAATAATACAAATCAACTAATAACAAGCCAATTAATTATTACACAATACTTAACTAATTAAACCAATTAATTAAGTAAAACAATAAAGCAGCCTCGGAAGAGGGTCAAATCCATGCATGCTTGGCTTCACTTGGAAATCCATCGCCCGCACATGTTGCCTCTGTTTGCACTGTTTTACACTTCTTGAAAACTGCAACAAGTCTCCAGAACTGTTTCTGAACCACTTCATAGACATGCTGAGAGGTCATTGACCAAGTGGTAAGGAGCCATGACCAATGGAAAGGTGCCATCGACATAAATGAAGATCTCGGCCACCAATGCATAGTCGGTCGGCACTGAAGATGGCCGACCGACTATCTTCTTCCTGCAGAATGCTGTTTTCCTACAGCAGAGGACAAACAGAGCATGGCAATGCATTTCAAGGCAATGTTTTGCACAACCACCCTCCTATCATGTTACAAACTCAAGGGAGTATGGTTTCTCAGACCTCGGGCCATCAATCACGCATTTCAGTGCATGATGGCCAAAGGTGCCAAGTGTGCGAATCAATGTGGAATAATGCAACAAACATATGAATGCCTGGAACTCAATCATGCTTGATCAAGAGCGTTGGCTACCAAGGGTTGAGGCACGTTTTGTCACTTCAAGAACGAACGTCCCTCGGCCCTTATGTTTGGTTTGACACCCCAAACCAAACACAATGCAATACATGCAACCAAGCAAAATGCAACATGGGAATGTATGGCAATGAACATGAACATGCCAAGTACAAAGTGATGCCAACCCTAACATGCAAATAGCATGGCAATGCAACAAGTATGCAATACCACAATGCAACCTAGATATGGAAATACACAAAGTGATAGGCATGCAGCAATGACACCAACCATAAGAATGCCAACAATTGTAATGCGAATAAGCATACAAAACAATACACAAATGGCATTGATCCATGGACTTACACTAAAGATGAATACAACCTCAGCCATACCAAAAACAGTAGCCCAAAACACCCAAATCAAGGTGCCAAAACACCAAATCATATACACAAGTGAAGCATAGCATGCTAACGGGCTCAATGCCCAAAAGCTAGTCAAGGGTTCTCACTACGGCCATTATCAACCAAGCCCCAAAGGGCTAAAGTGACCTAAGACAGTCCTAGGGCAGGCCAAAACAAGGCTAGAAACATGCACCGCATGAGGCCAAAACATGCTAAACAGGTGGGCACAAACAAGGCGCATGCAAGGCTACAAAGGAGCATTACACTACGCCTATCACAACCAAACACGACATGAATTATGCAATGAAAAACAGAGTTATAATATGTGAAAATAAGCACCGAAACCCAATGAGATGGCATCCCAAAGACCTAATCATGGAAACATACACAATGACCCAATCTTAAGGCACAAAATAATAATTCTTCAAAGCATTGAAAAAAATGGCAAACTGTAGCACGTCCGCGGAGGACCCCGCTGCAGTTCGGACTCGATTTGTGTCACGGTTCTAAATTTGAACCGAAGAGTCCAAATCCAGCAAATCGTTTTGAGAAACAGATTTTTTGAAAAGAAGTGCCAAACATGGACTGCTTTGCCAGATACAGAGTCGCCCCTAAATATTTTTTATAGGGGGAATTTAGGAAACCCTGACTCGGTGCCAAAGGCCACGTATCCGTCCATCACAAAGTTCCTCGGGCTGGGAACTTGGGTACGATCGGGGAAGGTCAGCTTTGAGCACCCCCTCTTGCCCGATCCGAAGATCGGCCTCTACTAACCGTGATATCCGTTTTTGAAAACTTTACGTGTTCTTATTCCGATTATCAGCCTAGAATTACTATGTTATGCGCACAGCAAACAAGTATAGACTAGATTGCCTAATTTGGAAATAAGCATTGCATATCCGTTTGTCTTAGGAAATGTTTTGGAATTTGCTACTCGCAAGTAGGCTAAAATACGGATTTCAACGAGTTTTTCCAACTCAGACAATCCAACCTTCACCCACAGGCATTCAAACAGTTTATCACATAAGCATCTAGCCACATGGTAAGCATGCTGTTATGATAGCATTCACACGCATGCGATATGCTAAAGCATGAAAATACTTACATCGTACTCCATGCCAAAACAATAAACTAATTAGCCAACATGCATGGTCCTAGTTCATGTCAAATTGACTAATGCAACACATGCAGGATGCAATTGGAGCAGGCTCGGCTAACCTAAGCATGGCATGTGAAATACAATCAATTGATGCACGTATTCAATTTGGAATTGAAGTACAAATGCAGCTAGTATGATGTACCGAGCCTGGTGCATGCGAGACAAATGTATGGATGCACGCATGCATAGCATAAGGTATGCTGATTTAAACATGCCCTAATCTACCTTCATAAGCAGGTAAATAAAAGGGAAGAAAGAAGTGGGGGTTGGGAGACATGCATACACTCACCCACACTTATTACAAATTTGCCCTCGCTCGGAGGGACCGAATAAATATTACAAATAATTAACCTACAAGCCAATTAAATATTACAAATCACCTAATTAATTAACAAATTAACTAAGCATAAGAAAAGCAATAAAAAAGAGGCGCCTCGGGAAGAGGGTTCGATGCGTGCGTGCTCGGGTCTTGCTCGGAAATGTACTGCCATGCATAGGCTGCCTCTGTTTTCCCTGCTCTGCCTCTTTGAAGATTGCCAAAGTCTCAGAATTACTTCCCTGGACATTGAGAGACACCACCGGCCGAGTGGAATCGCCACCGGCAGTGGTATGTGATCACCGGCTGTTGGTGAAGATATCGGCCCAGGAAGGATTGCCGGTCGGCACTGGATACTGCCGGTCGGCAGAAAGTTCCTGCAGAATCTGCAATTGACAGCAACAGAGGGCAAGGCAGAGCATGGCAATGTAATTCAAGCCATGTATGCACCAATCATGTCCCTTATCATGTGAGTGACTCAAAGGGACATGTTCCTTGGTTCTCGGACCATCAATCGCGCATTTCCATGCGTGATGGCCCAAGAGACCAAGTGTGCACATTTGATGTCAAATGCAATGCAAACCATCAAACCAAAAGGGGCCCAATCCCTATCACTAAATCAAGGGACAAGGCATGCATGTTCAATGCAACCTAAGCATGTTAACTAACATGCAACATGGTATAAAAGGGAGCATGCAAACATGAGATGCACATTAGGTACACAACCTAAGCAAAAAGGCAAACAAGCATGCCACAACTATGCAAACTACTTAGAGCATGCAAGATGTAATCTAATCATGTAACATGCTAGTAATTTGACCAAGGGAATGCATACCAAATGCAAATGATTTCAAGCATGCAACACATGTAACCAAAGCATGCAAACATGAGATAATGTAATAGCACTTGAATGGCATGCAAGGGATGGACTTACACTAATTGGACAGCTCTAAGTTAGGTCCAAAACAGTGGCCAAAGTGCCCAAAATGAAGGACTAAACACACATACACACATGCACATGTTAAATGGCTAACACTCAAGCACAAAAGGGCAACTCTCAAGTACACTTGAAAGGGGCATAACATAGACTAATGGCATGCAAAATAAGCGTTGAAAATCATGCAAGAACATGGTGCCAAACCAAGCAAACAAGATAAGCTAAACATGCAACAAGTGGCCCAAGCATTCAAGGCAAGCTAATGAAGTATTGAACTACACTTGATATGACTACACGTGGCAAGACTTAAATGACCAAAGCCAGAGTTTTAGCACATAAAACAAAGCCCAAAAGACCACTTAGATGGCATCTAAATGGCTTGAATTCAAAAGCATGCACAAATGCACTTTCAAGGAGCATACCACACAGGCTCATAAGGCATCAAAGGGGCATCCAAGGCAAACCTAAAAGCATGTTAAGGGGACTGAAATGATGCTATAAATGGTGCCAAACCATTAAAACAAAGCAAGTAATGCATGCTATACCTTCACATGCTCAAGGCCAACAAGCCAAAATGCAAAGGAGCTATACTAAATATGTCATGGCCGACCAAAATGACTAAGTTATTATGGTGTTTACTTGCCATTTCTCATGCATTAGGGTCTAAACACTCAGACACTTATTCGGACCCTCTGGCATGACAGCAGATATGTAATTATGATATTTACTTGCCATTTTTCATGCATAAGGATTCGAACACTCGGACACTTATTCGGACGCTCTTGCCTGATGGCAGATATGTAATTATGGTGTTTACTTGACATTTCTCATGAATTAGTATTCAAAAACTCGGACACTTATTTCGACCCCCTTGCATGATGGCTGATATGTAATTATAGTGTTTACCTGCCATTTCTCGTGCTTTAGGATTCGAACACTCAGACACTTATTCGAACCCTCTTGCATGATGACAGATATGTAATTATGTCGTTTATTTGCCATTTCTCCTCAATTAGGGTTCGAACAGTCGGATACTTACTCGGTCCATCCTGCATGATGGCAGATATGTAATTATGGTGTTTACTTGGCATTTCTCATGCACTAGGGTTTAAACATTCAGACACTTATTCAGACCCTTTTGCATGATGGCAGATATGTAATTATGGTGTTTACTATGCATTTCTCATGAATTACTGTTCGAACACTTAGACACTTACTCGGACCCTCTTGCATGATGGCAAATATGTAATTATGGTGTTTACTTGCCATTTCTCCTGAATTAGGGTTCGAACACTCGGACACTTACTTGGAACTGCTTCGATAATGGCAGATGTGTAATTATGGTGTTTGCTTGCCATTTCTCATGCATTAGGGTTAAAACACTCGGACACTTATTCGGACCGTCTTGCATGATGGCATATATGTATTTATGGTGTTTTCTTCCAATTTCTCATGCATTATGGTTTGAACACTTGGACAGCTATTCGAACCCTCTGGCATGATGGCAGATATATTATTATGGTGTTTACTTGCCATTTCTCATGCATTAGGGTTTAAACACTCGGACACTTATTCGGACCCTCTTGCATGACGGCAGATATGTAATTACGGTGTTTACTTGCCATTTCTCATGAATTAGGGTTCGAACAATCGGACACTTATTCGGACACTCTTGCATGATGGCAGATATGTAATTATGGTGTTTACTTGCTATTTATCATGCATTCGGGTTCGAACACCCGAGCACTTACTCGGACCGTCTTGCATGATGGTAGATACGTAATTATAGTGTTTTCTTGCCATTTCCTGTGCATTACGGTTTAAACACTCGGACACTTATTCGGACCCTCTTGCATGACGGCAGATATGTAATTACGGTGTTTACTTGCCATTTCTCATGAATTAGGGTTCGAACAATCGGACACTTATTCGGACACTCTTGCATGATGGCAGATATGTAATTATGGTGTTTACTTGCTATTTATCATGCATTCGGGTTCGAACACCCGAGCACTTACTCGGACCGTCTTGCATGATGGTAGATACGTAATTATAGTGTTTTCTTGCCATTTCCTGTGCATTACGGTTTAAACACTCGGACACTTATTCGGACCCTCTTGCATGACGGCAGATATGTAATTACGGTGTTTACTTGCCATTTCTCATGAATTAGGGTTCGAACAATCGGACACTTATTCGGACACTCTTGCATGATGGCAGATATGTAATTATGGTGTTTACTTGCTATTTATCATGCATTCGGGTTCGAACACCCGAGCACTTACTCGGACCGTCTTGCATGATGGTAGATACGTAATTATAGTGTTTTCTTGCCATTTCCTGTGCATTACGGTTTAAACACTCGGACACTTATTCGGACCCTCTTGCATGACGGCAGATATGTAATTACGGTGTTTACTTGCCATTTCTCATGAATTAGGGTTCGAACAATCGGACACTTATTCGGACACTCTTGCATGATGGCAGATATGTAATTATGGTGTTTACTTGCTATTTATCATGCACTAGGGTTCGAACACCCGGGCACTTACTCGGACCCTCTTGCATGATGGCGGATATGTAATTATGTTGTTTTCTTTCCATTTCTTGTGCATTACGGTTTAAACACTTGGACACTTATTCGGACCCTCTTGCGTGATGGTTGATATGTAACTATGGTGTTTACTTGCCATTTCTCATGCATTAGGATCCAAACACTCGGACACTTAGTCAGACCCACTTGCACGATGGAAGATATGTAGTTATGGTGTTTACTTGCCATTTCTCATGAATTAGGGTTCGAACACTCGGACACTTACTTAGAACCTCTTACATGATGGCAGATATGTAATTATGGTGTTTAGTTTCCATTTCTCATGCATTAGGGTATAAACACTGGGACAATTATTCGGCCACTCTTGCATGATAACAGATATGTGATTATGGTGTTTACTTGCCATTTATCATGCATTAGGTTTCGAACTCTAGGACACTTACTTGGACCCTCTTGCATGATGGCAGATATGTAATTGTGGTGTTTATTTTCCATTTCTCATGCATTTGGTTTTGAGCACTCGGACACTTATTCGGACCCTCTTGCGTACTGGCAGATATGTAATTATGGTGTTTATTTTACATTTCTCATGAATTAGTGTTCGAAGACTCGGACACCTACTCGGACTCTCTTGCATGTTAGTACATATGTAATTATGATGTTCACTTGCCATTTCTCATGCGCTAGGGTTTAAAAACACTGACTCTTATTCGGACCCTCTTGCATAGTGGCAGATATGAAATTATGGTTTTACTTGCCATTTCTCACGAATTAGCGTTCGAAAAGTCAGACACTTACTCAGACCCTCTTGCATGACGGAAGATATGTAATTATGGTGTTTACTTGCCATTTATCTTGCATTAGGGTTTAAACACTCGGACACTTATTCGCACCCTCTTCCATGATGGTAGATATGTAAATATGTTGTTTATTTGCCATTTCTCATGAATTAGGGTTCGAACACTCAGACACTTACACGGACCCTCTTGCTTGATGGCATATATGTAATTATGGTGCTTGCTCGCCATTTCCCATGCATTAGGGTTTAAACACTCGGACACTTATTCGGACCCTCTTGCACGACGACAGATATGTAATTATAGTGTTTACTTGCCATTTCTCATGTATTTGGGTTTAAACACTCTGACACTTATTCGAACACTTTTGCATGATGACAGATATGTAATTATGATTTTTACTTGAAATTTCTCGTGCATTAGGGTTTAAACACTCGAACACTTATTCGAGCCCTCTTGCATGATGGCAGACATGTAATTATGGCGTTTATTTGCCATTTCCACTCAATTAGGGTTCGAACAGTCAGACACTTACTCGGACTATCCTGTATGATGGCAGATATGTAATTATGGTGTTCACTTTCCATTTCTCATGAATTATTGTTCGAACACTCAGACACTTACTCAAACCCTCTTGCATGATGGAAGATATGTAATTATGGTGTTTACTTTCCATTTCTCATGAATTACTGTTCGAACACTCGGACACTTACTCGGACCCTCCTGCATGATGGCAGATATGCAATTATAGTGTTTACCTGCCATTTCTCGTGCATTAGGATTCGAACACTCGGACACTTATTCGAACCCTCTTGCATGATGGCAGATATGTAATTATGGTGTTTACTTGTCATTTCTCATGAATTAGTGTTCGAATAGTCCGCCACTTACTCGGAGCCTCTTGAATGATGGCAGATATGTAATTATGGTGTTTATTTGTCATTTCCCATGCATTAGGGTTTAAACACTCAGACACTTATTCGGACCCTCCTCCATGATGGCAGATATGTAATTGTGGTGTTTACTTGCCATTTCTCAAGCAATAGGGTTTAAACACTCGGAAGCTTATTCGGTCCCTATTGCATGATGGCAGATACGTAATTATGACGTCTACTTGCCATCTTTCATGAATTTGGGTTTGAACAGTCTGACACTTACTCGCACCCTGTTCCATGATGGTAGATATGTAAATATGTTGTTTACTTTCCATTTCTCATGAATTAGGGTTCGAACACTCGGACACTTACACGGACCCTCTTGCATGATGGCATATATGTAATTATTGTGCTTGCTCACCATTTCCCATGTGTAGACGTCCCCGAACGCTCCGGGTGGAACGAGCTCCCGTTCTGTTCATTTTTGGGGTCACCATGATATCTATTTTTGAAAACTTTGTGTGTCCTTATTCCGGTTATTAGCCTAGGTTACTATGTGATGCGCACAGCATATAAATATAGACCGGGTCACCCAAATTGGAACAAAACATTTCATGTTTGTTTTTGAAAATGGTTTGCTACCCGCAGGTAGGCTTGAAATATTTTGATGTTTTATTCCAATTCAGATAACCTGACCTTCACCCACAGGCATTCAGGCAGTTTAAATCATGTAAACACATAGCCTCATGGTAAGCATGCTATTCATGGCAACACTCACACGCATGCAAGGATGCTAAAGCATAAAACTTACCGGGTACTCCAAGCCAAAATAGAAACCTCATTAGAAATCATGCGTGATCCTAATTATACAGAAATGCCTAATGCAACGCATGCAAAATGCAACTATAGTAGGCTCGGCTATCCTAAACATGGCATATGAAATGCTGCAACTATCATGTATTCAACTTTGAATTGAAAGTACAATGTAGTTAGTATGGTGCGCCGAGCCCGGTGCATGCGAAACAGATGAATGAATGCAAACATGCTATCATACTGTATGCTAATTTAAAGATGCCCTAATCTAACAATCAAAAGCGGATAATAAAAGGGAGAAAGACGTGGGGTTGGAAGACATACAACACACACACGCACACTTATTACAGTTGTGGCCCTCGCGCAGAGGGTCCAAATAAATATACAATTCCAAATGAAAGAATATTACAGTCCAAATATTACAGTCCAAAAAATGTACAAATTCCTAATTAATTAATCCAATTGACTAAGAAAGCTGTAAAACTGGCGTGCAAGCCAGGGACTGCCTTGCTTCTGATGAATGTTGTATGTCTGGGCTGCCTTGCGCGGAAATCCACTGGGATGCCCCAATTAGCCTCTGTTTAGCAGTTATTCTTGAAAAGCGTGCCAAGTCCCGAAAAGTTGCTGATTCTTTATTTTGCTGCAACAGAGAGCAGGAAAGGGGCATAGCAATGTATCTGCACAAATATATGCATGTCTCAATCCTCGTGCCACCAATCGCGCATACCGAGGCATGATGGCCGAGGAATCGAAATGCACAACTCAATATAGGATGAATGCACATGAAACTAAAGCTAAAACCTAACGCCATCATGGATAATCCGGAGTGTCGGTGACTGGGGAATTGAGACACATTCCGTCACTCGGAGTACGAAACATACCTCGTTTCCCGTGCCCGGGCTAACTCCTATTCCGAACACGATGCAACATGCATGATATGCATGAAATGCAATGGGAACAAGATTGGGATGCCGGTTTACAACAAGGGACGCCTGCGGGGAGTGCGTCACCGATAGCCGTTGTCCAGCGGGATGGAGTTCTTTCGCCTGCCTTCTCCCCACCGAATCGGTTAGTTGAGTCCGATGTACTTTCGGGCTTGGGTCAAGCTCCGGTGGATTCGGTAGGTGAGTTGGAGGTAATGTGGCATCAATGGGAGGGTCATCTCTCATCAATGGGCATCGGACCAGG
>NW_021024896.1:1052474-1101816 GCF_004153795.1 Camellia sinensis
TGGATGAAAATGAAGTGCCTCGAAATGCGTGCACGCGGGCACGCAAACCGAGGCAATGGCATACACGATGCAATATGGCAGAAATGGCATATAGAATGCAACATGGACTTATACTAACATGAGAGAACCTTAGCCACACTCACATAAGAGGCCAATGGATGAAAATGAAGTGCCTCGAAATGCGTGCACGTGGGCACGCAAACCGAGGCAATGGTATATGCAATGCAAATGCATGAAAATGGCATATGCAACATGCTAATGGATTTTCAGCCATGAAAAGTGGGGGAAAAACAGCCCCGAAATGAGGCGAAAACACACCCGATGCAGGGAATAGTCCCGAAATATGAATTTTGGCACCCGAAATGGCCTATAGCTATACCAAACATGCACAATATGGACATGCAATGAAAATACAGAAGCAAGGAAATCCCAAGATAAGCATTTTTCCAGTTCAAAACATGGCCAAACAGCAAGCAAAGATAGGGCAACAATGGCATGCAAAAATGGCCCTAAACGCGAGATTATGAAGCAACTCATAGCTGCTAACTCCAAATAGGTTAGGGCCCTTCAACAAAGTTGAAGAGGGGCCCAAAATATGATGTTTTTCAGAACTGTAAAAACCCTAAAAACAAACACAGGTATGGCTGCACTCTTATGCAAGAGAAGGGGCCAAAAGATGGCCAAAGAGGCAAGTGGTACATGCACAGCCCAAACTGAAAAATTCCCTTCTACAACATTGAAGAGGGACCAAAAATAAACATATTTACAGAACTGTAAAAACTCCAAAACAGTATACAAACATGCTAAAAATGCAATGTAAAATGAGGCTCAAAAGGTGGCTATAACACAAAGTATGCAAAGCATTCACCAAACAGCCAAAGACCCTTAAAAAAACATGTTAAGAAGGTCAAAATAAGACTATTTCTAGGCCTGTAAAAAGACCAAAAACAGAAGCATGATAGGCTGCCAAAGCATGCTAGAAAATGGCATTCAAGGAGGATATTGAAGCAAGTGCAATATGGAGGGCTCAAACTGGGTTGAGACCTTAATGAAACAAGAAAATGAGCTGAAAACAATGACCTTTTCAGTTTTGGTCGGGTTTCAGTTAAGGTCGGAGCCCAAAACAATAAGCAACTTGGCTAAGAAATTGGCGCAAAAATGAGCTACAAAAGGGGGAAAGTCTACTTACCCTTGAAGACCAACACTTTTGTTGCTTCTTGGACCAGATTTGATGACTCTGAGCTACTGGAATCCCTTCCTTTGCTGCTGGAATGGAGCGGTGATGGTAGAACTTGAAGATGATGAAGAAATTGAGCCAAAACTTAGGGGTTTTCAAGGAAAATGAGAGAGATGGATGGAGATATGTATGTATATGCTTGAAGCAATTTTTCTAACCCGTAAAACCAATGTTGGCAGCTGGTTATATGGACCAAGGAGAGGGGGAGCATGGAAGGAAAGGGTAGGGGAAAAGGACCAAGTCCTCTCCCCAAAAGGTGTCCCCCGGATGTAGATATTTCTGGGGGACAACAGCTATACAGCTGTAAAGTGCAAATTGTGAGGGACATGACCGGCCAATTTTCAAAGCTACAGGTGGCCGGCCGGCCACCCCCCCTAGCCGGCCGGCTAGGGGTCAAAAAGGTCAAGTTGATTTTCTAGCCGGCCATCACAAAAAGGTGTCCTCCAAGGTCCTCTCATCACAACCCTGTGGTTCGAATTTGAAAACTGTAAAACAGGAGAGAGAATAAGCCATTTTTAGGAGGGGTTCAAAAGGTTCAATTGGAGTTTCTGGCCGGCCATATGATATTAGGATCCTCCCATGTAGTTTGGGGTTGAAGAAAGTGGCCTCAAGGTTTTCAACATTGGCTCGGAAGTGAGAAAACGGGTGTCGGAGGGCGAAAATGGAATATAACTGGTTGCCAAGATAATTGCTAGCCTCCCACCCTCCAGTGACCTTCCTGGTGATAAAACAGAGGTACCTGCCAAAAATGAACGAAAACCGATGCAAAACGAATGCTCGGGGGCCGAAACACGCAGTTCGGGGTCCCGAAAACTGCCTGTTAAGCACCGAAAGTGGCATTCGACCACGAAGTGGGTCTCTCAGACCTCAGTGTCCCTCAAAAGGGAGTAAATAAGATGCATGCCAAAAACCGGAGTGATAGGAGATGGTTAAGCAGTCCCGAACCGAGGCACACGGCCTGACGGCTCCGAAAACCGGAAACCGGGCTCCTAAATGGGCAAAATGACCTACAGCCACAAAATGTAGCCCACGACCACTGAGAGATGGTCTACGGGACCTCTCCCACCCCTCAGGAAAAGAAACAGAGAAAACCAAGTCTGGTTCGCAAACCGAGGCAAGGCACAGAAGAGGGTTCGGAAATCCGGAGGCAGGGCCCACGGCCGCGATTCTAAGACTTCTGAACAAGCGCGATATGAAACATTACCAAGCGCTCAATCGGTGATGTCTGAGTCTTAAGGTCGGTCAAAAATGGGGTGTCTACATAAACCTAAAAAGAAATATTATAAATCCAAATCACATCCAAAATCTAAATCTACCAAAAATATTACTTGTTATAACTGTGGTCAAAAAGGTCATTATTCAAATAAATGTAAAGAAAAACAAAAATTAAAAGATCGAGTTAATCAACTTCAAATTGATGACACTTCCAAAAATCAATTATTTAAAATCTTTCAATTAAATCAATCTAATAGTAGTTCCTCTTCTTCTGATCATCCCAATACTTCATCCGATTACCAATCACCTAGTAATGATTCTGATAACAATATTACTATAGGATGTAATGATATTTGTTGTAAACCAGTTAAACAAATTACTGTTCTTACAAAAAATACTCAAGAAGAATCAGCTCTTATTGAATTAATTAGTAAATTAGATGATCCCAAATTAAAACAAAAATATATTGATAAATTAAAATCATTATTAATTCATTCCGATAACAAACCTAAGTTTGATAAACCCATAATTAGTTTATCCAAAACCTTAGATAAATTTAAAAATAAACAAAAAGAAGTTACACTACAAGATTTACAACAAGAAATCAATCACATTAAACAAATAATTAAAGAATTACAAAATAAAGATAAAAAATTGGAAGACGAAATTATTACTCTAAAACTTAATAAAAGTCTAGACAATTTCCAAAATAATGATCAAGAATCTCCAAATGACTCTGAACATGATTCTGATCCTACTAACCCTGATAATTTGATATTTGATAATCGGTCACACCAATCTCAATCCAACAATCCTGAAGAAAAACGGTTAAGTCTGATTAATAAACTTTATATTCAAAAATGGTATTCTAAAATTAAAATAGGTCGGAGCCCAAAACAACAAGCAACTTGGCTAAGAAATTGGCGCAAAAATGAGCTACAAAAGGGGGAAAGTCTACTTACCCTTGAAGACCAACACTTTTGTTGCTTCTTGGACCAGATTTGATGACTCTAAGCTGCTAGAATCACAACCCCACCACAACCACAATCACAACCATCATCAATACTACCACAATTGCCGCTGCCGCCGCCACCACCGCCGCCACCACCACCAATGTCATCATCACCTCCGTCCTTCCAACCCAGTGTTTTAAAAAGCTTTAGGAGCATCGGGACGCCAAGGTCACCTGGAGCCTAAGCGTCGAGGCGTTCCACCTCACCAAAGCGAGGTGCAAGTTATAAAAGTTAAACAAAATATCAATATAGCACAATTTTCACCATAAACAAATATTTATAGAATTCTAAAATGAACAAAACAATATTCGACATTCCAAAAACTGTGAAAGTAACATCAAATAACAAACATAACAACTTAATAATACACAAAGTTGAAAACTACTAAACATCTAGTGACTAGTCTCATGGATGCATTATCCAAGAACTTAATAAGAAGCGTCATCTCCATCATCTTCTTCATCATCATTGGATTTATATCCCTCCACATCCTCCTCTTCTTCCTCATCTGAATCTACATCTTCCCATTCCTCTTCATCTACAAGTCGACGTGAGCTTGAACCAATTGGAGTTGTCCTAGTTGTGGTTGGTCTAGTTCTTTGGCTACTTTCCTCAACTCCAGCAGCTCCAGCAACATCATTCCACCCCAAAGAATCATCATCATCATCATCAAACACAGGCTCATTCTCCATTCTCCCAATCAGCCATTTATTGCTTTCATCAATATCTTTCAAAGAGATGGGATCAAATTTGCCACGTGAAATGTATCGACATTTCAATGCTCTATTATACTTGATAAACACCAAATCATTGAGACGTTTTTGAGCTAGCCTATTTCTTTTTTTACTGTGAAGCTGCAACAATAAATAAAAAACATTTAAATTCATATATAACTAAAAAAAATTTGGAAGAAAATTTTAGAGTTTCCCAAATTTGACAACGGATACTCACATGTTCAAACACACTCCAATTCTTCTCGCAACCAGATGAACTACAAGTAAGATTAAGAACTTTGATGGCAAATTGCTGCAACTCAGGAGCATCATGACCATAAGAACTCCACCAATCAGCTGTAAATGATTATTACTTAACACTTCACAAATAATTAAACTATAAGGAATTGACTACTAACTTAATTTTGTGGATGAACATAGATCATCTGGTACCCTTGTAGTTCTTTGTCTAATTGCCATAGGTATTCTAAAAAGTCCTTTAGCATTTTCATATTGTTTTAAGTCTGTAGTAACTTTATCTTGGACCTCTAGTGCTGGGATCAACCTTGATATACATTGATATAGGCCTGATACGATTTCTTTGTCCTTTGCAGCCCTTGGATCTTTGTAAAAAAATTCTGGATTTAAATAAAACCCAGTTGCATGTAAAGGGCTATGCAATTGAACATTCCACCTTTGTTCAATGATTTGAAACACATCTTTGTACTTCTCTTCATTTCCACTGAAGCTATTTGCAATAGCTTCCTTAGCCCTATCCATAGCCTCGTAAATGTAACCCATTGGAGGCTTTCCTTCACCATCAACCTTTCTTAGTACACGAACAATAGGACATGAAAATTGGAGGGCAAGGTGACAATGGTTCCAAAATGAAGGCATTAGTAGTATTTGAGCTGTCTTCTTACCTTGTGGCTCCTTCGTCCATTTGCTTTTGATCCACTCCTCTGAAGTGAACATCTTTTTCAAATTGTTCCTTTGTTGACAAACCCTTTGTAAAGTTGAGAAAGCCGTTGCAAATCTAGTTTTGGCAGGCTTAACTAACTCCTTCAATTGAGTAAAACGCCTCATCATATTCAACAAAGATGGTCGGTTATAAATGTAATCATGTATCCCAATGCCCTTTCAAAGGTCTTCTTAAAATAGGGTAATTTGAAGATATCTTCCAACATCAAATCCAAACAATGGGTTGCACAAGGCGTCTAATACAAGTGGGGTCTCTTTGCTTCCAAAAGTTTCCCTATTAGAAGTAACAACCAAAACACAAAATTAATGATATGAAACAAAATGATTTATGTTGCAAACTAATAACATAATAAGTTTTTCTAAAGATTTTTACCTGCCAAGACATTTGCCCGCACTATCCGTGGCAACTTGGATCACATTAGCTTCTCCAATTTTCTCCACAAACTTATCAAGCAAATTAAATATCTTATTTCCATCCTTTGAGTAACTAGATGCAGCAAATGGATTCAATAAACATGGTGACTCTCGGACAATTCACTAAGAAATTAAGCAAAGTCCTATTTCTCTGATCTGTCCAACCATCGCACATTATAGAACATCCATACTTTACCCAATCGTCTCTATGTTCCTTCATCAATTTGTTGACGTGATTCACTTCTTTTTTGAGGTAAGGAACTCGTATCATGTGGAAAGTTGGTGGGTTTCAAACCAGGGCCAAATTGCCCGATAGCTTCCATCATTGGCCCAAAGCTGTCATAATTCACTGCATTGAAAGGAATCCCAATGTCATACATCCATCTTGCAATTCTAACATACACCCGTTGCATTAACTCTTTCCTATAGGGTACATTTTCATCAATTTTATTTTGCTTCCCTTTGCCTTTTTGTTTTTGCACCACCACATCTGGATTAAGTGTGAAGAAACAATCCATAGGCCCTATCTTTCTAGGCTTTTTAAGTTTGGATTGAACAGAACCAGACTTGGTTCTTTGAGTAGAACCTTGAGTAGGAATGGGCTTTTTACCATGCTGAGGGAGTTCTACAAGATCATCCTCATCCTCAAAATCTTCTTCATCAACCATATCATCAAAATCGCGCATCAAGTTGATTTGCTCCTTAACTTGCTTTTTTTTTTAGCCATAAACTCAAAAATCTCATCTCTAACCTCAGTTGGGCATCTAACACATTTAGTCACATTCCTATACCCTCCAACAAGATGTTGCTTAACTCGACAGATATCCCCATTCATCTCTTTTCCACAAAAATTGCATTTGAACTTAATTAGGTTTCCGGGATTTATCATCGCTGAATACTTCCATGTTGGATCGTTCTTTCCACTTTCAGCACTCGGCATTTGACTCGTCAAGTTACAAAGGATTGAGAACCAAAGAAGAACAAGCAATTGAAAATATCAAATATGCAATTATTGGTTTAGGGTTTTTTTTTTTTTTACTGGACAAGGAAAGGCAAGAAAAAGACAGAGACTAGAGAAGAGAAGAATAAAAAAATGAAGAAGAAAGAATAAAAAAAAATTGAATAAGAAACCATCGAAGAGAAGAGAAGACAGACGAAAGAAGAGGAGGAGAAAAAATGAAAAACAGAGAAGAAGAAGAAGAAACGAAAAACAGAGAGAGAAGAGATGAGAGAAGAAGAAACGAAAAACAGAGAGAGAAGAGATGAGAGAAGAAGAAACGAAAAACAGAGAGAGAAGAGATGAGAGAAGAAGAAACGAAAAACAGAGAGAGAAGAGATGAGAGAAGAAGAAACGAAAAACAGAGAGAGAAGAGATGAGAGAAGAAGAAACGAAAAACAGAGACGGAGATGACGAAGAAGAAGAAGAAGAGAAGAGAGAAGAAGAAACGAAAGAGACGAACCTGAAGACAACGTCGATGTCGAAGCTCACATCGATGCTGAAGCTCAAATTTTGATTGCAATAGATTTAGGGCTTCGTCTCACAAACAGATTTGTATTTTATAAGAGTTTTAATCTTACGTGGCTAGTACACAAACACAAAACAGGTCAGTCCGAGCCGAAGCGCACGAAGCGTGCGCTTTGAGCCTAGGCGAAAGGCGCACACCTCAGCGCCTTACGTGCGTTTCTCGCAATGCGCCTCGCTTCGTCTACTTCAAGTGCCAACACTGCGCCTCGCCTCGCTTCGTTTAGCACCTAGGCTCGCTTTTTAAAAAAACTGTTCCAACCACTACAGCCACTATTGACATGCTACTACCACTACAACTATCCTGCCACCACAAAACCACCGTTGTAGTCATGCCACCACAATCACTTAATTACCATTGCCATGATGACCCTACAACTATCACTACCACAACCACTGTCAACAACACACTGCCAACACCGCTGCCACTTCACCAACATACCACCATCATAACATAAAATTTGGGAGGAAAAAAATTTATAAATTTTAAATTTCAACTTGTATGTGTCAAACAACTTGATTAAATTTAATGCTTAAATTTCAGTACATAGCGAGCATGATTTTAGAATAAAAAATTCAACATTCACGTTTCGGTACTTGATTTTCAGTTTTCAGTTTATCAAACAATACCTAATTTTGCGTTTGAAAAACACATTGTTTTTGGTCTTTTGTCTTCAAGATCATTTGTACCTCGTGTGTGTATTTACATATGGTTGATCACATGAAAATGATGGTCTAAAAATTAGACTACTAATCAAGGTATTGTCTCGACTATTAGGGCCAGTTACATGAATTTTTCTTTGCCATTCCACTTGAGCAATGGCTGTAAACTACATGCCAACATATATTTTCTTATTATCTCAAGCCCTGTTAAGCTCAATTGTCTGTTCCCTAGTATTACTGTCGGTGTGGATGCGGACTGCGTGACTCTTCCTATATGTGCTATTATTGGTCTCCATTGTATGACCAGACGATGTTAATCGATTTTCCTCAGTTGTGTTAAAGTTAAAACACCCAAAATAAAACATTGCTCAGAACAAGTATATCAAAATGTTATTCTTGCAAAATTAAATAAAAGTAGATTGGAAACTACTTTTTTTTGCCTACAGAAATGGAGTTCCATTTTGGATATCATCATGTGTTGTCTACAACAATCAAAACTACCCTCCACCGGTAGCCCAAGCAATTATTTCTAAACAGATAATAAAAGCTTCAACAGATAAAATATCAATGTTTTCAAGAGTGAGCGATTAATAAATCCAACTCCATCATTTCATCACATAATGACCCAATTTCATTATTTACAACTCAATTTCATAAATCCATAACTTTCCAAATTAATTATACCAATTAGTTTATATACCAATTAGGGCATTCTTCTCCATTTTTCCAATAATGACCCAATGGTCCATATTTCATCAACCAACAACCAAACCATTATTTTGAAACCCAAATTACTCATTTTAGAATCAAAATAATAAAAACCCTCCTTTAACATTTTGAAACCCTAAGTCCCAAAATTACCCAACTTCAATACTTTATCAAAATAGCTAAAAATCTATGTCAAAGACCATAAGAGTGAGTAGGAATCCTTACCTCAAATTCGGAGCTCAAGGGAAGAAGATGACGAAACTCGACGTGCTCCAAAACTCGAAATTTTCGGATCAAAGTAAAGCCCTCGACGATCAACCCAACTTTTGTAAAGACCAAAGGTGAGGAAAACACCCTAGCTAGATCAATACCTAAAGAGAAGTTGAGGTTCTAGTGAGAGAAGCTCTCAAAGGGAGGTTTGGAAAAGTAAGAGAGAGAAAAGGAATTAAAAAAGTGATCCAAAAGTCGGAAAGTAGGAGAGAGAAGAGAAAGTGAAAAAGTGATTTGAAAAGTCAAAACACGGAACTTAAACCCAGTCAACCCGCTCGAGCGTCAAAAACCCCGCTTGAGCGTCACTCACAGACTCCCGCTCGAGCACCAACAAACCCGCTCGAGCGGCGAATACACACTCCCAGAACTTTTACAGAACCAGGCCATCGCTCGAGCTTCTAACTCCCCGCTCGAGCAGCACTCACACAACCCCGCTCGAGCGGCCAATACCACGCTCGAGCGTCCAACACTGCACAGAAAATACTGGATGGGTGCAATTCCCGCTCGAGCGCCAAAACCCCCGCTCGAGCGGACAGGTCAAAATCTGGGCAACTAGTTTTGGTTTCTAAACTCAACCAAACTGTAACAAACCTGCCCAACACATCCCATAACTCAAATACTAAGTAAAAGGATGTAAACAAGATAATAAACAACTACCAACATCCACGGACACATGTCCGAATCACTTTATAACAAGGGTAAATCCGGGATCACTATACATTTGATATTCTGGACTCGGGTTTCATGGTTCTGTATTGTAATTCTTGTCTTATTCCTCTTTTCCCTTCTTGAGTTTAGCTTTTGGATTGTATTGGTTGCGTTTGGAACAGGTTGGTTGCTTAGTTTTCAAACTTTTGTTACCCAGAATTTTACTCCTCCGCTCGAGCGTCACTTCTTGGCTCAAGCAGACTTTGTGAACTCTCAGTACTTTTGCAAGTCTGCAAAAGTACTGGGAGAGTATGTTCTACGCTCGAGCGGTGCTTTCTGCGTTCAAGCGACCTTTCTTGCGCTCGAGCGTTCGTTTACTGTCTGCAAAACTATTAGGAGTGTGTATTTTACGCTCGAGCGTCACTTCTTGTGCTCGAGCGGTGATGCCCTTTCTCATTGTGTCTTTGCGCTTGAGCGTCACTTCTTGCGCTCGAGCAGATTGTGCGTATATTAGTTCGTAAAAATGTCATTTTACATCACCTTTTCATTTCATTCTCTCTCTAAACATTTCAAAAACCAAGATCTAGAGCTTCTCTCTCTAAAACTCACTCTCTCTCTCTCTACATTTTCATTTAGATTTAGTAGTTTCTCTACCCATGTGCCTTTTTTTAAAAATGTTGAGCATTTCAAGGGTTACGTTTTCATCCGAATAGAGTTGAGTTTCGGCTTCATCCGAGTTTCGTCCTTGTTTTGCTCATCTTCTAGCTTTGAGGTAGGGATTTTCTACACTCTTCTATGGGTTTTTAACTTAGCTATTTGCTTTTCACAAACAATATTGTGATTTTGGAGGATTTTGAATAAACCTAAGGTTTTGATTTAAAATCAAAAGAGGGGTTTACAAATGAATGTATTGAAAATAGTCATGGGAGTGAATATGAGGTTGTGTTGTAATAAAATTGTTGATTTTGATACTTTGGCTGAATTTTTTTAATTTTTTTTTTAAAATGGAGAGTTTGCCCAACAAATGTCTCAAATATTTATTTTGTATAAATAAATGGAATTGGTATTGGAAATGTGAAATTGAATGGATGTTTATATAAATGGTGGAGTTGGAAAGGTATTATCACTCACACTTGAGATTCGGATAAGTTATATGTCTTGGAGATTGTATATCTGCTTAGAAATATCCGTTTTGGACTATCGGTAAAGGATAGCTATAATTGTTGTAGAAATTGCATGCGAATTAGGTGAATTAAAACTAATTTTCTCATCCATTTACATTTAGCATTGTTACATCTTTAATACATTGTAAATGTATGATGTTTGAGAGAAGAAAGAGAATGTACTCCATTGAATTAAGTTGGCCGGAGTGTCCAGGGTGAAAGTCCTGAAACCACGAGTACACATGGGTGCCGATTTTCGTGAACGAAATATCCGTAAAATGGCAAATAGAAGTGATTGTATGATGACTATATTGGTTAGAGACTCACTGAGTTGTATCCTCAGTTCGGTTACTTGAATAAAATGGAAGTGGCTCATGGATTGAGATAAAATAGATCGAAATATAAGTTTGACATAGTATGATTTTGCAAAAGAGTTATATATGATTTTATCACAGACATGGTATGTGCACATCACACTTACATCTTTGTTAAGATTCATATATTGTGTTAGATTATTTCTACTAGGTTTTAGCTCACCTTATTTAGGAAAACCATTTTCAGGTACTAGTGATATGTCTCCACCAAGGACTTAGCTTGGGAGGATTGTGGAGCTAAAGGCTCAGTTTTGTTATTTGCATTTAACATTTGTACAAGCCTAGGGCTTTATGTATATTGAGCTTACGACTCACTTTTGATGTACTCAAGCCTTGATTTGGAAAGACGTAAGTTTTTAGGACATGTGATTACCTGTTTAACCTTTATTACATTATTGCTGTTTGGTAGCACATGTTGCAGATTCAAGATGTTCTATTTATGAATATACATCGCATGTTCCATCCTTTTGTACAATCGAATCTCATGTAATAGAATAATATTATACTTTGATTTATACTGTTATTTACTTATTGTTTTGGATGGTATGTTGCATTTATTTCGACATTACATACTGCAAAATAAAATAGGCAAAAGATAACTTTTGAGGACATCGGTGGAAGCCACTATTATATTTTGTCAAAACTAGTAGGCCAGCTGCAATTTGAGCAAATTGTTAGGGGAGGTAAATGTAATTTGTTTAAATTATAGCTAGAGTCAACATTTTGGATGCCCGAAAGTCTTTTCTGTGATTGAACTCCGTCTTTAGAACTCATAACTTGAGAGAGATAGCAGAGCACCGAAATCGGGCTATGGAAGCAGTGAACAATTGACTGTTTACTGATCAAAAACATGAATGAGTATGAGAGAGAGGAAGCTAGAGAAAGAGGAAGAGAAGAAAGAGACAGAGAAAGAGAAAGAAAGATAGAGAGATGGAAACAGAGAAAGGGATTCCAGAGGGAGATGGGTGAAAATTATTGTGTCTTAGAGAAACTGAATCATCTAATGATCAATAAGGCGTGCAATTTGACCACAGATCAGATAGATCATATCGACTCTTTTTACTGTCGGCTAAGATTCCTAGCAATTATTCTCAAGGATATGGACGAGAAGCAGTAACAGCATGAGCTGAACCATGAAACTAAAACCCTGCCGATGTAAATTTATTATGTGATCTGCAAAACAAGACAACTCATCCGTTTTTTTGATGTTGAAGTTCCAGGGCAAAGGGATAGCAATAACAACGGTGACAGTTTTTTTGATATTTTAATTGGCATAAATATCATGGAAGAGATTAAGACGATCGAGACAAAAGTGGTGTAGTTTTATGACCAGATAAATCAGATCCAACTCCTACAAGATTTCAATGATGGAGTCCATTCGTCAATGTCAATGTCAATGGTGAATAGAACCATGGCAGGTGAAGAAATTACAGTGGACTTTGATGATGAGGCCTTGACTATAAAAAGGCTACTTGTTGGAGGGAAGAAGCAGCTACAAATGATATCAATTGTTGGGATGTTTGGACTCGGTAAGACTACTTTAGCCACAAAACTGTACAATGATCCTTACATCACACACTACTTTCATATTCGTGCATGGACCTATGCTTCTCAATTACCCACAAAAACAGATATGTTGTTGGATATTTTATGTTCTGTTAATGTCGATGAAATTGAAAACATGACGAATGAGGAGCTAGGCGAAAAGTTGTACAAGCAATTAAAAGGAAAGAGATATCTCATTGTCATTGATGATTTATGGGATATTGGTGCCTGGATTGATCTTAAAACGTATTTCCCCAATCACAACAATGGAAGTAGAGTTATGTTCACTAGTCGGCTCAAAGAGTTATCTATGCATGCCTCACCTGATTGCCATCCTCATTGTCTGCGTTTTCTCACTGAAGAAGAGAGTTGGGAGTTGTTACAACAGAAGGTGTTTCAAAATGAAAGTTGCCCTCCAGAACTGATTAAAATTAGGAAGCAAATAATGAAAAAATGTGAAGGACTTCCACTTGCAATTGTTATAATAGCAGGACTTCTTGCAAAGAACATCAAGACACAAGAGTCGTGGATACAAGTTGCCCAATGTGTAAGCTCATACATTGTTAGTGATCCAACCAGTACCTGGACACACTAGCATTGAGTTACAATCACTTGCCTCGCCACTTGAAACCACGCTTTCTCTATTTAGGAGCATTCCCAGAAGACCAAGAAATCCCAGTGCAGAATTTAATTTGCTTGTGGGTAGCTGAGGGGTTTATACAAAAGATTGGGCAGAGAAGCTTGGAGGAAGTAGCAGAGGATTACTTAATGGATCTAATTCAGAGAAGTCTGGTAATTATTGCTAAAAAAAGGTTTGATGGTTGAATTAAAGAATGTCGTATGCATGATTTGTTGCGTGATTTATGCTTGAAGAAAGCCAGGGAAATTAATTTCCTACAATGGATTCACAATTATAAAGATGCTTATCCTCCTTCAAGTAATTACAAAGCAAATAACCAATGTGGCCTGTGTATCCATTCTGACTTCTTGGAAAAACGTGGTCATGTTTTGTTGAAGTCTTATTCCCCAGCAGTTGTTCAATCATTATTGTGCTTCAGAAATAAGTTTCAGATGAAAATGAGTTGCAACAACAAATCGTTTGGTGATGTGTGCTCGTTTATTTGTTGGACCTTCAAAGTTCTTAGAGTGTTGGACATATGGTACATGAATGCCTTTTTTTCAAGAGAATTAACACAACTTGTTAATTTGAGGTATTTGGCAATTAATTTGATAAGTTCTTATGAATTACCGCCATCAATATCCAATCTCTCAAACCTAGAAACAGATACGGCACTTGTTTTGCAGTGTTGGTGCTTCATAGCTTACCAAGATTCCAAAATCACCTATCTGCACAGGAGGGTTTAACAAAAGATATAGCACCAAAGGAAAGTTTAATTACATTTATAATTAAAAAATGAAAAGTTTTTTAGGATGAAATACAAGATTTAGTGCTGCCCAAAGTATGATTATATTCTAATGTGGCATTCATAATGACAAAATATAACTACACCAACATGGTAAATCCTTAATGACGCACAACAAAAATATGTCAACAAAATTTAGATCAAATATTTCCTTTAAGATAAATTATGTTAACATGTGGACTAATAATATAAGGTGTCTAATATCATGCTAATCACACTATGAATGTCCTTCTAGGTAAAGATCATGAACTACACACATGTACCAAGTCCAATTCATTCTGCACTTTTGATGTATACATAAAAATAATGAAAAATTGCACCAATAGTCCTTATACTTTACCCCTTGTGTCATTTTGGTCATGTAATTTCAATTCGCTTGATTTTGCACCTTACTTTCAAGTTTTTTGTCAATTAAGTCCAATTGAAAATGGTTGTTACAATTTCACTGAAATTTCACTTGTGAACAACACACATCATGTTTTCAAGGGTAAAATAGTCCATTCGCCTATACCCCATCCAACTTTGTGAGTTACACTTTGGTGCTTCTAAATGCACCTCAAACTTATGGTTGGACATCTCATTTCTTTGAGCATCCTAATTCCTAAATTCAAATTTTGTTCTTTTTCTTTAAGCACCCTAGTTAACACCAACTTTACGCCCATCCATCCCAACCTCTCCACACCACCACCACCCCATCATTTCCGGCAACATCTCCCCGTCCCTCTCCACAGTGCGCAGTGGCCTCCCCTTCCCTTCTACAGCCTGACGCTAGTTCCTTTCCTTACTTGTCAAACTATATCCCTAAACCCCATCTTCCCTCTCAATTTCCTTCCCCACCAGCCGTCATGACTGCCACCGCCCAATACGATCTCCATAATTTTGGTTCAATGGTCTATGTCCTAACCACCACTATTTGTTTAGTGGTATACTTCTAAACCACGATCATTTTTTTGGTGATGGTGTTCTGCAATTTCAAATGAAAGGGAAGGAAGCAAGGACAATGGAGAGTTCTGGGTGGGTGTGGCTGGCAGCAACGGCATCTAGGTGAGGAAAAAGGGATGGGGTGATCATCGGAGTGGGGTGGAGAGGGGGCATAGAGCATGGGGAGCGACTGGGGAGTGGCAGGTGGAGTTGGAGAGGGTGGGGAGGGGAGTTGGAGAGTGTGGGGGGGGGAATTGGAAATGGAGGGGGCTCAGGTGGCTATCGGAGCTGCTAGTGGCACCAGCTAGCCAGGGTAGAAGATGGTTGTATGGTCAATTAAGGATTTTTGGTAATCTCATTTAGGGGTATAATGAGGTGCATTTAGAATTACCTGTTACACTTAATTAACTTGCTCAAAACTAATATTATATATATAAAAAGACAGTGAGAGATGAGGCAATTGGTGGGCGTTAGGGAAGGCGAAGAGGAAGGGGGCTTTGGGCAATGGAGAAAGGGTGTTGAGGATGAATGCAACAAAGGAGGAGCACGGTGCAACAATGACGACAAAGAGGTAGCAATCTATCCTTCCAACAGAGGCAAAGATCTTCAATGACAACGGCAAAGGCAATCTCAATCGATCTCCTTCCTCTCCTTTTCCCCCTCTTCCTCTGACCCATTCACTTTATCTTCCCTCTTTTCTTTTTCATTGATTTGTGGTGGAGGGTAAAATTGATCTGACAAACGGAGTGGTTTGCAGAAAGGCGGGTTTGCTGTGGTTGAAAGGGGGTGATTTGGCAGATGAGATGTTTCATAGTAATAGGGTAGTAGAGGGGGACTTTGCTGGTGGTTGGGATGGTTGTTGATGGTGACTAATGGATACAGTAGTGGAGAGGGTTGAGATTGTTAAATGATTATTTTATTATTATTATTATTGCTAGGCGATTATGGGATGATGTTGACGAGATGGGTTTTAGGCTGGTGGAAGAAGGTTTGGATGGCAAAAAGGGGGTTTTGGTGATAGCTGACAGAGTGGTTGATGGTAGCTGATGGTAGTTGGTGGCAATGACAGTGGAGGGCTTTTAGCGGAAGAGGGTTTGAGTGGCAGAAGTGGTGGTTTGGGAGGGTGGAAGATGGTGATGATTGCCAGTAATGGAATAAGGTGGTGTGCATGGTATAGATGGCCGGCATTGATGATGGAAGGTGGGGATGGTTTGTGCTGGGTTATTTGGGAGAAAGAAACAATCATTGTGGAGGGTAGAGAGAGAGATAGCTGAATAGACCATTATGCCCCTGAAAATTGGTTGTGTGCGGCACATGCGAAATTTCCATAAAAAATTGTAACGATTGTTTTCAATTGGACTTAATTGACACAAAATTTAAAATTAAGAGACAAAATTGAATTAATTGAAATCACAGAGACCAAAATGACAAAGGGTAAACAATCATATTTATCATAAGAAAAGAACCAAAAACAACGTTCATCTAATAAGTCTAATTAATTTTGCACTTCTACCCATAGTATATAATTTTAGAAGATGTTGCAATACATAAGAGTCAGTATCAAGCCTAGTAGAATATATGCAGTTAGTTATGGAGTAAAATAACCCATCAACTCACATGTTTTTATAGGAAACAAGACACTTTGCATGCGTGCATCCTTAAGCCAGGCCAAGAGTGAAGAGAATTTTAGCAGGGAAGACAATTTAGTGACAACACAAAATTACCGATATATACACACTTATAATATGCAAATACAACGATGTACTGTATGAAGATCCATTCTGAATCTTTAGAATTAACTAGCTAAAGAACTTATTATCTGAAATTGACAATATAATGACATAAAATTAAATAGTCATTATTCTTTATTAAAATCTCCATAGAAAATGAAGGAACAAGAGGAAGAAGCGAACCTCTTGAGGAAGCTCATGTGCAAGCAGAAACCGAGTTCTTAACCACCCACCAACTGATCCACAAAGGAGGAAAGCACTTCCCAAAGCCATCCCATCAGTAAAATTGTGCTGAAATGTTACACGTCACATTGAAATGCTTCAGTTTTCAGTCAAATACATCAATTAAAAATGAAAAAAAAATTCCCTATAGAATTGTAAAACCCTTACATGTGTGTGTCCATTAAATCTATATTCATGGACAGTAACACCAATCATAAAGAAACAATATTACCATTGAAATTTAAATTAAAAAATAATAATATAAATAAAAAATTTAAGAAAACATACTACACCATCGCAGAAGAGGTTAAGGTAACCAAACACAAGATTTGATGGAGACTGAGAAAGTTCTTTTTTGACCACGGATTTTATATGGTGAGTGGAGCCATTTGGAGCATCTGAAATGTTATCTTTTCCAGCACCACTGCTAGTTTTTCTCTGCAAAAGTGAGGATCAAACGTAAGTTTCAGTAACAAACAAGATGCAGTAATGATTTTAATAATAATAAATAAATAAATAAAAGGGGGCATGTGGCAATGGGGCGTGAAGACAGTCCTAGCTTTATTGGAACCTTGAATCCAAGCATTTGATATTATTACCACTTTTCTTACCAAGTAAGCTAGCAGGCATCTTGAAGGCCTTGCCAATTTACATGATAAAGCTTTGTTCAAATATAAGGAATCCTAACCATTCCCAAATACTTGAAAGGGTAAAAAATCCCCAAGTCTAATGGAAAATGTTTGCATTTTGATAGTATCGATACATTGTTATATCCTGGTCAAAAGAGAACCACCCTCGTGATTTGAATTACCCAACACATCAGAACCATGTGACATCATGTTTCCATTCAGGTTCCTCAAACCAAAAAGGTAAGATTCGATAATGGATTATGTTTCCATGAAATAAGATACTTCATCAAATGTTATAACATTTCAGTCAACAAAGCATATTTGATATGAAATTGTTGTGCACTAGCAGAACACTCCCACTAGATATATACATTTGTTTCTCAATGTGTTATGTTTTTTATTTTCTTTGCCACAAAGTTTTGTAACTTATCGAGGTCTAAATCATCATTTTTGATCTTGAACAAACAGAAAACTAAAATTAAGAATAAAAAAAGCAACAAACCATATTTCATTTCATGCTATTAGAATATTCTATCACAAGGATATTAGGAACTGTGGAAAAATTATTCTGAATGAAGAATAACAGATACAGATCAGAGATCGATATATGTCGCATGTGTTTGTATACATTTATGGCTAGAGACAACTCTTTAAAAAAAAACAACAACAATTCTAGTCTAGCCCAGCTGCTGCCTGACTATAATTCTAGGTCCACATATGAAAAAACGCCCAGAAACCAACCTAGTTCAAAGTTGATCATAACCTGCTAGGAAAAATCACAATCATCTTACTTTCCGAAGAGATCCAGGCTGATTTTGCTTTTCAGACCCTTCGTCTAAAACCTTTCCTTGAGATGACATTTCTGATACACTTTCATTCTTTTCATTGAGAGACTGCTGCTGAATCTTGTCATCATCGTTCAACTTTTTATTGTTCTTATGATGATGATAGAGAAGAAGGCTACGACTGGAAATTAGTTTAAAAGTGGCTTACAGCCAACAAGCTCAATGACAAGTATGTGAAAAGTGGCTACACACAGCCTCTCAATAACAAGCAAGTGACAACTGCCTTACATGCAATCATTTAATGACAAACAAGTGCCAAGTTTAGCCACTTTAGTGACAAGTAGTTGAGAAGATGCTTGCAAGCAATCACCTTAACATCAAGTGGTTCATGCACAACAACTTCAACAATTGGTTTATGCACAACCACTTTCTAAGTATATTACTACCTTAAGGTTAAAGAAACATACAAACTAAAAAAATATATTAAATCAATTCCACCACACAAATCTTCACCAACTACTTGGGGTAGGCTAGATGAATCCTTGTTTGCATATTTGATTAAGATCCATAATTTTAGTTGAACAACAAGCTATTAACTTGTGTCCCAGGATGCCCTGAAAACTAGGTTTAAACTAAACCATGGTATTATTGAATTAATTAATTAAAGATTACAAGAGAAATACATATATATAAGAAAACTAAGTAAAACCCTAGAGGCTGACAAGGACTAAACTACCCTTAAAGCTAAACAAACGCATGTTTAACACTTACTATCTTAACTCATGTTTAGTTTGGTCTTCCTTGTCCGCTAGAATTACCTGTAATGAAGACTCTGTCACTTTTCTTCAGTCCCGTATATCAACTAGGGCCACTTTTTCTCAATTTCACTTTGTGTATTTACTCTGTCAACCTTTTATATTCTTAAGGTGATATTCCTTCCAAAAGAGTGACTACCATTACCTCAATCAATGAAATTGTGCTCTTTTAACCATCAACAGTGTGTTCAAGGCTTTTGAACCATTCATGTGGTTCAATGTACTCCAGTGACACATTTGGATTATCAATAAATGTGCATTTATAATTTGTTTTTTTACTTTGCTAACCATTAATAATTATTTATTATTCAGAATTATTAATTTTCAAATGTGACAGATAGAAAGTAACTTTTTTCTATATGTTATTAGAAGTAACTTTTTTCTATACATTATTCAAGGCAAAATTACAAGAATATATAAAACATAGATAATTGTTGCATGTGCATAATGCATACATATATATTGTAAAACAAGAAAGCATGTGACTAAGATTAACAAATAACATATGCGTGTTGCATGTTTCTCCGCTTACCCAAAACGGGAAAACCAACAGAAAGATCTTTTACGGAAATGCATGTTTAAGAGGATGTGAATGCTCATGTCCAAAATGAGCATGAGAATGAGCATGGTCCACATCATGATTGTGTGAATGGGAGTGTTCACCACCTAGAAATATAACATAATCATAGAAAAACATATTATGACCACCAACAATTAAAAAATGTTACAAAGTGTAGGTGAAAATTTGAAAAGAGAAAAATATAGTATCATCTGCAAACTGTAGGTGAAAAACTGAAATCCTACACCATTAAACCCACCTACTAAGACCAATCAACCAACCTCCCCAAAACATCAACTCTCTACAGTAAATAAAAATAGAGATAAAGAAGAATTATGCCTCAAAACCCCTAGTAGTCTTATAAAGTATCACATGCTTTACTATTTAATATTACTACAAAATTACTAGTGGACAAACAACCCTTGATCCACCTCCTCCATCTCTCACCAAATCATTTCTTTTGCATGACAAAATCCAAAAAGAAATTAAAAAAAAAAAACAATCCACATGATCATATACTTTTTCAAAATCTATCTTAAAGATAACCCTCTCCTTGTTTGTAATCTACTATGAAGCACCAACAGTTCAAAATAAGTGCCACACCCATGTCGGACATGGGGACATGGCGACACGGCAAGGACACACCATTTAACAAATTTTTTTTCAGGGGACATGCCAAATAGTTCCCCCCCCCCTTTTTTAATATCAAATTAGTTTTAGTTTTTTGTTAGTTTTGATTGTTTGTGGATGTAATATTAACCTACATAAGAAACAAAAATATATGAAAAAATATTTTATTGTCGTGTCCCCACCATGTTCGTGTCCGTGTTCCCATTTTTCTGAAATCACCGTATCATGTGTCCCGTGTCTGTGTACGTGTTCATACTTCTTAGGTAATCTATACTCCTCAACCACCTCATTAGCTACCAAAATAACATATAAAATTTAACACCCCTCAACAAAGGCACCTTGAGAAGAGAAATGCAATCCCCCAAAGCCAATTCTCAACGACATACATAACACTTTTGCCAAACTTTTATACAAATAAGTAACTAAACAAATAGGTCAAAAGTCACATGTTCTTAAAGAAATCTCTTTATTTGGAATAAAACATATAAATGTAGCATTTGCGCAAGTATCAACAATTCCTTTCTCAAAATATTCATTAATAACTTTCAACAAATCAAAATTAACAAAATCCCAACAAACGTAAAAAGTGGTCATAAGAAAGCCATTAAGCCCTAGGGACCCATACCTTTTTACACTTGAAAATCACCTTACTATTTCCAATCCATCAAGAAGCCATTCAACCAACTAGCCTTCTCAGAATCAATGGGGGACCATTCCAACCCTTCTAATCTCGACCTACTCACCCCTCCCTCAAAAGAATACAATATGGAATAAACGGAAAAGCCTCATTAATGATTTGATCTCCATTTGCAACCTTAGGAAATAATTTGAAATTATTATCCCATTCCACAAGCCACTTATTAAGCTTTAGATTTTTTAGACAAAGAAATTTCTTCACCTAAAGACCACCTTCTCAAATTTATTTTTGAAAACCTCTCTCTCCTTTCTAAGAGATTCAACAAGACCACCACTTATCTCAAGACTATCCAACTCATTGATCCTGATTAGAATTTTACTTTGTGGTCTCTTTCAAGTCTCCAAAAACCTTTGTTCCAAATTTCCAACAACTATTTAATGAACTTTAGTTTCTTCATGAATTTAAAACTTCCCCTTCTCGTGAGGTCTACAACTTTCCCACCATTCCTGGTAACATTTCTTAAACAAGTGATGCTCTAACATATTCTCAGACCTAAAAGGAGTGGGACCCCAATTGATAAATGACTTTCTAAGACCCCTGGATAATGATCAAACATTGCTCTAGAAAGCGCCTCTTGTCTAACACTCAGGAATCTCTCTTCCCAACCTAAAGAATACAAAAACCTATCCAGACTATTACGCACAAAATTCGTCTATAGGTTTGACCAAGTGAATCTAGCATTTGACAATGGAGGATCAACCAATTCGTACTCTCATAAATGTATCAAAGTCCCTCATGCTCCTAGTGACTTCATCCCCCTTTAGCATTCTGGAAATTACTTTGATTACATTAAAGTCGCTACCAACACACCAATTTGGAGACCAAAGCCCAAACAAACCAGGCAACTCCCAAAATGATCCCCTAAGCTTTGGGCTATTGGATCCATAGACTCCCGTAAGCCACCACTCTTTATTATCATTATATGTAAATCCTAAACCAACTAGGCACTAAAAACTCCCCAACAACTACTTCATATTCACCAATCACTCTGTCATTGCAAATTATCAAGTCCTCTCCCGAAGCAGATCTTCCACAAGCCCAATTCCTATACCCTATGAAGCACGGATATGGACACGTGACATGACACGGACAGGCAATTTTTCAAAAAATAGGGGACACGACACGTTGGGGACACGTTTCATATATATAATTAAATTTATTTATTATATGTCTAAAATAAAAATAAAATTATTAATTCTTATACAATCACAATAATAATAAAATTAATAACATAAGTAAAAAAAAAAATTAAAAAAAATGAGTTGTTTAAAAAAAAATAATTTATTTTATGAATTTTAAGTTTAAAAAAAATAAGAATAAAAAAGAGAGAGAGAGAGAGAGAGAGAGAGAGAGAGAGGGGTTAGAATCAACATAAAAGAAAAAAAATTCAAAGAGAGAAGAGGACAGAATAGAAGAAAGAGAGAGAGTGACTGAGAGAGAGTAAAGAAGAAAAAGATTGAAAGAAGAAGATAATCGATTAACATACCTTCGATAACAGCGAAAGCAACGACCAGCGAATAGCAAGCAGAGACCAGCGACGACCGACCACCAACGACCACCGACGAGCCTTTCTCTCAGTCTCTTCTCTTCTCTCAGTTCGAAACTAGGTCAGGAATTGATTTTTGATTATTATTTTTTATTTTTTTTTCATCACAAATTAACCCCTACTTGAAGTTTCAGAAATTATATTTTTGACCCCGCGGTGTCCCCAAAGTGTCCAGACATGTCCCTTGTGTGTCTGTCTACAAAAAAATAAAACAAAAAAAAGGGACACTCTCTTTAGCGGGTCAGACATGTGTCCACTGTGTGTCCGATGCGTGTTTGTGTCCAACACGTGTCCAGCATGGATACGGGACCCTTAGAGAGGTGTCTGTGCTTCATAGTCTATACCTAACCCCCCCCCCAAATGCTCTTAATCAACTTCCCATCGAATTTTTCTATTTCTGTTTCTTGAAGAATTACAATGTCTATATTATTCCTAATCAAAACCTCATTTACCACACTTCTGCTTTTCTTGGATAGTTCTCCACTCACATTCCAACTTATAATCTCATTTGATGGACCATCATATTAATTTAAGAAGTCAAATTCCTCAATTCCTAATTCCCTTTCTAACACAAATCCCCTTTTGATCCATCCTCTCACCTTCTTCACTTAACTTTATCAAAGACAAACCCTTTATGTCTAGTACCTGACTTAACCTCCCACCCCGAACCCCACCTCATCAAGAGGAGAAGGTGTATTCCTCTTTAACTCAATCAACCATTTCACATTTTCATTAAGTTTCCCACCCCTGGAAGACTAAACCCCCTCCCACTATCAGACAATTTACCTTATGAAACATTCAATTTACGACATACTACCATAGTGTCAAGACTATGAAAAACAAGGAGTAATGGCCTTTAAGATTCTCACCAAGTATAATAGGTTTATCCCCAACCCCAAGTAAATCATCTCTCAAAAATTGACACTAGGCAAGGGGTTAAAACAAAAGCACCACTCCTAAAAAAGGGAAAGCATGGTTCCTTCATCAATGAAATCAATCTTATCCCAATAAAAACTGTTAGAATATATACTCATCTGTTATTTTTTGTGCTAACGTAAGTGAGGGTACTATGGTCATATGGTCATATTATATTTCATATAAATATTTGTTGTTTGTTTTAGGTTTATTTTAAGAACCTAAGAACGTACGTTAAATAAAAATCTTCCTCTCCTTGTTCCTTCTCTCTCTCTCTCTCTAACCCTAATCTAAGTTTTCCATACTTTTACACTTCAACTTGGTATCGGAGCATCGATTCGATTTTGTCAAGTGTTCATCAGACTCTTGAGATTCTGCTAAGGTGACAATGACATCTAACGTCATCTTTCGTACGATCACGTTAGCATGATGTCACAGTTCGTACGGATGAGTCAAGCCACTTGAGGTCGTCTCTCTCTCTCTCTCTCTCTCTCTCTCTCTCCTGATGTTAATGGTGATTTTTCTAGAATTTTTTGGGATCATCTAGTGTTAGAAATAATATATTTTGATGATTTTTAATTCTTTGTTTTGATTTATTTTGAAGAGTAGATTATCATTGGAAACTTATTATTTGATAAAATATCTTCTCTTTGTGTTAATTATGTTATATGGGGGTCAAAATGAAGATTAAACAGGTATAACACAAGGCAGCAGCAATAGAGAGCTGCAAAGTAAGAATTCTAGCTGCAAGGACGTTCGAGGGACGTCTGGGTGGATGACCACCAAGCTTTGCTCTGGCTGTCACACAGATAGTATGCTCGAGGACTGCGGTCATCATACCTCTCGACCAGGACTTGATGGGACGTCCTAGGGACATCCAAGTGGACAATCGGGTGGATGACCACCAAGTGCAATGCTTCACTAGGGACATCCGAGGGACATCTAGGTTGATGACCACCAAGAGCAAAGTTTCACTCAGGACCTCCCAGGGACGTCCTTTGTATGCCATGCTCATTGAATCCGACAAATGTTGAGAAGAGAAAAAAAATGTTTTTGTATCAAATGACCCATCATTCAACGGGCAAAACACACATGGATGTTAGGGAATATCTGAGCAATGATTTATACAACCTCCCAACCCATCACCATTCCATCTCTTTAATGGGAAGAAGAGGATGGGCTCTGTCAGACAAAACAGAGCACCATCTCTGTTATATACAAAAACACAGACACAGTAGAGAGACAAACAATAACAGATACAACGTGCTGAACATTTTCCCATCTTTCATCAATCACATATTCTCCATCTCTCTGAGTTTCTAAAGAATTCCTAAATTGAGTTTTCATTTTCCTTCAAAACATATACACTAAGCTTAAGCTATATGCTTATCTGCTTCTAAGAGTTTCTATTTTTATGAGCTTCAATATTGTGTATCTATCTTTGAGAGATTATCCTTGTAGCTTTCTTTGAAAGCAAAAACACCTTTATTTCAATCTTGTAAGAGTGTAGTACACTCAGTGTTCTTGATTCCTTGAGAGTGATTGTGAATCACCTAAGGTTTGCAAGGTTTTGAAGACTGGCACAGTCTATGTAAAATCTATGGAGGATTGCTCCATTTGTGAAAAGGTTGCCAGTACCCTTGTGAAGCTAGAAGATAGTGAAAAATCTCAAGTGAAGCTTGAGTGGATGTAGGCTTGGTTGAAGCTAAACCACTATAAATTTGTTTGCCTCCTCTTCCCTAATCTCTTTATATTTTTGTCTCTGCTATAACTGTTATAGTATTTGCTATTATTATGCTAAATCTAAAAATATCTTTAATTACCTAATTTAGTTAAATCCATTGCTAATTTATCTAAATCATAATCTGTTAAGTCAAAAATCATTCACTGCATTAACTGTTAGCTACTTCGCTGTTAAGTTCATCGTTGTGCTTGATCATTAACTGCTATTCATCCATCTATCATTAGTTAATTATTTGTTGTACTAGTTAATTTTATTGTGTAATTGTTAATTTTTATTTATAGAAATCCAATTCACCCCCCTTCTCTTGGATTGCCTTTTCGGTAACATCTAGTGTGTGTTTTCTATTTTTGAATGTTTTTTTTTTGAGTTATAGGTGGTAATATTCTGATATGTGCTAAAGCTCCTTACCTAGAATTTTTTGATTGTTGAAATACATTCCTTGGGATCCGAAATAGCCCTAGGAGGCTCTTTTTGACTTTGTTTTGCTTCGGTGCTGCTACTGGGTTGATTTTCTGGTATTTTTTGTGTTTTCTTGGTTTGCTGCTGCTGGTGGTGGTTGATTTGTTGATTGTTTTTGGTGTTTTCCCTAGTTTGGCAACCCTGTTCTGCTGGTTTGATCATTCTGGCTAATTTATGCTCATCTTTGGCTGCTTGCTGATGCTAGTGATTGGGTAATTTCTTTCCTAAACTCTGTTCCTGTGGGCTGCTTTCCCTTGTGCATTCCCCCCCTTCTTTTGAATCTTGTGTTTGCTGTTGGCCTTTGTTTTCCTTATCATGGCTAAGCCAAAACCTGATGTGAAATCTTCAGTAGCTAAGGATGATGAGTTACCTAAGTCTATTACCACTAAAAAATTAAACGGTCTGAAAGCTTGGGCTCATGCTGTTAAGATTTTCTTGCGTGGCAAGAAGAAGTCCCGTTTTCTTACTAAACTTCCACCTGCTAAGGATGCTACAGGTTATGATGATTGGTTGAGTGAGGATTCATATGTTATGGAGTGGCTTTGGCATAGTTTGGAACCTCATGTTGCTACAACAATGGAATTTTATGACACCTTTGAGGACATTTGGGACTCCCTTATTGATTCTTTTCCCAATCAAAGTAAAATCTCTCATGTTTATGAGTTATATGAGTAGATCTTTGCTACCCTGACAATCTGGCCACCCTCTTCCTGAATATTACAATCGCCGTACAATGGCATTAAGACCTTGTGAGATCAATTATTGCAACACAGATCTTTTATTGCTGATTTAGCTCAACAAAAGAAATATTGGGAGGAATTTATGATGGCATCCTTACTTTTGGGTGCTAATGCCTATTCTCAGCTGTTGTGCTCTTCTTTGGGACAGAGTTCTTCCACATCTGGTTCCTCTCAGTCATTGTCCTCTTTTGCCTTGATCTCAAGCAGGGGTGACTGTGGAACTAATCGTGGTAGTTTTCATGGCAATTCTAGTCACCGTGGATCCCATACTAGTTCCCATGGTTCTCATGGTGGTCGTTATTATCATGGTTCTCATGGTGGTCGTTATTATCATGGTTCTCGTCGTGGTCATTATACTCATGGTTCTCGTCGTGGTGGTGGGCATGGTACTGGTTCTGCGTCCCGTGGTGATCGAAAGTGTACTCATTGTGATCCTTTGGGTCATTCTAAACCCTAGCGTTGAAGCATGGTAAACCTGATCATGTAAATCAGGTTATGGATGTTTCATCCTCTCAATCAACATCCTTTCCCTCTAGTCCTGGTGTTTCCCTAGCTAATTCTCATGATGCACTTACCACTCAGATTAGTGAGCTTATTGAGCTAGTCAATTCTCTTCGTACTACTCTTCCTTCATCCTCTACCCCTACATTGGCTAGTTTAGGTAATATTGTATGTATGGCTCAATCCCAGCCTTGGCTTCTAGACTTTGGCTCTAGTTCTCATATCCCTGGTAATTCCTCTCTTCATCATACTCTTCATCCGGTTATCCATAATATTATACTAGCTAATGGAACCTCCCGACCTATCAGTGGCCAGGGTACACTTCATCCTACTCCATCTCTCTCCTTACCCTCTAGTCTCTATCTCTTTCCCATTTAATTTTCTCTCTGTTAGTCAATTAACTAAAGTTCTTCACTATTCTATAACCGTTTCTCACTCTTCATGTGTTTTGCAGGACCTCCAGACTAAGAAGATGATTGGTTCAGGGCATGAGAAGGATAGCTTATATTTTCTAGACACTGATGGCCTCCTCCTACTTTTGCTGTCTTGAGTGCTTCCATGTCTCCCTTACAATGGCATTTTCGTTTGGGTCATCCATCATTGGCCAAGCTTAAGTTAGCTATTCCTAGTTTAAGTCATGCATCTCAGCTTGAATGTGAAGCATTTTAACTTGGCAAACATCACCATAGTTTCTTTTCTAGTCATAGTATTAGTCCTGTGTCTGCATCCTTTGATGTAGTCCATACGAACTTATGGGGTCCTTCTTGCACTCCCACTATTAACGTTTTTTTTTATTTTGTTATTTTTGTGAATGATTACTCTCAAATGACTTGGTTGTTTTTATTACGGCAACAATCTAACTTGCCTCAAATAATTTATAAGTTTTATAATGAAATTTTTACTCAATTTAAGAAACGTATTAAAATATTTCGGTCTGATAATGCCTTAGAATGTGTAGTCTGTTGTGAATACTTTTTGTGATGATCATGGTTTTATACATCAAACTAGTTGTGCTCATACATCCCAGCAAAATGGTATTGCTGAGCGGGAACACCGCCACTTGTTAGATATTGTCTGGACCTTGATGTTCAACATACATGTTCCCAAACAATTTTGGGGTGATGCTATGCTTACTGCATGTTCCCTTATTAACCGTATGCCATCAGCTATTTTACAAAACCGGTCTCCATTCTCTCAGTTATACCCCACTTGTTCCACGTTTCCTCTTCCTTGTGTTTTTAGTTGTGTGGCCTTTGTCCATGTCCTCGATTCGGGACTGGATAAGTTATCTTCCCATGCTCACAAATGTGTTTTTTTAAGTTATTCTCGAACTCAAAAAGGTTATCGGTGTTATCATCCTGAGTCTCATCGGTCCTTTGTTAGTGCCGATGTCATCTTTTTTGAGTCCTCTTTTTTTTCCTCTTCTGGTCAGCGGTTGTCAAATGATCTTATCTCTTGTCATGAGGGGGAGTCATCTTTTCCCACTCCTACTCTTCTGCTGCCTTTTGTCTCCCTCCATTTCCATCAATTTAGATTCTTCTCCACCATCTCCTCTACAGGTTTATCAGCGATCCCAAGCTCGTCGCATTGTTTCTTATGGCCCAGTTACTTCATCTTCTTTGTCAGAGGCTCCTTCCCCTCCTTTACCTATGGCATCTGATGACTTACCTATTGTATTACGCCGAGGTAAACGTACTTGCACTCAACATCTTATTGCTCATTTTGTTTCTTATGCTCGTATTTCTCCTAATTTTCACTCCTTTGTTTGTTGCTTGCCATGCCTTTCTATTCCGTCTTCTTATCAACAGGCTCTGTCCATGTCGAGCTGGAAACATGCTATAGATGAGGAAATGAGTGCTCTTTATCAAAATCAGAATTGGGAACTTACACCTCTTCCTTCTCGGAAACCTACTATTGGTTGTCGTTGGATTTATACTTTCAAGAATCATCCTAATGGTACTGTTGAGCGGCTCAAAGCTTGTCTAATGGCCAAAGGTTAAACTCAAACCTAGTGAGTTCATTATCTGGAGACTTTCTATCTGGTGGCTCGGCTTAATTCTATTCGGATTCTACTTTCTATTGTCGTTAATCAGTCTTGGCCTTTATATCAACTTAATATAAAGAATGCCTTTCTTCATAGCGATTTGCACAAGGAGGCCTATATGGATCATCCCCCTAGTTATATTGTTCCTGGTAGTGAGCATATGGTTTGTTGACTACGGAAGGCTTTGTATAGACTCAAGCAGTTTCTTCATGCTTGGTTTGATCGCTCCAATACCGTCGTGCTTGCATATGTTTTTGTCATTCTACTTCTGATCACTTTGTTTTTGTTCACAACTCATCTATTGGGGTCATTGTTCTCATCGTCTATGTGGACGACATCATCATTTTTGGCAATGACTCCACTGGTAATGCTGATTTGAAGCTTTATTTGGGTAAGCAATTTCAGAATGAGGACTTGGGCCATCGTTGGTACTTTCTTGGGATTGAGATTGCTCGCTCATCTCGGGGTCTATTTCTTTCTCAATGCAAGTATATTCTTTATCTTCTTTCTAAGACTGGTCTCTTGGGCACTCATCCTAGCAATACTCCTATGGACTCCTCAGTTAAACGCGATGGTGAGACTAGGGCACTGTTTCCTGACATTTGTCGATATCGTCGTTTGCTTGGGAAGTTAATTTATCTTACTGTCAATCATTCAAATATTACTTATGCTGTGAGTGTTGTTAGCTAGTTTATGCATGCTCTTCGCCAACCCCATTTTGATGTTGTTTGTCATATCTTGCGTTACCTAAAATGAGCTCCAGATGGCGGTCTACTCTATTGTTCCTCTCCGTCCTTGTCAATCACTGCCTTTAGTGATGCTGATTGGGCTGGTAGTCAGACTGACCATCATTCTACTTCTGGATATTACACATTTGTTAGGAGTAATCTTGTTCTTTGGTGTAGCAAGAAACAATTGGTTGTTGCTCATTCAAGTGCTGAGGTTGAGTATCGTGCCATGGCTCATACCGCCTCTAAGATGTTATGGGCTTGTTCTCTGCTGCAAGGTTTTGGTATTCGTGTTCCTACTCCTATGGCCATGTGTTGTGATAATCAAGCTGCTATTTTCATTGCTAATAATCCCGTATTTCATGAGCGCACGAAGCATATTGAGATTGATTGTCATTTTATTCGGAATTTGTTGTTGCACAAGCAACTTGTGACACCATTTGTACACTCTGATGATCAATTGGGTGATATACTCACCAAAACCCCTTGCTCGCTCTTCGTTTCAAAGTCTATCTACCAAGCTGGGCATGTTCAATCTCTATGTTCTAGCTTGAGGGGAAGTGTTAGAATATACAATCATCTATTATTTTTTGTGTTAAGTGAGGGTACTATGGTCATATGGTCATATTATATTTCATATAAATATTTGTTGTTTGTTTTAGGTTTATTTTAAGAACCTAAGAACATGCATTAAATAAAAATCTTCCTCTCCTTGTTCCTTCTCTATCTCTCTCTCTCTTTCTAACCCTAATCTAAGTTTTCCATATTTTTACACTTCAATTGAAACCATATTTCAAAATTTTCTTTTGAAATAATAATAGCCAAAGCTGTTTAGTGGCAACGATAGATAGAATTTCAAGAAGCAGTAGTACATATAAAACGTAAATACCAAACCAAACAAAGCCTTAAGTCCCAACAAATGGGGCCGACTACATATAAATAAATTTAATTAAAAAAAAAAAAGAAGCAAGCTAAGCATCATTAAAGAACCAAAGAATGACATCAGACCCGTTGCATGCCAAAAGCATGTGGCAATTGATGAAGAAAAACATCACCTAGCATAGCTCCCGCCTGCAAATAGAAAAAATTCGTAGAAGGTAAGCAACCTCATAACAAAGAAAGTGAAGAAACAAAATCCCACAGATGTGCCATTTCACCCAAAGAATTAGTCCCCTATTTGCTCAACAACCAACTAGTAACTAAATAAAGATTAAATTAGTTAGAAAAGTAAAGGACATCAACAACTCAAAGATATCAGAGAGAGAGAGAGAGAAGGTAATGGACAAATTTTATTGCAACATATCAACTCAAAGCCATCCAACCTTTTGTGGATTAGCTATGGACAAATTTTATTGCAACATTGAATACTAAATATCCAAAGCTTAGGACATGCAGTAATCCAAGTAGTAGTCACAAATTAGAAAGTAATCCATCATCATAATAATTGAAGTGCCAAAAAAATCACTTGAATAAAATATATATAAATAAAAATATCCATGTACTCACCAAAAATAATGAATTCAGCAAAAACAACTGCTCAAGTCCACAAAAATACGTTAGTGTATACAGCTAAACAACTTACTAAATATTACCAAGCAAATGAGGGAAGCCATGCCCACCAAAAATGAAATGTATTAAAAACAATCAAACAAAGAAACGTAACCTTGTTTTGAGATCTACTCAACAATACACAGATCAATTGGAATTCGTCCAGTTGATTTCAGCAAAATGAACAACATTAAATGGTTCAACAGTTCAAACTCGGCATATTAACCTTGAGGTTAGGGTTTTTTCTTGTTTCTTTGCTTATGAATTTGTAGGATAATAAGGAAACCCTAATTCCAGTGGTAGTAGATGAGAGCAGAAAGACAAGAAACTGGGGATGTACGGATTTGTGCCAAAATAGGGTTGAATGCAACACTGACTTTTGGACGGTTGAGCATCTGATTGAGCCGCCAGACGAAGATCAACCTGCCAAATGCCCAATGCCAGACTCCTCAGTCATGAATGGAAGTGAATAAATTAAAGTTTTATTAAATTGACATTGATTTTTTTTTATTATTATAATAGAAATACACTAATTGCATATCTTTTAGTCATAATTAAAATAAAAAAAATTCATAACTAAATAGAATATAAGACATAATTAAAAATCCCATTAGTCATGACTAAAATAATGTCATAATTAAATAAAAAAAACGATATAATTAAAAATACATATAATGCACCTTTTAAAAGATATGTGTATTAGAATTTTCTTCTTATTAGTATTACTATTGATTAGTGGGTTCTATGAAATTGATATTGATGATGTTTGTGAAGATTTGTTGCACTTGCTGGTTCAATTAATTTACTTTGTGTAATTGGAATCTTTTGCTATATACCTATTTGCCATATCTAATGTTTTACGAGTTGCATTTTGATTTATTTTTTAATTGTTGTGCTTATTTATGGGTGTTGCTTGGTAGCTCGAACGTTTAGTGGTTCAAATTTGTGTAAATGATGTGACTTGATAATGTGGCTGTGATGTAGAAAATAATTATTATTTTATTTTATTTTATTTAGTTTTGTTTTTTTAATTTTTTTATTTCTTTTTTCAAGATACTAAGCCTAATTGTTTTTGATAATATACGATTTCTTGAGATATTTTATCAATATTTTTTATAGTAAATTCTATATCTTTAGTAGCACCAGTATTTAGTAAATTTTGTAAAAAAGTATGACGTTATTAATAGTTTGCGATTAATACTAGTACTTGATTACAATCTACTAACAGATCTTGGATATAGAAATGATGATAAACACTCTTAAAAGGAAAAACTTGTTACTTCTTATAATTTTAAGATATTTTGATTTTAAGCCCGCTATGTTTCCAAAATAAGAACAGTATCTAAGTATTTTGACCATTATCTGAACGTAGTTGGCGTAGGGCTCTGTCATTGGTAAGTTTCCAGTTTACAGAGGTAGCTAACCTCAACCTTTCCTTCCTTAGACCAGGCTCAGCACAAATCTGTTTCGTTTCCTACATCAGACAACAACTTCAGAAACTGCTTCTTCGATTAAGTAGGAGACCTAATATCAATAATTTGACATATAGTAGTAACACACTCTTTTCTGAAAATAAAAACTTTTTTATTTATGAAACAAAAATTTACAAAGAAATGAATTTCTGTAGATTGTTAGATTGCTAAAGTATTGTTTGCTCTAAGAAGGCCTAAAATCCAGACTTTTTTCTTAGTCTCAAGTATACTCTAAATAATTTTTATCCCCTTTGCTATGCGTCAAGGCCTTTATATAGACACCTTGTGAACTTCAAAGTCTAGATTTCAACATAATCTATAAAGATAAAATATTTTACATATTATATTTTATTGTTACTAGAATACAAACAAAAGACAAACAAGCAAGTGGTTCGGCCACATGCTGATTTACTTATGAACAATAGACACTTGATGGTATAATCATATGAAAGTGCAATCTTCAGTTGCATAGTATCTGCTCTTATTCCATATAAAACCTAAACCCAAACCTAAACCTGCACAGTATCTTCTTTTATTGCTTTCATTTGTGGGTTTTTAGTTTTAATTTGTAATAGTCTAAATACTTATGTGGAACCAATGTTCTTATGATTGTTTAAATTCTAGAACAGTATATTGCCATTATGGAAAGACATGTTGCTATGGTGCAACTAATATGATGCTATGTTTATATTTTTATGAAATTAAAATATTCTATATTTTTTTTTGTTATTTAATTATGTGAATCCGTGGTCCTAACCGATCTAATCTGTGTTTAAATAGATCGGCTCGGATTGGTTCCACGATTTAAACGGATTTGATTGGTTTTAATTTTTCAAGAACTATAGATAACAGATTGGTCTTGGTTTTATTCCAATCCGGACCATGCTCACCTCTGTTGTGGACTTCAAAGTCTGGATTTCAACCTAATCTATAAACATAAAATATTTTACATATTATATTTTATTGTTACTAGAATACAAACTGTTAATTATATTGTTTAATTTTGATGATGTCTAAAATATTATTTAAAAAATTTAGATTTTTTAATATACATATTCTATATTATTTGACACAAAATACTATCTGTTTAAAATATAAGTTGTATGATATATTTGTTTTAAATATTATTTAAATGGAAATATTTTGAAAACTTTACTATTCACTTTTTGAAAAATTAGGCTAATCACTATTCATCTTTTGACAAATTGATTGGTTGTATTATTTTGACAAATTTAATATTGATGGGTTGTCGTTTTTTGACAAAATTGATATAGAATGGTAGAATATATTTAGTTTAAAATCTCTACAACATATACAATAATTTAAAGAGGACATATATTTTCAGATCTATCATAAATATTACTTGAAGAGATTTTTTTGTGTATGCAAATATTTGATTAGAACATTATATATATAATGCATATAATACAAATAGCATACATCACAGGAGCAATTATTTTTTTTTCACAACATTGATTATATCATATATATTGGCATGTGGAAACATTGATTGTATCATATATATTAACATGTGAAAAGTCATACATGACATAATTTCAATTAGCTTTTCTTTTTGCTTTTTAGTACGAATTTGACTAAAAGCTTAAAGGTGCTCAAATTTTCAAGATTACATATTTTCTTTGAATTCAACTGATGTCTCAAGGAGCATCTGTCTCTTCCAACGGATATATTTTTAGGTATAAATAGAAGTGTTGTGTGTGGAGAAAAATCAAGAACTTGAAGAGAAAAAAATTTTGTGTGCTCCAAAATTTTGAGTATATTGTATTCTGCTTTTTTCACTTTTAGATCTAAGTGTAGCCTTTATTCTTACACTTTCACATCTACTCCTTGTGAGAAAATTATTGTAAAAGAGGGTTTATGTACCACTTATTTTCACTCATTATTTTTGTGAGAGATTTTTGTAAGGGTGAGGCATTTATTGTTGAATGAGACTCAATAAATAAGAGTAAGTCCTGTGCAAAATCCACAAGTGTAACAACGTCCGCGGGGGACCTCGCTACAGTTCGGACTCTCGGATTTGTGCCACGGTTCTTAATCTGAACGAAAGAGTCCAAATCTGGCAAATCGTTTTGAGAAACAGATTTTTGAAAAAGTAGTGCCAAACATGGACTGCTTTTCCAGATACAGAGTCGCCACCTAAATATTTTTTTATGGGGAAATTTAGGAAACCCTGACTCAGTGTCGAAGGCCACATGTCCGTCATCACCGGAGTTGTCTCGGCTCGGGAGCTAGGGTACGATTGGGGAAGGTCAGCTATGAGCACCCCCTCTCGCCTGGTCCGAAGACCGGCCTCTACTAACCATCATATCCATTTTTGAAAACGTTATGTGTTCTTATTCGGGTTATTAGCCTAGAATTACTATGTTATGCGCGCAGCAAACAGGTATAGACTAGATTGCCTAATTTGGAAATAAGCATTGCATATCCGTTTGTTTTCAAAAGCGCTTTGGGATTTGCTACTCGCAAGTAGGCTAAAACACGGATTTCAACGAGTTTTCCCAACTCAAGCAATCCGACCTTCACCCACAGGCATTCAAGCAATTTATCATATAAGCATTTAGCCGCATGGTAAGCATACTGTCATGGCAACACTCACACGCATGCGGGATGTTAAAACATAAATACTTACATAGTACTCCGCGCCAAAACAAAAACATGTTAGCAATCAATGCATGATCCAAGTCCATGTTAATTTGACTAATGCAACACATACGGGATGCGATCGAAGTAGGCTCGGCTAACCTAGGCATGGCATATGAAATGCGATCAATTGATGCACGCATTCAATTTTGAATTGAAGTACAAATGCAGTTAGCGTGATGTACCGAGCCCAATGCATGTAGTACAAATGCATGAATGCACGCATGCGTAGCATAAGGTATGCTAATTTAAACGTGCCCTAATCTACCATCAAAGCAGGTAAATAAAAGGGAAGAAAGAAGTGGGGATTGGGAGACATACACACACTCACCCACACTTATTACAGATTTGCCCTCGCTCGGAGGGACCGAATAAATAATACAAACTAATTAACTACGCGAGCTAATTAAATATTACAAATTTCTTAATCAGCTAACAAACTAATTAAGCTAGAAAAACAGTAAACCGCCTCGGGAGGAGAGCTCGATGCAATGCACGCTCGGTCCTGCTCGGAAATGCACCGCCATGCATAGGCTGCCTCTGTTTTCCTTCCTTCACTCCTCTGGAGGTTGTCAAAACCTCAGTACTGATTCCTTGAATGCTGGAAATCACCACCGGCTGAATGGAATTGCCACCGGCAATGGCATGTGGTCACCGGCACAAAATAAAGCTATCGGCTGGTGATTTACTGCCGGTCGGCAATATATACTGCCGGTCGGCAAAGAAAGCCTGCAGAACCTGCAACTCACAGCAACAGAGGGCAAGGCAAAGCATGGCAGCACAATTCAAGGCATATATGCACCAATCATGTCCCTTATCATGGTAATGACTCAAAGGGGCATGTGTCTCGATTCTCGGACCACCAATCGCGCATTTCCATGCATGATGGCCCAAAGAATCAAGTATGCAACATTCATGTCAAATGAAATGCAAACCAAACAAACAAACCAAGGCCCAATTCCCATCACCAATTCAAGGAATAAGGCATGCATGCAAGATGCAATGCAACCTAGGCATGCAAGCTAAGGATGCAACATGGCATGGTAAGGCACTTATGCAAGCACACAAGCAAACATGAGGCAAAACCAACCAATGAAAAGGTGGTCTAAAACATGATTTGGGCAGCTCTAAATAGGCCCAAAAACAGTAGCCAAAGTGCTATAATGAGGGACCAAAACACATACACACATGCACATGTTAAAGGGCCAACACTTAGGCACAAATGAGGCAACTCTCAAACACAATTGAAAGAGGCAATCATGGACAATTAGCATGCAACATAAGCATTGAAAATCATGTTAGGATGGTGCCAAACCCAGCAACAAATTCAAGCCAACCATGCAACAAATAGCTCAAGTGTTCAAAGCAAACCAATGGAGCATTGAACTACACTTAGCAAGACCAAACAAGACATGAACTTATTGACCAAAAACAGAGTTTTAGCACATTAAGACAAGGCCTAAAGACCACTTAGATGGCATCCAAATGACCTAAATTCAAAGGCATGCATAACTACCAAAACAAGGAGCATGCAAGACAAGCTTTCAAAGCATTAAAGGTGCATCCAAGGTAAACATATAGGCATGCAAATAGGACTGAAATGACATGGTAAATGGTTCCAAATCATCAAATCAATGCAAAAATGCCATGTTATACATGCACACACTTAAGGCCAACAAACCAAAATGCAAAGGGGCTATATGATGCATGCCAAATCCGACCCAAACAACTATGGACAGACCTAAAACATTGCAAAACATGCACAAAATCTTCACAAGACTAAGCCTAAAACATGCTCTAACAAGGGCTAACAACCTAAGGCACATTGAGGCAATAACATGGCATTACATGGTAGGTATGCTAAGCATGCATGGTGTACCAAAACCAACAAAAAACAGAGATATAATACAACATATTAAGCATGGAAAACAGCCAAGACATGGTCAATACACACTCTAACATGATGCTCTCTCAAGAGGCCAAAAAGGGTCCCTTTCAAGGACAACAAGGAGAGGGGGTGGCCCTCCCCTTTTGGAGACTTCAAGGCACCATCTTTACCACTGAAATCCCTCAAGATTTCAGTGGTGAAGAGGCCCAAACACCAAAGTCTCGAAACTCACTCAAAATAGCACAAAATGAGGCCTTTCAAGGCCTAAGAGGGGTCAAACACCTCCAAACCAAAAAACAATCTTAATAAACAACCAAGAGGGTCTAAAAACATAACTTTTTTGTGTTATACAATAAGCACAAAAATAGCTCTAAGATAGGTAAAAACAAGATGCAAAAATGGAGAATAATGGGACTAGATTCTCACCCTTGAAGACCTCTTCAACAATGATGCTCCAATGGCCCTCCTTGGCTTGAATCCAACACCAAAACACTAAAATCAGTCCCTTAGAACCTCAGTAACCTAAGGAAGGTGAAACACTAGGTGTTTGTGTGCAATAGTATGGACTAAATGCAATTAAACACACACAAGAGGGAAATAGAGAGAGAGAATGTGTATCAAACCCTAACCCTAGAACTCAAACCCTAACAATGGCTGTCTAAAACTCTCTCAAGTGTCTAACCAAAATCTCTCTACCCTAGGGCCAAGACAGAAGACCCTCTCTTATAGAGCTTATTGCCTTGTAAAGCTTACAAGACAAGCTTCATAAGAGGGAGATCCCTCCGTACACGTGTATAGAGGGGAGAAAAAGCAAGACAGCTGTCTTAAAATATCTGCAAAAGCAGATGCACAGTAATCGGCCGGCCAAAAATGTCATTTTGACAAAATTGAGTGCCGACCGGCAACAAAGAATGCCAACCGGCAACAAAATGTGCCGATGGCAACAAAAACCAGCCGGTGACCTCTAGCCACTGCCGGTGGTGTGTGGGGATGCCTCACAAGGCATTCCCTGCCCCTCCAAGGCAAAACACAAGTGTTTGGTGCAAAACCAGACACAAAACAGTCAAGTTCGGAGATCCTGAGGCAGGGCGCGTAGCCGAGACCCCACAGAGGTATGCTTTACTTTCAGTTTATTTAGCTTCGCTTTCCCACTGGCGGGGCGCCATAGCCGAGACTTCCGGGAACTCCAAACGAACACAAACATGGATGATCACCGGGTGTTCAAACGGTGACGTCCAAGTCTTGAGGACGGTCAAAAATAGGGTGTCTACAATTCCCCTCTTTGACAGAACTCGAAAGTCATAACAATGACGGGAGTGAATGTCAAAGCCCAGAGACGACCCATTTTTGACAAGGCCGAAGACTTAGACAAACATGCAAGACAAATAAGATATGCGCCCGAAGGTAGGGGCAAAATGCAAGACAATGCAGAGAGCCGGACATAACTTATGATCATGCAAAGAAAGCTGTAACGAAGCAAACATGCGACAGTTTTAAGCTAGCATACACCAAACTACACTACAATGCAGAAAGGATGTAAGAGAATTATGCAATTCTCGATACCTGTGCGGCTCGTCTGGTCGCACCAGCCTCAAATGAACCGTACATACAATATCGTGCCTGCAAAGAAAACAACTTAACAGGTACAATATTGTTAGCAACATGCATGACAATGCAAAAAAGAATGCAAAATGATATGCAATATATACAAAATAATGTATAAATAATGCAAATGAAGATGCAATGTAATTAAAACAATGCAAACTATATGCAAAGCAATTGAATCACGATCCAATCACGAGTGGTTCGAAACCACACCGATGTCAAATAGATTGATGGAGGTAACAAGTCTGTCTACCATAGAACGGTCAACTGAACTATGAGTATTGTAGACAGACACAAGAACAAGTATTGGGTGGAATTGACACAAGTGGGGAAACGACCCGCTGGAGAAAGGACAACGATCCTAATGCCGGATGCAATAATTACACTACAATGTAATGAGTATGGCACACGGGCCAACCAAATCTTGCCTAGGCAAGGCATGTACGCATATAAGCCATGTTTATCATAGAACGGTCTACTGAACTATGTTTCAACACGAGAAGTATGGGCACATACCAGACCAAGCTCAACTTGGAAAGGCGCAAGCCATAGATGGAAGGTGATGCAATGAATGCATGCAAACTACAATGCAATATTTATAAATATGCAATGGAATGGGCATTTACAAAATGCATGACAATGTAGTATGATGCGATCTACTGGGGGGAATGCAATGGATGCATGCAAGCTACAATGGAAATGCATGACGATGCACTATGATGCAAATGACTATGATTGCAGCTTTCCCTATCTTACCAACATGGCGATATACTAGGTTGGTTCAGTATCTAGAACTGAGGCGCAGCCATGCTGCCTCAATCTATGGGGCTTCCATACAGATTTCAAGCCGAGGGTACACCCCTGGGTATTTAAACTAGACTTTAGTCTCGGAACTCCCGAACCTTTGCGTTCTAGGCATAAGCCGTTCGAACTCTAGTTTCCACCGTCCCAGTTGGTCTTCTAGGAACTCACCGCAAACATAGGCAGGTGGCTTTACCAGACCACCGAGAGTCGTTCGGGCACGACAAACACCAAAGGAATTGCACCTTCAGAGGATTTAGGGTCTCCTAGACCGTGCGTGTTTAAGGTCTCGCCAGACCATTAATACCTGTGCGGCTCGTCTGGTTCCACCAGCCTCAAATGAACCGTACATACAATATCGTGCCTGCAAAGAAAACAAACTTTAACAGGTACAATGTTATTAGCAACATGCATGGCAATGCAAATGAACTGCACACCATGTGCCGAAGGTTTCGCACCTTCCAAGGATTTAAGGTCTCCTAGACCGGGATGCAAAATATATGCACTGAAGGTTTCGCACCTTCCAAGGATTTAAGGTCTCCTAGACCATGCGTGTTTAAGGTCTCGCCAGACCGTGCGTGTTTAAGGTCTCGCCCGACCGTGCGTATTTAAGGTCTCGCCAGACCATGCGTGTTTAAGGTCTCGCCAGACCGTGCGTGTTTAAGGTCTCGCCAGACCGGATACAATGTATGCAAGTGTGACACGCATGCCACACGGGATGCAAAAATAAAACAAATGAGACACGCGTGCCTCATAGGATGCAAAATGATACAAGTGTGACACGCATGCCACACGGAATGCAAAAATGAAACAAATAAGACACGCGTGCCTCATAGGATGCAAAATGATACAAGTGTGACACGCATGTCACACGGAATGCAAAATGACCAATGGACTTATACGCCACGCGAAGCCGGTTCGTATTTAAAACAATGCAATGTACTAACAAGTACAAGTGAGATGCGCAAGATAGCGCGATAGGACGCATGCGAGATGCAAGTAAGGTGCACAAAACAGTGCGATGCGCAAGAAAGCGCGAGTGATATGCAATGCACAAAATAGTGCGATGCGCTAAACAGCGTGATTGAAATGCAATGCACAAAACAGTGCGATGCGCTAAACAGCGCGATTGAAATACAATGCACAAAACAGTGCGATGCGCTAAACAGCGCGATTGATTTTGAAATGCACAAAACAGTGCGATGGATATGCGATATGCATGGGGCAACTTTTGAATTTCGTAAAAGCCAAAAGGATACAAAAAGGATACACCTTGTACGAATTCGAGTGCCACGCACAGAAGACACGACCGGAGGTCGAAACGGAGGCCGATTGAGCATCGGAAATGCACTTTTCTTGCACTTTCTTGAGCTATGAAGACCAAAACTTCTTAAATGGCCTAAAAAAAGGCTGTGGGAACACCACCGGTCGGAGGAGGGGGCCACCGGCCTTCCACCGGCTGCAGAATAACTCCATCGGCACAATATAGTGCCGGTCGGCACAAAATATTGCCGACTGGCAAAAAGTTGCTGAGTCTGGGCAGTTTCGACAATTCACTTTGGGTGTTTTAAAATAGGGCTTCAAACCCTATTTTCTCACTTCCACTACCGCCGAAAACTCAAACCCTCTCTGTCTAGAGCGTTTTTCTCTCCTCCTTTGCTCGTTTCTTCGCGTTCTACGCCCGTTTCGTCGTCGGATTCGCGATTCCCTTCGCGTTTCGGACATTTTCAACCGAACAAATCTTTGTTTCGGTGCCTCGTTTGGCGTTCTCGCCTTTTCGGGGTTTGTTCCCCTCGCTTTCTTCTTGATTTCTGTGCCTTTTCACATTCAGTCCTTCCCGGCCATTTTCAGCCTTCTCGACAGTTGACTTTTCAGTTGACTTTTCGTATTCTAGCCCGGTTTTCCTTCCTCCGGCTATTTTCTCATCATTCCTGACATGGCGGACGACATTCCACGTGGCGGGACTCCCCTGGATCACGAGATGGATCCCAGGGCCGAGCTCCTACCTTTGAGTGAGCGCCCGTTCGACCCGGCGACCTACGGGCCGGCGATTCATGTTCTGCCCCCCGACGGACTGCGCCAGTTTCGGAGCTTCGAGAGGCACGTGCCACCCGAGCTATTGCTGCGTGAGCCTACCTCCCACCTTTCCTTCGGCACTTCCGAGGTAACTCTCTTTCCTCTACTTTACTTTCCGCAATGTAGGATACAAAAACTGTCATAGTTAATTGTACTCTTTAACTGCTTTAGCTCTGATATGCTGTATACTGTAGTTGATCACAATCATACATACAACTGACATCTGCTTGAGACTGACACATGCACACACACTGCACTAGCCCTCAATTACTCAAACACACTGTGTTTCACTACAAGCACACCGGCACCCGGTATTTGTTTAAATCTATTAAACTTGCACACATGCTATATTGTACTAAACCACCCAAACACGCTGACACATCACACGCTGTAGTTCACTGTAAGCACACCGGCACCCGGTATTTGTCAAAGTCTGTTAAACTTGTACGCATGCCACATCTACTCTGAACCACCCAAACACGCTGACACATCACACGCGGTAGTTCACTGTAAGCACACCGGCACCCGGTATTTGTCAAAATCTGTTAAACTTGCACGCATGCCACATCTGTATGCTTCTCAAAACTACATTTTGAATGTTGTCTCGCAATTATTATTTTTTGTTTACAGGAGGATTCCCATACCATCAGCGGGTATGGGAATACTGGCGCTCGGGAGTGGTACGATGAGCTTCCCGACGCAGTTCGTCGCATAGTGGACCGGGCGGGCTTCGGCGCCTTCTGCCGAGGACTCTCCAGGCTTTCCACATGCAGACCTCTCCTTGCCGCTCTAGCGGAGAGGTGGTGGGACACCACAGATTCGTTTCACTTCTCCACAGCAGGGGACATGACGATGACCCCTTACGATTTCTCGATGCTCACAGGCATCGGGATAGGGGGTGATCCGATCCCCTTTGATATCGACATGGATGAGTGGACCGCCGCTCAGGTCCATCTATTGGGTGAGGCGCCACCCCTAGCTCGTCCAGGCTTCGTGCGGTACTCCTGGTTCGAGGTCCAGTTTAGGGTCCAGCCCGTGCTGGAGGAGGAGGCGCAGATGACTCAGGAGGACGTGGAGAGGTATGCACGCGGCTTCCTCATGTTCCTGTTCGGGACGACCATCTTCGCCGACCGGGCGAACACCGTGCCTCTCTGTCTTCTCAGTGCACTGGTGGATGTCCGGGACATCCTGCATTATGACTGGGGTGGCGCCGCTCTGGCCACTCTCTACGGGTACATGAGCTCGGCTTCCCGCGGCAGCGGCCAGCTGCTCGGAGGCTACTAGCGGGCCTTGGAGGTACATTTCTTCTCCGCTTTTCATTTCTGCCCTATATTTCCTGTACTCTGTACACTGCACACACTGTAGTCTGCTTTACACTTGCTGTATACTGTACACATGGCACACACATACATTCTGTTTTATACTGACTGTACACTGCTCACACTGTACACTGTACACAATACACTGCACAACACACGGCCCTGCCATTTCTGCTTTATTCTGTATTCTGCTTTATCTGATAAATGCACTGGTATTCATCTTGCAGTTGTGGGTTTACGCCTACTTTCCTAGGCTTGCTCCTGTGCCAGTTGCGGAGACTCCTCTGGTCGTCCCGTTTTCGCATCGCTTTGACGGGAGATGCACCCGGCGACCACGAGAGACATTCGGCTTTTTTCTCCGATACTTCGATACCATTACCCCCGCCGAGGTATGTTTTATTTACAGTTCATTTAAGCTTCAGCTTTCCACTGCATATTTCAAAAACAGTAGATAACAAACTGTATGTCACTTTCAGATCACTTGGCGGCCGTGGGCTCCATTGCCGGCGGCGATGCGGGACCGATTTGCTGGTGTGGAGGAGACCTTGCGTTTCCGGATCCTGCTAGAGGGTCTGATCTGTCAGGCTTGGTACCTGGGTGAGCGTTTCCTACGCCAGACCTGAGGGTTACCAGTGCAGATAGTCCCGGCTCATCCTCCTGCGGACATGAGGGAGCCCGAGGGGCTCACGACCGAGCAGATGGACGACTACACCATTGGCTGGGAGGAGGCCGGCTTCAGAGGCACCGGAGACTATTGAGAGTACGTACAGACGTATCTTATGCGGCCTCTGAGCGGCGGCCGCCGAGCAGAGGGGGCCAGGCCTGTGGCGCCAGCGGCTGGGGGTGGGGGGGGAGCTTCGAGGAGGGCCCGAGTCCGTGGCAGGGGCGGAGTTCAGGGAGGACGGGGAGCTGGCTGGCATGCCCTGCCTGCTGTACTGACTTTCCGAGGACAGGGTGGGATGACCTATCAGCTCCCCTTCGCCCCTCCGCCGGCTGATCATGAGTTCGTCGGTGTCCCCGACTTACCTCCGGTATGTATTACTGCGTTTTGTACAGTCATTTCATTTCAGTTTATTTGATATTCCACAGAATATTAATGCATCTGACACTTTTGCAGGCTTCTTCTGCGTATACCCGGCAGTCGTTGGCGATGAATGGCTCGATGATGGGGATGCCTCAGCGGACTTTTGATCTTCTAGCCCTCTACAGCATTCCGGTATGTTCTTCTAAGCACGGCCTCAAATCACTCACAAGCTGACTCACGTAATCTGATGCATGGCACAACACCTGATACACTGATCTCACAGCATCTGATACACTGCATACACTGCATTCTGCACTGTACTCTACACTGATAAACTGCTCACGGCATTCACACATTGTACTCATACACTGCATTCTGCACTGATAAACTGCTCACGGCATTCTCACACTGTACTCGTACACTGCGTTCTGCGTTGGTGAGCTGCTCACGGCATTCTCACACTGTACTCATACACTGCATTCGGCACTGATATACTGTTCACGGCATTCCCACACCGTACTCACACACTGCATTCTGCACTGATAAACTGCTCACGGCATTCTCACACTGTACTCATACATTGTATTCTGCGCTAATAAACTGTTCACAGTATACTGATGCATTTGCCTTTTGTGTACTTTTTCAGCCTCCCTTCCAGATTCCCGTTGCAGGAGGTGCTCCAGCTGGACCTTCCGTCCCCGTTCGAGGGAGAGATGAGGAGGGCAGAGCATTCCCCTGCATGAAGGCGGGGCGCACTCATGTCGGGAGTAGCTCGCGAGCTCCAGTCCCGGATGATGATGACGACGAGGAGTCAGAGGCGGAGGCAGAGTCGGAGTCAGAGTCATTAGAGGAGGAGACCGGAGGCGACACTAGCTCGAGCTCTGACGGCGATGCTGATGATGCTCCTGGACCCTCGTCCAGGAAGAGGACTAGGACAGACTGATGGCCCTTGGAGTCGCTTGACATAGATTTTTGTTGTTTTTCTTCTTTCTTCTTGTATTTTTCTTTTTGTTGGTAGTTAGATTACCCTGTACTGCCGCAGGCAGATTTTTGTTTCCAAAACTTGTATATTTGAAAAGATGATGAAATGAAACAGGCTTTTTATCTGAAAAAGTGTTTACATTCGTATATCTTTACATTGCATCGCATCACACCATATTACACCTCGATGTAAATGAAATTGATTGGTTGTCTAAAAATTGAACACTTGCACTGTGGTAATCAAATAACTAAACAGCCAACAGCAGAATGACCCAAGCAACCCACTGCCTGATTCTGGACACACAGCCCTTACTCTGTTGGGGATTAATCTGCATACAGCCCATAACACAGCATTCGATTCATTCTGCACATAGCAAACCCTGAGCGAACGGCCTAATTTGACAAGACGGACCACAGAGGTGAAACTAGCTGGAGTTGAAACGCAATCGAATATAGAGAATGGCACAACATTCTGAGCATAAACAATTCTTGCAGTTAAAATAAGGGTTTTTCAAACCGGGGCATCGAGTCTACAACTGAACACAGCGGGGAAGACTCAAACAAAAGGGTATACGACCTAAAACACGACGAGCCACGCTTGGAAGAAACTTAAAACAAAGGTTTGAGGTAAACAAGACAAAAGACACGACACACAGATGTGTCAAACGAATACGGGGGACCTCAGATCACGAGGAGCCAGTTTCTCTAGGTATTGTTTCCCACCCTTTTCTCATTTGTGATTCTCACATCACTCTGGCGCTCAAGCTCGGTTTTTCTCTCAAAACCCTTTAGCTCGCTTTTTCTCTCAACTTACACCTCTCTGTTCTTCATTCTCTCATTTTTCGTCCCTCCCCAAGGTGATTAATGAAGGAATAGGAAGTTGCGGGTTCATGCTCAACACCGTTAGCTCACAGCTATTTCTTCCGGCGGGTAGAGCGCTCTTCTGGCAAGTACGTCGATGACGGGGGAGAGACAGAATGCCTGACTCAACTGTGCCCCTAGTTCATTATTTTAACCATTTTTTGTTTTGGTTTTCAACTAAAACAGTTTTGATCAAGATGAGAGTCGGATTAACGTACTTGTTCGATTTTTGATTTGAAAACCATGCAAGTCAGGCCGTAAGCACTGAAATTTTTCCTTTTTGGGTCCAAGAAAATGGTCCAGTTTTGGAAAATGGAATAGTTTTCGAGAAAATAGTCAACTTCAGTAAAAATTTTCAAAAACTATTTTTGCAAACAGCTGATGCTCAACGAGCATGGAACTTACTTTTTGAGATGCGCAACCTTGGATCGGAGGCAATGGAAAATTGCCCGTAGTCTGAAGAACGCCGCATGGAAACGGAAAGTTGCCCCTAGTTTGGATGGCGGCTCGCGACGACTGGTGGCAACGGAAAGTTGCCCCTTGTTTGGGTGGTGCCGCAGCAGTCCGCAAACAGTCTTCATTGGTGGTGATCGAACTCTTGGACACTGAGACGACGAAGACGGTCACAACAAATATGTGGACACAGTCACCTTGGAAGGTGTTGGTGACTGGACTTTGAGATGAATTCGGAACCATTGCATGGACTGAGACGCTATGAAAGTGTTGGGGGCTGGACTTCATGAAGAAGTTGCCTACGTATCCCAAACATGGGAATCAAGCCTTACGTAGTTCCGGTTAAGGTACACTCGGGTATTTTAACCTTCACTTTTTCAGGCTCTAACTTTTGCCAAGGTGCCCAATGCGGGTTTTCGACCTTGCGAGCTTCTTTTCATTTCCTTTTTTTCATATCTTTTTTCTTTTTCTTTTCCACTTTTTTTTTTTAATTATTTTTTTCCGTTTTTTTTTTGTTTTTTTATATTTTTCTCTTGCTGTAACTTTTGCCTGGGTCGCCCTTCCGGGTTTTCGGCCCAGCGAGCCTCTCAAAGGGTAAAAGTGTAGCAAGTCCATGTCAAATGGTTTTTAAAGTTGAAGCCTCTCTGTATCTAGGAGAACGGCTGTTGCAATGATTTGTTGGAGAATCCATCCTGGTTGCTCCACAAGCTTCTTCCGGCGAGATCTAATCCTTCTGATTCGGCTTTGGTGCCTCTTGCTCGAGGGCTGCTTCAGAACTGGCCACGCGGGCCTCCCCCGACAATTGACCGTTGAATTTCTGAACGGTTCAAGGTTTGAAACAGACGGGTTGATCTTGAGGCTGAGAGCGATCCTAGGCTGCACAATCTCAAGAGCGGTTCCACACAAGTCTTCACAGACCGCACAAACATTTGTTTTGAAAGTTTTTAAGAAAGTGACAAATCGCTCGCGCCGAAGATAGTGTGGAACCAATCTGGATCAAGCCAGGGTCCTTCCCAATACTCATGCTGACAAGCATGGTTTCATTCATTAAAGGCTTAGCATGCTTCTCTTTCTCTCATAATGATCAAAATTTTGCAAAACCCGAGGAATTCCTTCCTCTTCGTTTTTATCACCGCAGTGTTCAAAAGGTTTTTTTTGAAAAAACTTAGGTTAATGCAATGAGTTCGGCGCACAGGAGAGCAGGTGAGACGTACTGCCAGTCTATTCAAGTCCTCTGGCACAATTAACTCATACTGGAAGCAAGCATGAAAATGAGGTAGCCACAGCTGTTTCATTCAGATTCGTTGGTGTAACTGGCCCCTCGGCAGAAACAGACTCAAAAACAAAAACGGGTAATTACAAGACAAAACGGTGTTCGAGGCAACAACCCCAGAATCACCTGGTATTCTATACAAAGGGAACTGACTCGATACAACAAGACAAACCCTTAAGCAAAAAAGACTGACTCAAGACAAAGAGACAGACTCAAGACAAAAGACTGACTCGATACCCAAGCCAGGGTTTACAAAACTCAGGTTCACCGATGCTCAAAAACGCGTGCCAGACGCCACATCCAAAAATATGCCGAATGCCACCCGTGGGCGGTTCACTTTATGACTACATACTTGTAGTATCTGTGTCCTCAAAATCCAACAACTGGGTGGTAACGGACTTGGCTGAGGTGGGCGGGAGGATAACCTCATTGTCAATCAAATCTTGCACCTCATGACGAAGGCGGAAACAATTGTCGGTTGGATGGCCTGTCTGCTGGTGGTACGCGCAGTACTGAGCAGCATCATGCGTGGCGGGGAGATTCTTCGGGAGTGGCCGAGGCTCCAAAGGTTTGAGGTGTCCCCTCTCAGCAAGGATCTGAAGTGCCTTGGACAGAGGCATGTAGAGAGCATGAAAGGCCCTGCGCCCTCGGGGCAAGTACTTCGGAGTCTGAGCGCTCTTACTGGCCGCACAAGCGAAAGGGTCGGCAGGTGCCGCTTTGGCTTTCTGATCTTTCCCAGGCACAGGGTTGGGAATAGGAGGAACTATTTTGGCATGATGGGGCCTATCCCGATTTTCCGACTGACTTGAACTACCCTCAGGTGGAGTGGGGAAAGCATCTTCCACAGTTTTTGTCACAACTGCGGATATCTGTTGCTTGTTCATCCCCCCGGCTTTCAAAGCCTCGACTGCCCACAGCAACTGTTCAATAGGATCGGCATCTGCCTTTGCTTTGCCTTTTCCTCTGGCCTCAGCCTGGTCGAGGGTTTGGGTTGATGCTGGCATGTCATTGCCGTAGCTGGAGGCCATCTCCGGTTGACTAAGTTCGATCACAATTTGCCCCAACAGCAGGGGCTCCTGGGGTACAAAACTCCCGGCATATGGTGCGGCTGGAGGTGAAGCTGACATTCCGTAGGCGAGATCCACCACAGACCTCTGGAGATCACCTATCATTCCCATTAGCTCGAACATAGTGGGCTCGCGAGCCTGATATAGTTGGGGCGTCCAGACCGGGTGCGTAACAGGCGACCTGGGTGGATGTGACATGTCGATGTTGGTTTCGCTTTGCGGAGCGATCCCCTGATCTAACGCGGCTGTCATAACCACGATTTCTTCTGAATTTTGTGTTGCCATAAGTCTTGCCTCAGTAAGGGGGGAACACTGACTATTCTGTATCAACTCTCCGTCCCTCTGAACTGAAAGGAAAAACAAACAGCATTTCAGCCCCAAACGGATCAAGCACAGGTGTAGCCGAACAACTGTACTCCACTACTGATCACTGTTCCCCAGAAATCAATGTCCCCAAAACTGAACTGATACCCGCAGATAACTGGTTCTCAACAGTACTGATACTGGTGCCCTCGGGCCCAATACTCAAACTTGCAAACTGATATGTACTTTCCCTGTGGAGATACACTCTAAAAGCACATAGCAAGTAAAGAGAGCCAAAACACCCCTATGTTGGGGTAGGGTTTCCCTGTCCTATTTTGTCAGGAGCTAGGGTTCCACTATGCACGCAACAGTTTCAAACAACCTATAAACGGGTAAGTAACCTGTCCTAGTTTGGAATGGTCATTATGGATTCCGAATATGCATTAGGTCGAAAG